>JAWPHD010001472.1:0-319541 GCA_037043455.1 Cyrtodaria siliqua | reverse complement strand
CACGTGTTGACTGATTTGAAAACAAGCCTATTGGTACCAGTCTAAATGTGCCCCATAGTCAGGCTTTCAAAAGAGGACAGTGCAGCAGTCAAATGGTTACCTAATACAGGACTTTTTTTTCTATGGAATTTCTTTCAACAGTTTAACTTTGCTTATATTTTTATCAAATGATAAAATACAGCCAAACAACCAAACTATAATATAGTTAATTTTAATTTTGTACTAGCAAAAAGCGTTCAAATAAATCGGTATTTGTAACGCAATCAGTTTTAGTCGCTTCAGCAAAAAGTTGTGAATATACTATAAATCAAAATCTAATGCGAGTAATACATATAATATACTGGTGTGCCAGGTGTAGTAAATACATATAATATACTGGTGTGCCAGGTGTTTGGTAGATAATATACTGGTGTGCCAGGTGTTTGGTAGATAATATACTGATGTGCCAGGTGTTTTGATGTGCCAGGTGTTTGTAGATAATATACTGATGTGCCAGGTGTTTATCAGATTCGAATGGCACATGGTAGATAATATACTGGTGGTAGATAATATACTGGTGTGCCAGGTGTTTATCAGATTCGAATGGCACATGGTAGATAATATACTGGTGTGCCAGGTGTTTATCAGATTCGAATGGCACATGGTAGATAATATACTGATTGTGCCAGGTTGTTTATCAGATTCGAATGGCACATGGTAGATAATATACTGATGTGCCAGGTGTTTATCAGATTCGAATGGCACATGGTAGATAATATACTGGTGTGCCAGGTGTTTATCAGATTCGAATGGCACATGGTAGATAATATACTGATGTGCCAGGTGTTTTATCAGATTCGAATGGCACATGGTAGATAATATACTGATGTGCCAGGTGTTTATCAGATTCGAATGGCACATGGTAGATAATATACTGATGTGCCAGGTGTTTATCAGATTCGAATGGCACATGGTAGATAATATACTGGTGTGCCAGGTGTTTATCAGATTCGAATGGCACATGGTAGATAATATACTGGTGTGCCAGGTGTTTATCAGATTCGAATGGCACATGGTAGATAATATACTGATGTGCCAGGTGTTTATCAGATTCGAATGGCACATGGTAGATAATATACTGATGTGCCAGGTGTTTATCAGATTCGAATGGCACATGGTAGATAATATACTGATGTGCCAGGTGTTTATCAGATTCGAATGGCACATGGTAGATAATATACTGATGTGCCAGGTGTTTATCAGATTCGAATGGCACATGGTAGATAATATACTGATGTGCCAGGTGTTTATCAGATTCGAATGCGCACATGGTAGATAATATACTGATGTGCCAGGTGTTTATCAGATTCGAATGCGCACATGGTAGATAATATACTGATGTGCCAGGTGTTTATCAGATTCGAATGCGCACATGGTAGATAATATACTGATGTGCCAGGTGTTTATCAGATTCGAATGCGCACATGGTAGATAATATACTGGTGTGCCAGGTGTTTATCAGATGCGAATACATACATGGTAGATAACATACTGGTGTTCCAGGTGTTGGTCAGATGTAAATACATACATGGTAGACAACATACTGGGGTGCCAGGTGTTTAGCAGATGCAAATACATACATGGTAGATAACATACTGGTGTGCCAGGTGTTTATCATATGTAAATACATACATGGTAGACAACATACTGGTGTGCCAGGTGTTTAGCAGATGCAAATACATACATGGTAGACAACATACTGGTGTGCCAGATGATTATCAGAGGCAAATACATACATGGTAGATACCATACTGGTGTGCCAGGTGTTTATCAGATGCAAATACATACATGGTAGATAACATACTGGTGTGCCAGATGTTTATCAGATGCAAATACATACATGGTAGATAACATACTGGTGTGCCAGGTGTTTATCAGATGCAAATACATACATGGTAGATACCATACTGGTGTGCCAGGTGTTTATCAGATGCAAATACATACATGGTAGATAACATACTGGTGTGCCAGATGTTTATCAGATGCAAATACATACATGGTAGATAACATACTGGTGTGCCAGATGTTTATCAGATGCAAATACATACATGGTAGATAACATACTGGTGTGCCAGGTGTTTATCAGATGCAAATACATACATGGTAGATAACATACTGGTGTGCCAGATGTTTATCAGATGCAAATACATACATGGTAGATAACATACTGGTGTGCCAGATGTTTATCAGATGCAAATACATACATGGTAGATAACATACTGGTGTGCCAGGTGTTTATCAGATGCAAATACATACATGGTAGATAACATACTGGTGTGCCAGATGTTTATCAGATGCAAATACATACATGGTAGATAACATACTGGTGTGCCAGATGTTTATCAGATGCAAATACATACATGGTAGATAACATACTGGTGTGCCAGATGTTTATCAGATGCAAATACATACATGGTAGATAACATACTGGTGTGCCAGGTGTTTATCAGATGCAAATACATACATGGTAGATAACATACTGGTGTGCCAGGTGTTTATCAGATGCAAATACATACATGGTAGATAACATACTGTGTGCCAGATGTTTATCAGATGCAAATACATACATGGTAGATAACATACTGGTGTGCCAGGTGTTTATCAGATGCAAATACATACATGGTAGATAACATACTGGTGTGCCAGGTGTTTATCAGATGCAAATACATACATGGTAGATAACATACTGGTGTGCCAGATGTTTATCAGATGCAAATACATACATGGTAGATACCATACTGGTGTGCCAGATGTTTATCAGATGCAAATACATACATGGTAGATAACATACTGGTGTGCCAGATGTTTATCAGATGCAAATACATACATGGTAGATACCATACTGGTGTGCCAGGTGTTTATCAGATGCAAATACATACATGGTAGATAACATACTGGTGTGCCAGGTGTTTATCAGATGCAAATACATACATGGTAGATAACATACTGGTGTGCCAGATGTTTATCAGATGCAAATACATACATGGTAGATAACATACTGGTGTGCCAGATGTTTATCAGATGCAAATACATACATGGTAGATAACATACTGGTGTGCCAGATGTTTATCAGATGCAAATACATACATGGTAGATAACATACTGGTGTGCCAGGTGTTTATCAGATGCAAATACATACATGGTAGATAACATACTGGTGTGCCAGGTGTTTATCAGATGCAAATACATACATGGTAGATAACATACTGGTGTGCCAGATGTTTATCAGATGCAAATACATACATGGTAGATACCATACTGGTGTGCCAGATGTTTATCAGATGCAAATACATACATGGTAGATACCATACTGGTGTGCCAGGTGTTTATCAGATGCAAATACATACATGGTAGATAACATACTGGTGTGCCAGATGTTTATCAGATGCAAATACATACATGGTAGATAACATACTGGTGTGCCAGATGTTTATCAGATGCAAATACATACATGGTAGATAACATACTGGTGTGCCAGATGTTTATCAGATGCAAATACATACATGGTAGATAACATACTGGTGTGCCAGGTGTTTATCAGATGCAAATACATACATGGTAGATAACATACTGGTGTGCCAGGTGTTTATCAGATGCAAATACATACATGGTAGATAACATACTGGTGTGCCAGGTGTTTATCAGATGCAAATACATACATGGTAGATAACATACTGGTGTGCCAGATGTTTATCAGATGCAAATACATACATGGTAGATACCATACTGGTGTGCCAGATGTTTATCAGATGCAAATACATACATGGTAGATAACATACTGGTGTGCCAGGTGTTTATCAGATGCAAATACATACATGGTAGATAACATACTGGTGTGCCAGATGTTTATCAGATGCAAATACATACATGGTAGATAACATACTGGTGTGCCAGATGTTTATCAGATGCAAATACATACATGGTAGATAACATACTGGTGTGCCAGATGTTTATCAGATGCAAATACATACATGGTAGATAACATACTGGTGTGCCAGGTGTTTATCAGATGCAAATACATACATGGTAGATAACATACTGGTGTGCCAGGTGTTTATCAGATGCAAATACATACATGGTAGATAACATACTGGTGTGCCAGGTGTTTATCAGATGCAAATACATACATGGTAGATAACATACTGGTGTGCCAGATGTTTATCAGATGCAAATACATACATGGTAGATACCATACTGGTGTGCCAGATGTTTATCAGATGCAAATACATACATGGTAGATAACATACTGGTGTGCCAGATGTTTATCAGATGCAAATACATACATGGTAGATACCATACTGGTGTGCCAGGTGTTTATCAGATGCAAATACATACATGGTAGATACCATACTGGTGTGCCAGGTGTTTATCAGATGCAAATACATACATGGTAGATAACATACTGGTGTGCCAGATGTTTATCAGATGCAAATACATACATGGTAGATAACATACTGGTGTGCCAGATGTTTATCAGATGCAAATACATACATGGTAGATAACATACTGGTGTGCCAGATGTTTATCAGATGCAAATACATACATGGTAGATAACATACTGGTGTGCCAGGTGTTTATCAGATGCAAATACATACATGGTAGATAACATACTGGTGTGCCAGGTGTTTATCAGATGCAAATACATACATGGTAGATAACATACTGGTGTGCCAGATGTTTATCAGATGCAAATACATACATGGTAGATACCATACTGGTGTGCCAGATGTTTATCAGATGCAAATACATACATGGTAGATACCATACTGGTGTGCCAGGTGTTTATCAGATGCAAATACATACATGGTAGATAACATACTGGTGTGCCAGATGTTTATCAGATGCAAATACATACATGGTAGATAACATACTGGTGTGCCAGATGTTTATCAGATGCAAATACATACATGGTAGATAACATACTGGTGTGCCAGATGTTTATCAGATGCAAATACATACATGGTAGATAACATACTGGTGTGCCAGGTGTTTATCAGATGCAAATACATACATGGTAGATAACATACTGGTGTGCCAGGTGTTTATCAGATGCAAATACATACATGGTAGATAACATACTGGTGTGCCAGGTGTTTATCAGATGCAAATACATACATGGTAGATAACATACTGGTGTGCCAGATGTTTATCAGATGCAAATACATACATGGTAGATACCATACTGGTGTGCCAGATGTTTATCAGATGCAAATACATACATGGTAGATAACATACTGGTGTGCCAGGTGTTTATCAGATGCAAATACATACATGGTAGATAACATACTGGTGTGCCAGATGTTTATCAGATGCAAATACATACATGGTAGATAACATACTGGTGTGCCAGATGTTTATCAGATGCAAATACATACATGGTAGATAACATACTGGTGTGCCAGATGTTTATCAGATGCAAATACATACATGGTAGATAACATACTGGTGTGCCAGGTGTTTATCAGATGCAAATACATACATGGTAGATAACATACTGGTGTGCCAGGTGTTTATCAGATGCAAATACATACATGGTAGATAACATACTGGTGTGCCAGGTGTTTATCAGATGCAAATACATACATGGTAGATAACATACTGGTGTGCCAGATGTTTATCAGATGCATAGAATTGAATGTTGTTTAACGGCTCAACACAGTATAGGTTATTTAGAGCCGCCCCAGAGAGAGGGGAAGGATACATAGGAATCCAGGACTCGGAGGATTGAACCCAGGGCCTCCGATTATAAATCCGCCGCGCTACCGACTACGCCACACCAGCCCTCTTTTATCAGATGCAAATACATACATGGTAGATAACATACTGTGGTGCCAGGTGTTTATCAGATGCAAATACATACATGGTAGATACCATACTGGTGTGCCAGGTGTTTATCAGATGCAAATACATACATGGTAGATACCATACTGATGTGCCAGGTGTTTATCAGATGTAAATACATACATGGTAGATACCATACTGGTGTGCCAGGTGTTTATCAGATGCAAATACATACATGGTAGATACCATACTGATGTGCCAGGTGTTTATCAGATGTAAATACATACATGGTAGATAACATACGGGTGTGCCAGATGTTTATCAGATGCGAATACATACATGGTAGATAACATGCTGGTGTGCCAGGTGTTTATCAGATAAGAATCCATACATGGTAGATACCATACTGATGTGAGGGTGCATTTACATCAACAAGAATACATTTTACACGACAGTAGTTACAAATTGAATTGAATTGGGGTTTTATGGCGCACCAACACAAGAAAGGTTATATGGCGCCAAACAAAGAAAGGTTATATGGCGCCAAACATGCCAGGCTCATCCTCCCGTTACATCTAGATAAAATATGGAGAATGGGCCTAGAATCTTCTAACCTGCAGAACTGCAGAGTTGCTGCAAATTCTATTGTAGACACTCCATTTACGATGGAGCCACGTTTCCACATTTGCATATGCGGTGTCGTGAAGAAAACCTTGAATGTTCATAAAAAATAATGACAAAATGAACATGAAGGGCGGGGTCCTACCCCTCTGCCTCTAACGGGATTTGCAGTGGGACAGTAGTTTTAAGACCTAAATTAGTTTTACGACCTAAATTAATGTTTTGTTTGCAATTTACCAACCCAAAATTTAAGCCTAAACTAGCGATTTGTGCTTCGTATGCTGAATAACAATGAATATTATATTTGTATGTATTGTTCTGTGGAACAGTTGTTTCCTTATTTACATGATGGAAATTGTAAAAAGCATACTGTGTTTTTTTTACTGAAAATCATTCAATCAGAATTTATTTTATTTTTAAATGTGTTCAGTGAATTCACATTTATATTGACGCATGAACTATTTAAAGAAATGTTTTTGCTCTGAAGAAGAACTGTGATAGTAAATATGTATAAACTGTAGACATTGAATATTAAAAGCAAAAGGATTCTTCCTAACCAGGCCCATCCTTAAAAAAGTATCTGCTATTTCTCTTTTGTTTTTTTCTAAAAAAATAACAAGCCTATATGGTTGTGACCCAGTTGCAAAAGAAAGTGTACACAGCTCAGTTGCAAAAGAAAGTGTACACATCTCAGTTGGAAAAGAAAGTGTACACATCTCAGTTGCAAAAGAAAGTGTACACATCTCAGTTGCAAAACAAAGTGTACACATCTCAGTTGCAAAAGAAAGTGTACACATCTCAGTTGCAAAAGAAAGTGTGCACATCTCAGTTGAAAAAGAAAGTGTACACATCTCAGTTGCAAAAGAAAGTGTGCACATCTCAGTTGCAAAAGAAAGTGTGCACATCTCAGTTGCAAAAGAAAGTGTGCACATCTCAGTTGCAAAAGAAAGTGTGCACATCTCAGTTGCAAAAGAAAGTGTACACATCTCAGTTGCAAAAGAAAGTGTACACATCTCAGTTGCAAAAGAAAGTGTACACATCTCAGTTGCAAAAGAAAGTGTACACAGCTCAGTTGCAAAAGAAAGTGTGCACTGAGTTTTCTCTAGAATTGTATAAATTCCAAAATCAATATGTCATGTGTGGTACCAACATGTTTATCATTCTATTTCCAATATCATGCTGTCATTTGTTTTTCAATAGGTTGAATCAATAAAGGACTCGCTTGATAACGGGGATAGGGTATGTAAAGTAAAATGTTCAAAGTGTACACTTTCTTTTGCAAATGAGTAGATTGGTTGGTAAAGAGCAAATAAGCATTTATATGGAAGCCCTATATGACTGAATATATTTACAAAGTCACAAACTCAAATAATGCTAGTGTGGGTTTTAGAGAAAGAAAACGCATGGTCATGAAATAAAATAATCGATTTAGCAGCAAGCTGAAATGGACTACAATATTAAATAAAACTGCATTCCACATGAACTGGCATTTTTGGAATTAAGCTAAAATGGTAAGGATGAACAACAAAACATAAACCATTCACATGTTGCAAAGTGCATGGTTGTATGGATGCATATGATGCTTACGGCTCGATGTTAAAGACTGTCCGCCTGGCCTTCTCAGGTTTCTGATACTATTATTGTTGTTACATTGCAAGTATTAGACCAGCTTTTAGAATTCTCAGAAAGGTGCTGTGAGAGTTATATTATTAAAGTGGTCTAATACTCGTGAAGCCTCAAACAGTATATCCTTATAAAATTAAAGCTTCGGGGCTAAATAATTGGGCAACCAGCAAACTGGCATGCAAGTAAATTTCAGAGTAAATGTCCGTGAAGTTAACATCGAGCCCTGATGCTATATGTGTAAGATGTGCCAAGAATAGATAATCATCTGATAAAACAAGATATGAGGAGAACCCAGAAGCTCAATAGTTTAAAATATACACAGCATACAGAAGTTTAGTTTGTTACGCATACAAGTCTGAACTTACCGATCCCTCGACCACGCCCACGACCAAAACCTAACATAAAAGACAATATACATACAGCTTCAAATGCAAAGCAATACATTGTCAGACATTCTTTTTCAGTTTTTAGGGCAAGCCATAACCAGTGTACAGGACGGTTGATTCAATGTCAGATGAATGATATTAGAAGGTGCAACCTGCAGCTCTTATCTTATTCAAGTGAAGCACCAACAGTGGTGCAAACAACGATTGCGAATTCAACATTTAACTGAAAAATCTAAATAAAAAAGGGGGGACAATTCAGTTAAAGTACAGGACAGAGTTATGGCCCTTGTTACATAACATTGCGCTATGATAATGAACATGTGTACCAAGTTTCAAAGCTTTCCAAAAGTGTTTGAGAAATGAGGAAAAAACATTTAACCAAAACTTTTAACAAAACCTCAAAACACGTAGACTGATGGACAGACGGAAATCGCCAAACTGTAAGCCTGGATTTGCTATGCAATCCGGCTAAAAATTTAAGTTTGTTCAACTTCAACTATAGAGGCAAATCTTGAAAATAGAAAGGCTGCAGTCTGATCATTCCAATATGATATACTAAATACTGACCTTTGGGGCACTCCCTGGAAAAGTGACCGGTCTCTCCGCATTTGAAGCATCCGTCACCTTATGTAATGAGTGGATGATGACAATAATGATAATGAATCATGGTTCTGTGATGTCATGGTATGGTATGCAGGTGTATGCAAAAAGAATGTAACAATTCACATGGGGTTGGGTTCAAATACAGAAATTTACCGTTATACTGGTAATAATATACAGACATGTAAAAAGAAACGCAACTAGACAACAAAGCCAGTGAACAAGAGACCTTAGTTGAATAACATATTAATTGACACCTAGACATAGCAGAACGTGTATGTATTTTTTAAATATTTAAATTTGAATTCAACATTTGAAAATTTAGTGTTGCATTTCTTTAACATATCAGTATATATCATCTTCAACACATATAAGATTTTCGATGCATGTGGATATAATAACTAAATTGATCAACTTTAATTACTGTGCATTTGAAAGCAACCTAAGTAAAAATGACAAGTTTAAAATGACCATCAACAGAAACACTGTTCACTTAATTTAAAGATTGTTCCATCAGACTGACCGTTTCTTTATACCTGCTTCAAGACGGACTTTTTTTAATAACGGAAGACTGAAGTTATTTATAGCTTCACAAATAGATGATTATTAGGTCAGAAGGTCACCAGAATAATTAGGACTATTCCATTAAAACATACCCGTGACCCCAGTACGGCAAATTAATAAAAATCTATGGGTGAACCCTATTTTCCGAAATGTGGTTCTATGCCTGGGTGGTTTAAAACGAATTTCTCATCTATGCATGGGTAATTTTCAGGATCGTGATTTTTCATACATCGTCGTAAAAATGGCCGCGAATGCCGCCCGGACAACCTCGGGACAATCAAGACTTTTCAAACTAAAATCCAACCAGAAGTCACGTTTTATTGTGTTTAACGTATTTGTTGAAAATCAAAAAATCCTCTCCCTTGATTAAGTTCATCAATTTGAAAGCACGCATTTCATTGGTTGATTGCATGATTTAAACTAATCGCATTAAAGCTTTCATACTGACATTGAGTGGTCACGCAAATTTGTCACATTGGACAGAAGAAGAAAGATGAATGGTGTTCTACGGCACGCCGACACATAAATAGGTCATATTGTGCACAAAAAACGACGACATATGAAGAAATTAAGTAGTAACTCGAATATTAATAGTTTGAATGGTGATCTCTTTTTCATATTCTTATTTTTCAATGAATTGCTGTATAATCTTTTTTCTATTTAAGCAAGTCTGTATCATACTGCTAAATAACAATGGGAACGCGCACCTGTTTTGAATGGTTTAATTTGCGGGACCCGGTACAGTTTTTGACACAATTCGCGGTGCGATCAACAAAATAATATTATTTTTGTTATATGATGCAATGGATGAATAAAAGAAAAATAAAGGAAAACAGAACCGTATCAGTTTTTTTAAAATCTATTTAAGTGGAGCCGAATTCAGCCTCTTCCCAATTGCAAAAAAGCTCCCTATTTTCCCAAAAAAAACAACACATTCCCAATGTAAAAATGATTTAGATTATAAAGTTACTTTCCATTGTTTGTATGTTAAAATCATTGCTAAATTCAATACCTGATCGATAGTATACCTACAGCATACATTTTAATAAACATTTTCTCTTTAAACACATTCCCTTAAGAAAACCATGCTCTTTTCCCCCCAATTTTGACAATCTCATTCATACTTCTTTTTCACAAAATCAGCCGGCCTAGGACTTTTCCCAATTTGCTGACTGGGGCTAGAACCACTTACGTTCTTCAAGCAGTTGTCGTTTGTATGCAGTTCATATGTAAATATATATGTAGTTCAATATAAACAAAATAAAAATCTATGGGTGGGTGTATTTTAGCCAACTTAAATTCTATAGGTGGTTCTGGCAAACTCAATTTTGCATCTATGGGTGGGTGGTCAATTTCAAAAGTGCCTTCCTGGGTCCCGGTGTGTGGTCAATTTCAAAAGTGCCTTCCTGGGTCCCATGTATGTTTTAATGGAATAGGCCTTACCCAATATCATGCAATCTATTCTATACAACATATTAACTTTCATTTTCATAATGACACAGTTCCGCCCATTCTGGAAATACGCCTATTTGTTCTACAAAATTTACCTGATTTCTTCTCACCACCACCACCACCACCACCAAATCCACCTCCCCTACAAATGAAAATAAGACATTTAAGGTATCTGTATCACTGAACGACTCGACACAACTAGAGGAGTAATAAGACAAAGGGCAATATTAAACTCCTCTTACTTTAATAAGATTTATCTGCCTTCGCTTTCATAGTAGTGATGTTGCACTACAAGTTTGGTACATTTTGAGTAAGAGACACACATTTTACAACAATAATAGGACTTCTACTATACGGCAATAACTCGTTTTACTTCATTGGATTTTATCTAATGTTCCTTTCTTACACTTTCGGATGGCGGGAGGTGTACAGTAATGGTTCTACCCAGGAAGTGGGTAGTCTGCCTCCACCACAATAAAATCGACCGTCATATATAACCTTACATGAGTTGAAAATGACGTAAAACAGAATACAACAAACAAACTTTCTTACACATTTTTACATGGTAGTGATGTTGAACAACATGGTAATGATGTTGAACAAGATTTGTACGGGTAGCTATAATAGTTTTGGAAGAGTAGGCGACAGGTTTGAGATGCCATTTCTATATTCCCACTTATGCTGTGGTGTTCGGATACCTACCAAGGGGCTGCATAACAGAGCCAAATATGATTATTTTACTAGAATCGAAGATATCAAAGCTGCAAGTGTCACGAAGGTAACTCTGTATGAACTGTTAGGACAACTTTCAACTGTGATTATGCAGACTCCCTAAATGTTTTTTCAACAATGAAGTTCTATCTTGAACAACATGTGAATTCCATTTTAATACATCAATACAACAAATATCTAATAAGACTACTGTTAAATGACACTTCAAACATGTTCCAAATTAAACGCTCTAAAACATACCTTGGAGGTCTGTCTCCACCAAAACCACCTGAAAGAAAAATGCAGGCATGACGGTTTAAGCAAGAAGTTTGGAAGAATCGTTATGTGGTAGAAGTTAAAAATGTGGTAGATAATTCACATTAGATCCGGAGTAATGAATTTGTATATCACCAAATCGGTTTACATAAGAGAATTAAATAACTGATGACATTTATATTAAAACTGGATTCTATTAAAAAAAAAAACAAGCTTCTGTATGGCAAAGGTTCAGGTATCTACACATTCATTATACCATTCAATACTTACCACCACCAAAGCCACCTCCACTGGATTCATCAGACTTTCCGCCCCCAAAACCACCCTTGCTTCCAAATCCACCACCGCTACTATCATCCGACTTCTTGCCAAATCCTCCGCCTCCAAATCCACCACTACTGCCACTATCACCATTTTGTGTACGGGCTCCAAATCCACCACCTCCAAAACCGTTTGTCTTTGGTTCAGAACTGCCACCTCCGAAACCCCTTCCACTGCCAAATCCCCCTGCACTGCCATTCATTTTACCAAACCCTCCTGTAGAAGGTCCATCACCGCCACCACTATCGTTTCTAAGGACACCCCGTCCAAATCCTTTTGGAGCACTATTTCTGGAACAAAATGCACTAGGACGTATGTTTTGTATATTGCTCAGTTACTTTCCTATTTTAGCACTTGCCATCAGCATTCTCTAATCACGACAAAACGGGTTGCTAGTGAACTTGTGTCAGTAGAAATATAATTTCCCAATGTAGTCCTCGCATTTTAAGGGTAATCTTATCGGATTATCATTATGCACATTTACGGCATGACAAAACATGTCAATTTTACTTTGTATATTCACAGAAGGCCATCGAGAATTTGCAAGGAAATTGAACCTATAAAGGCAACAAAATTCGCCACATGTGCTTAATAAAAGTAAAATGGGCATAAAGGTATATACCAAGGAAGTTTTTTTTTAATAACCTGACTTGAAGCTTATGGCGCAAACATATTATTGGAAACAAATGTATTAACAGAAACAGATATTGAAAGTGCAGATATTGTCTCAAACTGCTCCATCAGTGTCAATTCTTACATACAGCGGGACATATACAGTCTGAGTACTGATCCTACCCATGTAACAAGAGGTCAATGACCTTGAAGCTCTACTGATAGGTTTTTGATAGCTAGATCAACACTCTTGTGAAGTTTCATGAAAATCTGTCGGAGTAGTTTCAGAGGAGTAGTCGCTACAAGTTTATACTATATAACTCTATGTAAACAAAGATGGCTGCAGCAGCCATGTTTAATGTTGAATCAAAATAATTTTCAACAGGAACCAACATCATGGCATGCTGATCATTTTAGAAAAAGTCCCATATCAAATATCACTTATAGTTTCCAAGAAGTAGTCGCAAAAAAAAAAGTTATTAAAAAATCTATTTTTAGGTGTGGCGGCCATTCTGAATTTCCAGCTGACATGAAATTTTGCTAGGATCAACTAGATATGGAGAGCAACATTCCTGTGAAGTTTCATGAAAATCCGTCAAGTAGTTTCAGAGGAGTAGTCGCTACACTTTTACAGTCTTCCAATTAACCCACTAGCCTGAAGCCCAGGGCTAGTAATCTTTCATTTGGGCTAGTGAACATTTGGAAATTTATGTAGTTGGGCTAAATAAACAAGAGGTCAATGACCTTGAAGCTCTAAAGATAGATTTTGATAGCTAGACCAGCATTCCTGTGAAGTTTCATAAAAATCTGTCTTAAGTAGTTTCGGAGGAGTAGTCGCTACAAGTTGAAGTTTTTACTATATAACTCTAGGTAAACAAAGATGGCCACTGGCAGCCATGTTTAATGTGGAATCAAAATAATTTTCGACAAGGATCAACATCTTGTCATGCTGATCATTTCAGAAAAAGTCCCATATCAATATCACTTACAGTTTTCAAGAAGTAGTCGCTACAAACTTGTTTTTAACAAGAGGTCAATGACCTTGAAGCTCTACTGATTGATTTTGATTTCAGGAAGTAGTCGCTACAAACTGGTTTTTTGAAAATCTATTTTTAGCCTTGGTGGCCATCTTGAATTTCCGGCCGACCTGAAATTTTGCTAGGATCAATTAGACATCAAGAGCAACATTCCTGTGAAGTTTCATGAAAATCCGTCAAGTAGTTTCAGAGGAGTAGTCGCTACAAGTTTTCATTATATAACTCTATGTAAACAAAGATGGCCACTGACAGCCATGTTTAACATTGAATCAAAATAATGTTTGACTCGGATAACCATCATGTCATGCTGATAATTTTAGAAAAAGTCCCATATCAATATCTCTTATAGTTTTCAAGAAGTAGTCGCTACAAACTTATTTTTTAAAAATCTATTTTTAGCCGTGGCGGCCATCTTGAATTTCCGGCCAACCTGAAATTTTGCTAGGATCAATTAGATATCAAGAGCAACATTTCTGTGAAGTTTCATGAAAATCCGTCAAGTAGTTTCAGAGGAGTAGTCGCTACAAGTTTTCATTATATAACTCTATGTAAACAAAGATGGCCGCTGGCAGCCATGTTTAACGTCGGATCAAAACGATTTTCGACAAGGACCAACATCATGTCATGCTGATCATTTTAGAAAAAGTCCCATATCAATATCACTTATAGTTTTCAAGAAGTAGTCGCTACAAACTTATTTTTTAAAAATCTATTTTTAGCCGTGGCGGCCATCTTGAATTTCCGGCCGACCTGAAATTTTGCTAGGATCAATTAGACATCAAGAGCAACATTCCTGTGAAGTTTCATGAAAATCCGTCAAGTAGTTTCAGAGGAGTAGTCGCTACAAGTTTTCATTATATAACTCTATGTAAACAAAGATGGCCGCTGGTAGCCATGTTTAACGTCAAATCAAAACGATTTTCGACAAGGACCAACATCATGTCATGCTGATCATTTTAGAAAAAGTCCCATATCAATATCACTTATAGTTTTCAAGAAGTAGTCGCTACAAACTTGAATTTAAAAAATCTATTTTTAGCTTTGGTGGTCATCTTGGATTTCACATCAACATGAATTTTTGCTAGGATCAACTAGACTTCATGGGCAACATTTCTGTAAAGTTTCATGAAAATCTATTCAGTAGTTTCAGAGGAGTAGTCGCTACAAAAAAAAAGTTAACGGACAGACGGACGGACAGACAGACAGACGCCGCACCACGGCATAAGCTCTGCTGATCTCTGATCAGTAGAGCTAAAAATCTATGTTTAGCCGTGGTGGCCATCTTGAAATTTTGCTAGGATCAACTAGACATCAAGAGCAACATTCCTGTGAAGTTTCATGAAAATCCGCCAAGTAGTTTCAATTGAATTGAATGTTGTTTAACGGCTCATCAACACAGTATAGGTTATTTAGAGCCGCCCCAGAGAGAGGGGAAGGATACATAGGAATCCGGGAACCTGCCCTACTCTTATTATCGAATAGATTCAGGAGAAGTCGCTACAAATTACTATACAAACTCTATGTAAACAAAGATGGCCACTGGCGCCCATGTTTAATGTCGAATCAAAATAATTTTCGACAAGGATCAACATCATGTCATGCTGATCATTTTAGAAAAAGTCACATATCAATATCACTTACAGTTTTCAAGAAGTAGTTGCTACAAACATTTTTTTTAAAAATCTGTTTTTAGCCATGGCGGCCATCTTGAATTCTGGGATCAATTAGACATCAAGAGCAACATTCCTGTGAAGTTTCATAAAAATTCGTCAAGTAGTTTCAGGAGTAGTCGCTACAAGTTTTTACTATATAAATCTATGTAAACAAAGATAGCGGCCATGTTTATAGACGCATGGAAATAAATTTTGACAAGGATCATCATCATGTCATGCTGATCATTTTAGAAAACGTCCCATATCAGTATCACTTCAGTTTTCAAGAAGTCGTCTCTACAAATTTATTTATTTTAAATCTATTTTTAGCCGTGGCGGCCATCTTGAATTTCCGGCCAGCCTGAAATTTTTCTAGGATCAACTAGACATCAAGAGCAACATTCTTGTAAAGTTTCATGAGCATCCGTCAAGTAGTTTCAGAGGAGTAGTCGCTACAAGTTTTTACCAGATATCTCTATGTAAACAAAAATGGCCACTGGCGGCCATGTTTACCGTCAAATCAAAATAATGTTGACTAGGATCAACATCATGTCATTCTGATCATTTTAGAAAAAGTCCCGTATCAATATCACTTATAGTTTTCAAGAAGTAGTCGCGCTACAAACTTATTTTTTTTAAATCTATTTGTAGCTGTGGTGGCCATCTTGATTTTCTGACAGACCTGAAATTTTGCTAGGATCAATAAGACATCAAGAGCAACATTCCTGTAAAGTTTCATGAAAATCCGCAAAGTAGTTTCAGAGGAGTAGTCTCTACAAGTTTTTACTATATAACTCTATGTAAGCAAAAATGGCCACTGGCAGCCATGTTTAACGTCGAATCAAAACAATTTTTGACAAGGACCAATATCATGTCATGCTGATCATTTTAGAAAAAGTCCCATATAGTTTTCAAGAAGTAGTCGCTACAAACTTGTATTTTGAAAATCTATTTTTAGCTTTGGTAGCCATCTTGGATTTCACATTAACATGAATTTTTGCTAGACTCAACTAGACTTCATGGGCAACATTTCTGTAAAGTTTCATGAATATCCATTCAGTAGTTTCAGAGTAGTCGCTACAAATAAAAGTTTACGCACAGACAGACGACGCACCACGAGCTAAAAACTGAGTTTTCAGCGAGTATATAAGAATTCGGGCTAGTGAATTAGAAAATTTAAGTGGAAGACTGCTTTTACTATATAACTCTGTAAACAAAGATTGGCACTGGCAGCCATGTTTAACGTTGAATCAAAATGATTTTCGACAATGACCAACCTCATGTCATGCTGATCGTTTTAGAAAAAGTCCTATATAAATTTATAAGTAGTCTCTACAATTTTTTTTTTTAACTCTATTTTTAGACGTGGTGGCCTTTTGAATTTCCAGCCAGCCTAAAATTTTGCAAGGATCAACTAGACATCAAGAGCAACATTCCTGTGAAGTTTCATGAAAATCCTTCAAGTAGTTTCAGAGGAGTAGTCGCTACAAGTTTTTATTAGACAACTCTATGTAAACAACAAGACGTCAATGACCTTGGCAGGTTCTGAAAGCTAGATCAGAGGAGTAGACGCTACAAGTATATAACTCTATGTAAACAAATATGGACGCTGGCAGCCATGTTTAATGTCAAATCAAAATGATGTTCGACAAGGATCAACAGCATGTCATGCTGAGCATTTAAGAAAAAGTCTCACATCAATATCACTTAATCCGTCAAGTAGTTTCAGAGTAGTCGCTACAAGTTTTTACTATAAAACTTTTATTTAAACAAAGATGGCCGCTGGCTGCCATGTTTAACGTCAAATCAAAACGATTTTCGACAAGGACCAACATCATGTCATGCTGACCATTTTAGAAAAAAATCTGATATCAATATAACTTATAGTTTTCAAGAAGTAGTCGCTACAAACCTTGTTTTTTTAAAAATCTATTTATAGCTTTGGCGACCATCTTGAACTTCACATCAACATGAATTTTTCCAAGGATCAACTGGACATCATGGGCAACATTTCTGTAAAGTTTCATGAAAAGTTTCAAAGTAGTCGCTACAAAAAAAGTTCACGGAAGGGCGGACAGACGGACACCGCACCACGGCATAAGCTCTGCTGATTTTTGATCAGTAGAGCTAAAAATGGGTGGTCTGGTTAGACCACGAAAAAAATAGACATATATATTATATATCATATAGCCTAAAATATGCTGAAAATGACGTAAAACACCATTCAACCAACCATCAGGTTTAATGTTATAACTTACCCAAATCCTGAAGTTTGAGGAGCCTGAAAATACAAAACAACAATAATGTTAAGACAACAATTGGCAGTGATGGATATACCCCTCCACTCCATATTTTAAAGGCCGAGTTATATACAAACAAAAGGGCCAAATGGTTTAGTAAACTAAAATAAAGCTTTTGTTGATAAAGGCATTGCATCAGGTTTTCTGAAATCTGTCCGAGAAACATGCTTGGGGTTAATCCGGATTCTCTACCTACTCTATAAATGGGTCATGTCATAGCTCTATGGTAGGTACACACCAGAAGAGCTACATTCACACAGCTACAGATTATTTAGAAAGTGTCCAACCCTGGTATTAAACTGGCAATATTTGGGTATATTATATTTTCTTTTTAAATGTGTTCAGTGAATTCACATTTATATTTTTAAAAAAATGTTTTTTTGAAACGCATTTTAAATATTGCTTGTATCTTTCAGCAACTGTTTGATCACAGAAAGAATCGCATTATAAAAAGTGGAGCGGCAACTCCTACATTCCAATTTCAAATCCCTTTACAATTCAGGGCCCCGTTTTATTAAACATCTTACAAGTTTCAAATTTTAAAATCGTTCACTTTTTTCACCTAAGCGTTCAATGTAGACAATTATGTTTGCACGTAGTGCAGAAATATCACACGTATAAGAAAATTAAATGAAATCACGTTTATTTGAAATGTGTAATTTATAGTGAAGCATTTAAGAAATTGATTTACGATCAAAATGGACGTAGGTTGTTTCATAAAACGGGGCCCAGGTTTGCAAACTACCCAGGCCAACAATGTTTTATTTTAGAGAGACTGGTCTGACCTTGTTCCACGGGCATCAAACAGGTTGTTACTTACCGACGAAGGTTCATCCCAGTCATCTGCCATTCTTGTTTAATTAATTTTTATCCTTACAAGTTGTCCTGAAAAATAAAATGCAAATTGATAAGTGTTCATAGCTGTGGAATTTTTCATTTGAAGCCACATTTGACCATAAATTTTCTGTCAGTGATAGAAAAAGAATGCATCGATAGAATAGAGAGAAGCATATATCGAGTGAAGGCAAAAGAAAGGTGAAGTTTTTAAACTGATTTTTTGTCACCTGGCTACCGTAGCGGTAGAGGGTACGAAATCCAACCAGAACATCCCCAGACTATCAAGAGGGTTTTAGTTACAGATTGGGCTCTAACTGTTTTAAAATTTATGACAGGATAACTCCCTCTTGAAGGATCCATGTAGGAAGCTTCAGGCACTATGGCTGGCAAAGTGCAATTACAGATAAAGGTGAAAAAGGTACATTCTAGCAAGCGATTTCTCGCGCTAAAATTACCAAAATTGAATTAAAAATATGCACATGAGAGAAAGAATCGCAACCGGTGCGAAAATCGGTATCCCGGATGCAGTCGCTACTTGTGGGTAATTATTCGTCTTTCGGTCATTTTCTTGTAGGTAATTAGAACCAAGCGTCTCCATGATACTTTTGCATGTGGTTTCTAATAAGCATTTGTGAGACATTGCGGAGCGTTTACGAAAATGGCACAGAAAACATTATTTGATTTTATGCAAAAACGAGATGAAAATAATAACGGCAGCAAGGTAAATAGTAAAGAGCCAGAGCAATCATCTCCCTAAAAAACGTAAAGCCTCAACAGAAATGGCTCAGAAGCAACAGTTGGATTTAATGAGGAAAATGGCCAAATGTTTTGTGTTCTTTGTAGAGACTTTGGTTATCTAAACACTTTGTCCATCGGTACCAACAAAAACAACCACTATAGTTGAGTGCATTAAAGTTCATATGATGATGAACAGTTACTGTTTCAGATCGGAGTCGGACCATGTTAAATACTAAGCAGGGCTCCAAGAACAGGATAGCCCGAAGCCCGGGGCAACTCCAACCTGGATCTGGGCTACTCTCACTTTCAAAAATGGTTGCCCGTCGGGCTAGTCTAAAAAATCTCGGAACAATCGAACGTTTC
The DNA here is from genome assembly GCA_037043455.1 of Cyrtodaria siliqua. Taxonomy (NCBI): domain Eukaryota; kingdom Metazoa; phylum Mollusca; class Bivalvia; order Adapedonta; family Hiatellidae; genus Cyrtodaria; species Cyrtodaria siliqua. The sequence continues at coordinate 299,625 of JAWPHD010001472.1, read as the reverse complement.
AACACACGCCAGTATACGTGCCAATTCTTCCTATAATAGTATGACATATACCCGCCGGCTTGTTAACCAGCTGACGGTCACTAATTAGTCGTGTGATATTCAACTGTCGCTAATCCTTGTTTATTCCAACTTTTGATCAGAATCCCCGAGGCGCATAATCATCAGTGTGCAGTAAAACAATCGCGAGTATTCAATTTTGATTGGTCGGTGGGTAATTACCTCATGCGGATTAAGCACTGGATTTGATTGGCCAAACAATAATTGTCAGTGTAGCTTCCCTGGAGATGGGTGTCTAACTGATTTGTTGTTTTAACGATTATCGGATTACAGTACCAATCAAAAGCAATCGTTAATTGTTATAAAAGTGTTCCATTGTCCGACTTTACTGTTAGCACAACAGACTGATGTCTGATTATGGGGAAACACAGTTGCTGTTTGCATGATGTATTGCCGAAGCTGTTCGCAGTTTGACGGGTGGGGTATGGAGACGTCGCCAATTACAAAGAATAATAATAAACACTCACATTCGTGCCAAACATCAGTCCTAAACAATGGCCTAATGAAATTTGAACAAAATAAAATACAAATACAATCATACTGTCATGTCATTTCAATCCGATTGGCAAAATGTTGAAGTTTTTAACTCGTCCTGAAAATGAAAGTAGAAAGAGGAAACTGGAAACTACATATGTATTATGAAATATTGGTTTTGTTATAAACGTTTATTATATACAATGGATAAATAAAAGAAAGAAAATAGAACCTTATTGTTTGATTCTAATCACATCATCATGTGTATTATTAATTTATTCTAAATAAAACAAAGTAAAAAATGTATATTTATCATATGAAACGTGTGTAATAAATCAATAAGCAAAGGAAGGCCTAATTATCTTTTTTCTTTCAACTCTGTCTGCATCGAAAGCATGTCATTGGTTTTCCTAATCACTAACATACATGTATATAGTAAAAGAAATCAATGATCTGCAGTGAATGTTTTCAGTGTTGTACAGAAAATACATGTAGTTGTGATGTCATCATATAAACATACAACATCTTATTTGTAGCCAAGTGATGCTCCTGTTGCCAGAGCTGTAACAAATCAAGTGACACCTCCATGTACATATGTGCCACAGCCCAGTTGTAGTCAAGATACTCCCCAAACACCACAGCCCAGTTGTAGTACAGATACAGTGCAAGCGGTAAAATACTAATAATATTAATGCCATAAATAAAATTATTCTGCTTATACTGAAATCATTACCATGTCATTAACGTATGTACTCAGTCAGTTTCTGCACTACTGTATTATACATAAGCATGCAAGAAATATGGAGGAAGGACACTACAATATAGAAATATTTCGTTTTATGGCTTCAATAATGATGCTGTAAAAATTAATTGACAATTATGGAAATTATTTTAAACAAGAGGTCAATGACCTTGAAGCTCTACTGATCGATTTTGATTTCAGGAAGTAGTCGCTACAAACTGTTTTTTTGAAAATCTATTTTTAGCTGTGGTGGCCATCTTGAATTTCCGGCCGACCTGAAATTTTGCTAGGTTCAATAAGACATCAAGAGCAACATTCCTGTGAAGTTTCATGAAAATCCGTCAAGTAGTTTCAGAGGAGTAGTCGCTACAAGTTTTCATTATATAACTCTATGTAAACAAAGATGGACACTGACAGCCATGTTAAACATTGAATCAAAATAATGTTCGACTCCGATAACCATCATGTCATGCTGATCATTTTAGAAAAAGTCCCATATCAATATCTCTTATAGTTTTCAAGAAGTAGTCGCTACAAACTTATTTTTTAAAAATCTATTTTTAACTGTGGCGGCCATCTTGAATTTCCGGCCGACCTGAAATTTTTCTAGGATCAACTAGACATCAAGAGCAACATTCCTGTGAAGTTTCATGAACATCCGGCAAGTAGTTTCAGAGGAGTAGTCGCTACAAGTTTTTACTATATAACTCTATGTAACCAAAGATTGCCACTGGCAGCCATGTTTAACGTCTAATCAAAATAATTTTCCACAAGGATCTACATCATGTCATGCTGATCATTTTAGAAAAAGTCCCATATCAATATCACTTATAGTTTTCAAGAAGTAGTCGCTACAAACTTATTTTTTAAAAATCTATTTTTAGCAGTGACGGCCATCTTGAATTTCCGGCCGATCTGAAATTTTTCTAGGATCAATAAGACATCAAGAGCAACATTCCTGTAACGTTTCATGACAATCCGCCAAGTAGTTTCAGAGGAGTAGTCGCTACAAGTTTTTACTATATAACTCTATGTAAACAAAGATGGTCGCTGGCAGCCATGTTTAACGTCGAATCAAAACGATTTTCGACAAGGATCAACATCATGTCATGCTGATCATTTTAGAAAAAGTCCCATATCAATATCACTTATAGTTTTCAAGAAGTAGTCGCTACAAACTTGTATTTTGAAAATCTATTTTTAGCCATGGCGGCCATCTTGAATTTCCGGCCGACCTGAAATTTTGCTAGGATCAATTAGACATCAAGAGCAACATTTTTGTGAAGTTTCATGAAAATCCGTCAAGTAGTTTCAGAGGAGTAGTCGCTACAAGTTTTCATTATATAACTCTATGTAAACAAAGATGGCTGCTGGCAGCCACGTTTAACGTCGAATCAAAACGATTTTTGATAAGGACCAACATCATGTCATGCTGATCATTTTAGAAAAAGTCTCATATCAATATCACTTATAGTTTTCAAGAAGTAGTCGCTACAAACTTGCATGAAAATCTATTTTTAGCCATGGCGGCCATCTTGAATTTCCGGCCGACCTGAACTTTTGCTAGGATCAATTAGACATCAAGAGCAACATTTCTGTGAAGTTTCATGAAAATCCGTCAAGTAGTTTCAGAGAAGTAGTCGCTACAAGTTTTCATTATATAACTCTATGTAAACAAAGATGGCCACTGGCAGCCATGTTTAATGTCGAATCAAAATATTGTTCGACTCGGATAACCATCATGTCATGCTGATCATTTTAGAAAAAGTCCCATATCAATATCACTTATAGTTTTCAAGAAGTAGTCGCTTCAAACTTATTTTTTAAAAATCTATTTTTAACTGTGGCAGCCATCTTGAATTTCTGGCCGATCTGAAATTTTGCTAGGATCAATTAGACATTAAGAGCAACATTCCTGTAAAGTTTCATGAAAATCCGCCAAGTAGTTTTAAAGGAGTAGTCGCTACAAGTTTTTACTATATGACTCTATGTAAACAAAGATGGCCGCTGGCAGCCACGTTGAACGTCGAATAAAAACAATTTTTGATAAGGACCAACATCATGTCATGCTGATCATTTTAGAAAAAGTCCCATATCAATATCACTTATAGTTTTCAAGAAGTAGTCGCTACAAACTTGTATTTTGAAAGTTTATTTTTAGCCGTGGCGGCCATCTTGAATTTCCGGCCGACCTGAAATTTTGCTAGGATCAATAAGACATCAAGAGCAACATTCCTGTGAAGTTTCATGAAAATCCGTCAAGTAGTTTCAGAGGAGTAGTCGCTACAAGTTTTCATTATATAACTCTATGTAAACAAAGATGGCCGCTGGCAGCCATGTTTATCGTCAAATCAAAACGATTTTCGACAAGGACCAACATCATGTCATGCTGATCATTTTAGAAAAAGTCCCATATCAATATCACTTATAGTTTTCAAGAAGTAGTCGCTACAAACTTGTATTTAAAAAATCTATTTTTAGCTTTGGCGGCCATCTTGGATTTCACATCAACATGAATTTTTGCTAGGATCAACTAGACTTCATGGGCAACATTTTTGTAAAGTTTTATGAATATCCATCCAGTAGTTTCAGGAGTAGTCGCTACAAATAAAAGTTAACGGACAGACGGACGGACGGACGACGCACCACGGCATAAGCTCTGCTGATCTCTGATCAGTAGAGCTAAAAATGGAATAGAATAGTAAATTTACTATGATAACGTATTGTCAAATAAGTAACCTGCGCTTTGGCGACATGATGAAAAATTCGGACTAATAATTATATGCTTTTGTAAACCAAATAGAAAATAAATAAATCATGTATATATATTTATAAATATGCATATTAATCAGTATGTCACAGTACACTGGCACATAAAGTGTAAACCTCTTCCAAATGCAGTTCCATTAAATTCATTTTCTTTAGAAATACATCCTTCTGTTTCTGCTTAATGTACAGATTGACTTATAAATATTTTAAACAACATATTTTATCCACCTACAATATAACTATATAGTGAAATCAGAGTAAAGAAAGATATAAAGCATTTACTACAGCCATTATAAAATACCCTAAAACGTAACTGCTTACAGAGTCATCCAAGACAGAAGAGAAAAGTCATCAGGAAATTTGTGGGAAGAAGAATTTCTCATGAATGGTGTGTGGACGAAACTACAAAGGAAACACAGTGGTTCAAAGGTACTGGAAATAAAAAGTTTTGTTTTACTGTCTGAAAATAATATATTTTCCGGTTAATAAATGCCATAAATATATGAAACAATTTCAACTGGTGTTGTTAATTACTGGCATTAATTTCGCTTTCATACTGTTTCCGAAAATTGAACAACAGGAACAAAATTTCCCTGATATCGTACTTCAACTTGACAATATATTAACATCTTATGCCTTTAGTTCTCTCTATGTACAAAACAGTTTAGTCGAAAAATCACCTACCGGTAATCTAGTAAAATTCAGTTAAATGCCTTGGTAATTGAAATATCTATCATTGTTGAAAAACATACAGCAGGTCCAACCAACATGGAGGTTAGAAACTGAACCATGAGAAGCGATTGTCACCCGTGCATGCACTGTTTATTTTGCAGGTACTGTACTCGCTGTGAAGAACACTGTGTTTATTTTGCAGGTACTGTACTCTATGTGAAGAAGGGTAGAGACGGTCAACCCGCAGCTGTATATGAAGTTCTGTATGACCAGGAGGACACGGCATATGAAGTTTCAGATCTCCAAACAGACTTGAGCAGTGGTGCATTGATATTCATTGATTTATAGGTATATTGAATATATGCCTCGTTTTTTAATACTATCTGTATGCCTTGCCAATGTCTGCCTGTAAGCCATATGGCCTATAGCAAATAAGGGTAATTTTTAGTGAAGCCAAGATTGTACATAATATGAAAGAACAATCTTTGCACAAATATAAATTAACAGTTGACTTTTATGATAAGGCAGTCTGAAACCATTTATGTTTCAAATTTCAGGCAAATGGGTTTATCGGTTGTGAAGATATGAACATTTGAAGTTGCAGAATTTCTCGAAAAATAGCTGTATTTGTGTGACATGCAATTTTTTTTAAATATATTTTATTTAGAAAATATTTTGTATTAACTGTTTTACACATTTTCAATGTTTATACAATATGTTGACCATAAACCTATAAATGTAAGTGTGCTCTAAGAGGATTAATGTTAAAGTGTTGTAGAGACATTATTCACAACATACAAAAGCTTTTTCATTTAAAATCACTTCAATGTTTATTGTACATGTCGGTCTATTTTTAGCATCATATAAGCTGAAAATTCCAGGAAACAAAAAGTAAAGTACATGACATCACAAAAATAATGGAAGTTTTTCCTGGAATTACTCTAAATCCAGTTAAATCTAGTTGGAACTAGTTCAAACAATGCATTTTAATCCATTTATTTCAGTATTTAGCCTTTAATAAATCACTATAAGCCTAAGTCAGTAACGTTAGGGTTGGGACACTTTTTCTGCTATGACAGTTACTGAAGTAATAGTGTGTTTTCAGAGCCAGAATGGAACAATTTAAAGTAACCAGCAAAGTACATTGGCACTAGGAAGGTAGTTGCCACCAAAGTCAATGGGCACCAGGAAGGTGGTAGCCACCAAAGTACATTGGCACTAGGAAGGTAGTTGCCACCAAAGTCCATGGGCACTTGTAAGGTGATAGCCCACAAAGTCCATGGGCACTAGGAAGGTAGTAGCCACCAAAGTCCATGGGCACTAGGAAGGTGGTAGCCACCAAAGACCATGGGCACTAGGGAGGTGGTAGCCACCAAAGTCCATGGGCACTTGTAAGGCAGTAGCCCAAAGTACATTGGCACTAGGCAGGTAGTAGCCACCAAAGTCCTAGGGCACTAGGAAGTTGATAGCTACCAAGGTACATGGGCACTAGTAAGGTAGTAGCCACCAAAGTCCATTGGCACTAGTAAGGTGGTAGACATTAAAGTATATGGGCACTAGTAAGGTGGTAGCCAGCGAAGTATTTGGGCAGTAGGAAGGTAGTAGCCACCAAAGTCCATGGGCACTAGGAAGGTGGTAGCCACCAAAGACCATGGGCACTAGGAAGGTGGTAGCCAACAAAGTCCTAGAGCACAAGTAAGGTGGTAGCTACCAAAGTTCATTGGCACTAGTAGGGTGGTAGCCACCAAATTCCTAGGGCACTAGGAAGGCGGTTTCCACCAAAGTCCATGGGCACTAGGAAGGCGGTAGCCACAAAAGATCATGGGCACTAGGAAGGTGGTAGTCGCCAAAGTCCATGGGCACTTGTAAGGTGGTAGCCACCAAAGCCTTGGGGCACTAGGAAGGTGGTAGCCAGCAAAGTCCATGGGCACTAGCAAGGTGGTAGCCACCAAAGTACATTGGCACTAGGACGGTAGTAGACACCAAAGTCCATGGGCACTAGAAAGGTAGTAGCCACCAAAGTACTTTGGCACAAGTAAGGTTGTAGCTACCAAAGTTCATGGACACTAGTACAGTGCTTGACACAGACGGTCGCCCACTCGCCGGCGGCGAGTAAAACCTCTCCTAGGCGAGTGAAATTTGATCTCGGCTGGCCCAAACAATATTCTTTGGGCGAGTGCATAGTTTGCTTTAATAAATAGATACAAGCACGCACTGTTCAACATGTCGATACGGCAAAAGCCGCGATTGCAAAGTCAAGTCTCGAAATAAAGCAATCACCGCGATTCTCTGTGATAGGTTCGCGGGGGAACGTGGGGGAAATTAGAGTAGGGATCAATAAAAAAAAGTAATAAAGCTGATAAATACAATGAATAAATTTCGAAAGCAATACGTATTTCAAACTTTTAATGCATTTAATAACACTTGTTTTTCGTTTTTGTTGTCCAAAAGTTCATTTCTCTTCACCGGACATAAATTGGCTACCCACAATCCTTTGCGATGTGTGTACCTATTAGCAAGTCGGCACTAATAACGGGTTTATGACCCGGAATTCTTTACAATTTATATGGATTATTTCTGACTAAAGAACCCATCGATGTATTAATAATCAACAGCAGAATAGTAAAATGTGTTGCAAATAACGATTAATTAAAAATATAAATCTAATTTCCAGTATAAGAACTACTAATTGAATTTTGTGTTCAGTCACCGCAAAGTCGGTAATAGGAACCGCCATATAACTATCGTGAATACATTATCCGGGCATTTGAATTTTCCGAAAACAAAAATAAAATTGTCTTCTGCTTAGATTTTTTAATAGTTATTGAATAATAATGCATTAAATTGACTGCAAAATTGCACATTGGTACTGAAGGTGAATCGCGGCGATGGCCTGCGATTTCACACCGGGTAAAGCGTGTGCGAATCAAAACGGATCACGGCGAATCACGGTGATTGTGTCGCGGTGGTCAAAAGTTATTGTCCCCGCGTTGAGTAGACTGTCCGCCGATCGCGGGGAAAAAATCAGTGTGTCCACGGTGAGATAAAATCGCCGCGTAGAGTGTGATTAGTCGTAATCCGCGTGGCAGCAACTGTAAACTGGAATTTGAGACAATAAACAGTTAAATGAAAACATAATTTATGCTTTATTTGTCTATTTATTATTTTACAATTCAAAAAAAATTGGGCCACCAACATTCAATTTGGGCCAGTGGGTCCAAATTTCTACTGGCCCAAGCAAAAATTTTGTCAAGCACTGTAGTAAGGTGGTAGCCACCAAAGTCCTAGGGCACTAGGAAGGTGGTGGCCACCAAAATACATTGGCACTAGGACGGTAGTTGCCACCAAAGTCTATTGGCACTAGTAAGGTGGTAGACATCAAAGTATATGGGCACTAGTAAGGGTAGCCACCAAAGTACTTGGGCACTAGTAGTGTAGTAGCCACCAAAGTATATGGGCACTAGAATGGTATTATCCACCAAAGTCCTAGGGCACTAGGAAGGTGGTGGCCACCAAAGTCCATGGCACTAGTAAGGTGGTAGCCACTAAAGTAGATAATGTGTTTGAGATCAGTGAGTTAGAGACATTATTACAGTTTGCTAAATTTCAGTTCTCATTTTTTGAATTTAAAGCAGTAAGTATGTCCCAACCCTAACACTAAAGTAGGCAATTATCTTCCTGAAAAAAACATTGAAAGGAATACTGATTGCTGTTTTAAAGTTAGTTTTAAATGTTGCATTGTTACTGTTACAATTTATGTTGAAATGTGTTTGTACTTGTGATGTAATTCTTACAGCTAATGAAAAAGTATCATTTTAAATCTCCCTTGTGGTGTAAGATTCTCAACAGAGAAGATCATATTTGGCAATTTACTTTGAATAAGATTATTAAGGAACATTTGACAATATGTTGTGAAACAGTATTACTGTATAAGGTGTGTTGTAAATGAATCTAACCACTTAAAAACAACATTTTTACCTTTACTGAAAAATGTCCCAACCCTAACATTTTGAAAGTTTCCATCATTTGTCAGTTTTTTTCCTATAAAGGTAAACAAGTGTATATATTTTGGTTTTTGTATTGACTAATTGTTCCCCACAATTATGTTAAAGACACTAAAATGTGTATCATGGAGTTTTTAAGCCTTTTGTAATTAGCAAGCTTATAGCATTTAATATTTTCTTGATAAGTAGCAATAATAAATCACACTTAGGTCCAGACTAATATTCTTTAGTGCTATTATGATGATTTAAGCTTCCCTGTATTGTGTAAATACTTTCTTAAGAAATCTAATTACTAATAACACTAAAAATCACATAAATTTACATGCACTTAGTATGTCCCAACCCTAACGGTTAAAGTAAAAAATACTGGCTCATTTCAGAAGCTATTATCTTTTAGATGGTTCACATTAGAACAATGAAACTTGACACATACATAGATGTTGCATTGTTTTATTTGTTAAGCTGTTAGTTTTCATGCTATATGTTCACAGTTACTTAAAATAAAATTTCTATTTTTAATTATTGACTTTCTTCTATTTACTTTTTCAATTATTCAGAAAAAAATTACCGAGAAGTGAATATGGCACATGTCAAACACATAAATGCGTTCATTTAAATCTTGTGCACCTTAGAATAAATTTATTTGGTATCAATTAGCACTCACTTTGTGACTATTTTCAATATAAGTTTACCATGTCTTTTTTAATTTTTGTGCTAATTTGGCTGTATCCATGTTGTTGTTTTCAAAAACGGTCACTAAGTTTTCCAAAACTTAACATTTTTTATAAACTTTGATGGTTTTGCTGAAAAATGAAAGTAGAAAAAATTAATTTAAAGACAATTTTTTTTTTGACAAAATGTCCCACTTTATTTGCTATAGGCCATATGGTGTGTTCAATTTCCTGTCGGAAAATGAACTAGTCCATACAAGAATTACACTGATATTTTAATAATATTGTAAACACTGATTTATTGTCACTTACTGCCCACCATACCAAGCTCATGCACTACTTTATTGTGTAAAGTGAAAGTCTCCATTTAATGCAAAATTCTGTGAGGGTTGGTGATTTGAAATAAAAATTGCTAAAAACGTATGCAGTTTTAAAGGATTTTAATGGTGGTTGCATCTGCTTGGATATTTGGACTTTATTATTCAGGTAAGTTTATAGAAATATCTGGAATACATATAAAGAACGACGCTATCTAAAATAAGGTTCCTTTATGAAGAATAAATATCTTACTTTATAATTATAATTTCCAATTTTTATGTTAAACCAATTAGTATTATCCATTTCATATCTGAGTTATAAGGAATTTTAATTAACTATCCTTAAAGAGGCACTACCTATATCTACGCGATTTTTAATGTAAAATATTAAATACTCGATATTACTGCATTTATATGTATACAAAGCTATTTTATGACTATTCTTAGAAGAAACATGGTTTGTATTCTAGTTCTGTAAATTATTAATTATGATCAAAACAATATCTTGAATAAAATGCTGCCCAGCCGTTTATTCCTGCCTGAGAACTACGAGTTTTAACGATTTTCTTGGACATGCGCAAATTATGCGATTACAAACTATTCGGCGCAGTTCCGATAGCAAAAGAATCGATCGGAACTCTTCGCTAATCAGACGAGGTAGTTCCGATTGTTAACGAATAAGATCGGAAAATCTCCCCAATCGGCTTGTCTAAAACAATTACGAATACAATTTCAAAAATCCGATCTTTGCTATCCTGTTTTTCACCAGTAAAACGCATATTACATTCGGTGAAATTATTGCCATTTACCTTTTTCATAGTCCTCTTTATAAATAAGTAAAATGTTTATCAATTTGTGGACAAAAAGATATAGGTAGAGCCTCTTTAAAAGCATACATATTCAAATGCTGTACCCCACCCACTTATTTTCCCATTTCACAAAATCCATAGTCCTTAACATCAATCTAGCCGTTAAGATATCGATGAACCGTGACACCAATATTGTCAATAGCTATATTAAACCCCATACATGTATGCTTATATTCTGTCGCATGAAACTTATCAGATAAGTGACTTTAGTGGGCCACTTGCAGTTTCGCCTTGACACAGCAGATATTCTAAGTTATCTCACAAGTGGGTGGCGAATAAACACACACCAAAAGACCATATTACGTGATCGTTAACTTACACAAAGTCGTGTCTTTCTTTCGTAAGACAACTTTTAAAGCAGGTTTTAACAAAACAACCCTGCAGGCTGCAGTTTCTAACGACGAGATTATCCGATTATGACTGCCTTCCCGCGATATTACGCATGCTGAGTCACGTGTCAAGCACATGCATTATTTTAACATTTTGTTAGGTCTCGTGAAAACATTGCCACTAAGTCGCAATAATAAGGATTTAAAATCTAATCATTTATGAAGTGATATAGGGCTACGATTTATAAAACATGTGTGTGTGTTTTTAAGCAGACTCGGAGACAATCGGAACTATTCGCCACTTTCCGTAATCTGTATTCCGAATCGATCGGAACCGAATAGAATAGAATTTATTTATTCCATCTCGCATTACAATCACATAATATAACATGTAAACAAAGCATATAAAGAAACGAAGGCTTGCTTTTGATTGAATGAAACACAAATAACTCAAGATTTATAATTAAATAAAGGTTATACTAAAAAGGAAACCAATAACTATTCACTACCCTCCGTTGGTTGCAATTTTAATGTAAGGGAGACAACTCAATAAGCAAAAATAGTTAAATAATGATTTGCCTCCCTTACATTGAATTATAACAATTCAACTATTGATGCCAACACCCAACAGAGGATTTATACAGACTTAGATATCTATTCAACGCTACCATTTATATTGACTACAGTAGCGCACAGATATATATAGGCTATATTGCCAAAGCATTTGTAAAGGATGTTGAAAATTCATAACTTACACATGACATCATCAAAATAATTTGACCAATCAGCGATCAATACAATAAAAGACCTGCACATTCTGGTAGGGGGTAAACTCCTCGGTGTTTATCGTTGGTGCTCAACTGACTTTAGCCCTTTATAAAACTAGTTTGTTGTGATAATTATATTAAAAGCTTTATTTTTTTGTGTACATCTAACGTTATGTATCTTCTTTTGGTGTTGTCTGATTCTAAAACACCAATATGGATACATTTAATTTAAATCATGGTCTAATATTTTCATTTTTCATATAGAGATTGAGGATCAAGTCCGAGTTATCTCAACCTACCGGAAGTTGACAGATGCGAAAGTTATGAATTCATAACTTTCACATCTGGTCAACTTCCGGTAGTTTTCAGTAGGTGAAAATAAAGGGGTTTACCGACTTTATCCTCAAACTCAATATGAAAACAATAGACCATGATTTAAATTAAATGTATCCATATTGATGTTTTAAAATCAGACAACACCAAAAGAAAATACATAGATGTACACAAAAATTAAAGCTTTTAATATAATTATCACTATAAACTAGTTTTAAAAAAGGCTAAAGTCAGTTGAGCACCAACGATAAACACCGAGTTTATCCACTACCAGAATGTTCAGGTCTTTTGTTGTATTGATCGCTGATTGGTCAATTTGTTTTGATGATGTCATGTGAAAGTTATGAATAGTGCAGTATTTTTTAAATATGCTTTAACAGTTCAAAACGTTTGTTATAACATATAAATATATAAATTGATACACAAGTGATAACATCAGTGTCTTCATTGCTTAATAATCATATAGACTTTTGAGAAGAATTTAATAATGTCAAATTTAAAGAACTTCGTAGTATCTCACCAAAAAACTGCATTCTTTCATTAACAAAAGATTCACATTCCATGAGGAAATGATACTCATTCTCTACTGAATTATTTTTACTTAATCTACAATGTCTTAAATTAGAACCTATTTTCTTGTAACGACCGACTTCTATTTCTTTTTCTAATAGAAAAGTCTTTAATAATATTAAGATATGGTTCTTTACAAAACCAGTTTTTAAACAGCGCATTAGTTCTTAACTTATAGAACAGTTATTTACAGAAGAAGCCCATTCATGTTTATACTGATCAATTAACTTCTTTTTAACAATATTTGATATATTAGACATCTGTAATTGTAAATCAGATATACCAAGATATTTCATAACAAAGTGTACGTCAGAATACCAGGATTTCTTATTACAGTTGTAAAGTAACTTAATTAGCACATTTTAAGGTGTATGCCGGAAGTAAATAAACTCCCATTGAGCCCTGTGTAAATTTTAAAAACCTCTCTAGTTGGTCATTTTTCAAAATGAAGTTCAAACTAAGATTCACTTACATACTCTTAGTGATGTGGCCTTCCTCTCTAGAAAACTGCTGAGAAAAGTAGGGGTCATATGGCATATAAGAAAATACAATTCTGATCTTTGTTGCCACCGTAAACAAAATGCATTCATTCGGCACCCCTTTCATGTATTCTACCAATCTCCACGCAGAGTTATCGTTCCGACGAAAGGCCTCTATACTATAGACTGCTCCACAGCCGTCATTAAAAGTGAACGAGACATGCGCCGTGGAGCAGTCTATCTATACAAAGACGCATTACAGCAAAATATGGCTTTTGTCTACACACGCATACGCATAACCGCCAACGGATTACTTTATATTTCAATAAATTGTTTATAAATCATTTCGTAACAAATTATTTGTTTGTACAAACACAGATAGTTTAATAAGTAAAACCTAATGCTATTTTACCGTCTAAACTTTCATGACTTTTGACGTTCTTTCATTTTCGATTTATAAATAGGCATTATGCTAATTAGCCACGAGTTACTCACGAGCTAGCGACAAACTATTTAATAAATTATATCGGTCAACTTGTGACAGATATTGGTCTAATTATGGATCTGACACGGGTACGTACATAGAAACCTGTCAAAATTAGAAGACAGTGGCCAGTCCTCCCCAAAATATAACTCGCAGCAGACGGTATTATTCAATCTCCACGCAGAGTTATCGTTCCTTGCACTCACATATATCTCTGCTAACTACTAAATTAAAAGGTTTTTGGTAAAACCTGTTAAATTGGAATATGTTTACCTGAAACTTAATTATTTCTTGTATAAATATAATTTTCAGAATATCTGCAAATTAGATGTTGCAAGATTTGAAATAATGCATGAAAACAATTTAGTTTTAATCGGGACTATTTTACTACAAAAATAATACGTACTTAGGTCTCCTCAACCGAAACGCATATGTAAACATTTCAAACCGAAGCTCGATAGCAGAAAATTACTAAAAAAAAATAACTTAAAGAAATAAAAATTGAAATAATTTAATATAGGTCTCTATTTTATCATTGCTCAGGCAAAAGGATTTATTATAAACATCGTCATAACTTTTTTGAATAATCACATGACCTAACGGTTCGCCCTACCTCTGGGTAGAGATTGGGTATTATTGTTTACACCGCCATTGATCACCGGCATGCCTTGCGCAGAATCACACGGGTCAATCGCGCAGCGACACCTGTTGGACACAATGCTCACATATGTTTCATACCAGTCAGGTAGTACTTCCGGGTCGTAGGGCGCTGTAATAGTTCCTTGAAAGAATCCAAAGGTTCTAGTTTGCATGTGTTTTTCCCAAGATTAGTTTTTATTTCATTGTTAAATCTAACCTGAGGTTAAAGTAGTATGTCTGTTGTCATGAATAGTAAGTATTTTACTGTGTTTGTCAGGATTATTTCTTTGGAGAGTATGAGCAAAGAGGTTAGGTAGAGATATGGTTTTGACAGATGTTTATTTCAAAATACGCATAGGGTGAATGAATGACGCGAAATGTTGAAAAACTGAATCGGTGTTTTATCCAGATATGGGACCGTTTGCTAGCCAAACGTGTTTAATACACAGAATAAAAGTGTATTTAAGCGAACGAATATTGTGGAACTTGTGACTGATCTCCAAATATAGCCTATATTGCATTGTGTTCAATGGGCTGATTTTCACCGGTCTGACACCATATATCTCTGCTAACTACTAAATTACAAGATTTTGGTAAAACCTGTTAAATTGGAATGTGTTTGCCTGAAACTTATTTATTTCTTGTGTAAATATAATTTTCAGAATATCTGCAAATTAGATGTTGCAAGATTTAAAATAATAATTGAAAACAATTTAGTTTTAATCGGGACTATTTTACTACAAAAATAATACGTACTTAGTCTCCTCAATCGAAACGCATATGTAAACATTTCAAACCGAAGCTTGATAGCAGAAAATTAGTAAAAAAAAATAACTCATAGAAATAAAAATAGAATTATTTAATATAGGTCTATATTTTATCTTTGTAGATCACCCAAAAGGATTTATTATAAACATCGTCATAACTTTTTTGAATAATCACGTGACCTAACCGTTCGCCCTACTTCCTTTGACGTTGACAGAGTCAAATGAGGAACAAGTGTACTCTGGGTAGAGATTGGTATTCTACTTTCATTTTCAAAACCTTCAAGTGATAAATAAAATAACCATATAGCCATGCAAATGGTTCTTACCTCTCACAAACAAGTCAATGAACTCATTTCAGCCAGAAAAACAGACCCTAAATACTCAAAAATGCCTTTTATCACAAGAAAAAGTGACGGATTATATTATTGAGAACTCCTTTCGATACACCAGGCATGAATACCAAAGTGATTTACTTCCTGTATGCCTTAAGAGATCACTAGATGCTCCACGGCGCATGTCTCGTTCACTCAAACAAGTCTATTTTAATGACGGCTGTGGAGCAGTCTAAAGTGATCACTAGAATCATACACCGAATGATAGCCTGGTTATCTGGCCTCCTACGATGCTTTGCACAGTAATGCACAATGTGCAAAAGCATTGTGGGAGGCCAGGAAACTATAGGCTAAACCGAATGACAGAAATTGAACTCGGTGAATCCCGTGATTCTACGCTCTGACCTAGACGTACGTAAGTATTCACTCTCATTTTGGTCAAATCGTAGTCATTGATATTTTGAAATAAGTCAAATCCAAAGAATTATTCTTACGTCACTGGTCAAATCGTATTCATTTCATTAGAAATAAACTAATTTTAGTTGATTATTGTTGTGTGTGGTTTTTTAAAATCTAAATCAGTCTCAATTTGTAAGATGTACTGTAGAGCCTGTAACTCCTGAGTGTGGGGACTGCCCTACCTCTCTGACTCTCCTTGATTTCTGTGAGATAAAATCTCAAATCATCGCATCAGGATATAGTACGCCTAAAAGCTTGTTTAGCAAACATTCTTGGGGCACCAATAAAAGGGTAAGAAAAAGCCCTAGTGCATTAATAAACCCATGCACTAAGTGTGATATAGAATTAAACAAGAGCTGTCAGAGGACAGCGTAGCTCGACTATTTCGAATTTTCAGAGCACAAGAAATGATACACCCGGCATGCCATCAGAAAAAAAAGTGAAAACAAAGGGGCGAGCTGGATGTGTCAAGAAGGAAAACATTGGACTTTTCATTAAATCAAGGGCCACAATTTTTCTGTGATGACACGGAGGTAATGTCATAATAACCCTTTCAAAGGATACATAATGCAAATTTTATAAGTTGAAAATGTGAAGAAAATATGTTAAAAGTATTATGTAAATGCATTTGAACTTTGACCCCTTTGTGACCTAGACCTTTTATCCAATGATCTTGAACTCAATAGATACTATCATCGTCCCATTTGTAATAAAGTATGTAAGTTTGATGACGATTGAATAAAAAATGTTGAAGTTATTTACATGGTAAGAAATGCGGACTTAAACATTAACCTGATGCTAAGAACCTATCAACACATAAATATAATTTGTGACCATGAACTTTGACCTATAGACCCCATAAGATCCGTCGAACAGTCGAGATAAAAAATATCAAATTATTTGTAAAGTTTGACCCAGGAGCTAGGTCCACAAAGGTGGGGGAGAAGCCTAGGTTCTACGCTGGTTGGATGGTTGTATCCGTCTGTTAATGCCCAATAAGTGTATAATGTTATATGGTTATAGGGTAGGTATCCCAACGGTTTACAAGTTATGACCCTTGGGCTATGTCACCAGGGTGGGGAAGGAGAGCAGGCGCTACGCTGGTTGGATGGTTGTATCCGTCTGTTAATGCCCAGTAAGTGTATACTTGTATATGGTTATAGGGTAGGTATCTCAACGGTTTACAAGTTATGACCCGAGGGCTATGTCACCAGGATGGGGAAGGAGTGCAGGCTCTATGCTGGTTGGATGGTTGTATCCGTCGGTTCATGTCCAGTAAGTGTATATATGGTTATAGGGTAGGGATCTTAATGGTTTCCAAATATGACCCAGAGGCTATGTCCCCAGGGTTGGGGAAGGAGATCGGGGTCTATGCTGGTTGAGTGGTTGTATACGTCTGTTCATGCCCAGTACGTGTGTATATGGATATAGGGTGTGAATCTCAATGGTTTCCAAGTTATGACCGAGGGGCTATGTCCCCAGAGGTAGGGAAGGAGGCCGGGGTCTATGCTGATTGGGTGGTTATATCTGTCTGTTCATGCCCAGTAAGTGTATATATGGTTATAGGGTGGGGATCTCAACGGTTTACAAGTTATTACCCAGGGGCTATGTCACCAGGGTGGGGAAGGAGTCCGGGGGGGGGGGGGTCTATGCTGTTTGGGTCGTTGTAACCGTCTGTTCATGCCCAGTAAGTGTATATATGTTTATGTTATAGGGTGGGGTCTCAATTTTCCAAGTTATGACCGAGGGACTTTGTCCCCAGGGGTGGAGAAGGAGACCGGGGTCTATGCTGGTTGGGTGGTTATATCTGTCTGTTCATGCCCAGTAAGTGTATTTAAGGCTATAGGGTGGAGATCTCAATGGTTTCCAAGTTATGACCGAGGGGCTATGTCCTCAGGGGTGGGGAAGCAACCCGGTGTCTATGCTGGTTGGATTGTTGTATCTGTCTGTTCATGTCCAATACGTGTATATATGGTTATAGGGTTGGGATCTCAACGATTACTAATTTATGACTCAGGGGGCCCACCCACACCCTCATATTTCACCTCTTGTGACCCCCGGGGCGGGGTCCAATTCTGAACCCAGGGTCATCATTTGAGCAAACTTGGTAGAGGATTATTAGACGATGCTACATACAAATATTTAAGCTGCAGCCTTTTTTGTTTCGGAGAAGAAGATTTTGAAGTTTTTTCCCTATATACTTAATGACATTTTTTACTAATTCAGGGGCCATAATTTTGTCAAAATAAATGGAAGAGTTAAGGGGATTGTTGGTTGAGGTACAGAATTTGATGTGAAACATTAGTTTAAAATTGTAATGCAATAACTTGAGTAGTTTTGAAGTTATAAATCTATTGCACAAAAACGTTAAGGTAAAAACAAGACAATCAAAGGGCCATAACTTTGTCAAAATGAAAGGAATAGTTATGGGGATTGTTGGATAAGGTGCAGCATTTGATGGGAAACATTAGTAAAAAGTTTTAATGCAATAGCTTGAGTAGTTTTAAAGTTATAAATCTATTGCACAACAACTTTAAGGTAAAGACATTACAATCAAAGGGCCATATGTGTATTCCAGTACTCCGTAAAAACCTACGGTGTCCTGTTAGGGCCATCTTACCATCGCATCTTACCATCGACCATCGACCATCGCATCTTACCATCGGAACTTACCATCGACCATCGCATCTTGCCATCGACCATCGCATCTTACCATCGCAACTTACCATCGACCATCGCATCTTACCATCGACCATTGCATCAATTGTAATGTACATTAGGCCTCTTCTTCGTGTTATCGACACCCTCGCCCCCCCCTACCCCCCCCCCCCCCCCCACCCCCCCTCTCTCTCTCTCTCTCTCTCTCACACTCTCTCTCTCTCGCTCGCATCTTACCATCGCAACTTACCATCGACCATCGCATCTTACCATCGACCATTGCATCAATTGTAATGTACATTAGGCCTCTTCTTCGTGTTATCGACCCCCCCTCCCCCCCCTCTCTCTCTCTCTCTCTCTCTCTCTCGCTCGCATCTTACCATCGCAACTTACCATCGACCATCGCATCTTACCATCGAACATTGCATCAATTGTAATGTACATATGGCCTCTTCTTCGTGTTATCGACCCCCCCCCCTCTCTCTCTCTCTCTCTCTCTCTCTCTCTCTCTCTCTCTCTTCAAACTTCGGAATTCAGAAGTACAACGAACTTGGCATTGTCACCTTCTGTGTCTGGGTTTGAGTAGGTTCCAGCGGGGAGAGGAAGTGTGGCAGGGCGCGCGCCTATATAAATCCTCGAAAAAATACTCACCAACCTCGAATTGCGGAAATCCTTTTTAAAACCTTGCTCTATACCCTGTGAGTGTATTGACAAGATACATTCCAGACCGCCCCTCTCCCACCATGCTCTTAATCAGGGAGTAATTATACAGGGAGGAGAAACGGGTTCATAAACGCTCTAGTTTATCGATGTATGTTGTCGCGCTAGAACGCCGCCATTTACTATTTTATCGATACAGGTAAATCGATCGTAAGCGGGTTACATTTGAAAAGTTAAAATTTCAGCCAACATCTTAAATTAGGCAGTTTTTACAGCCTCTTTTTTACGGCTTTATGTTATATCAACATCACGAAATTACCTTCTTGACAAAGATAAATATTCACGTTTTGTTATTATTAATGCCTAATATAACCCATACTTCGTTTCTCGTTTGCAATAGCTCCACACCATTTTTAATTTTAAAAATTTAAAATTTCAGCTGATATCTCAGAAGGCACATTTTCATCACCTCTTTTTAGGCTTTATCTTATAATCACCACCATGAAATTACCTTCTTGACAAAGATACATATGTCTACTATTCACTTTTTGTTATTATTAATGCCTAAATATCTCGTAGTCTCGTATCTCGTTTGCAATAGCGATACCTGTCACTATTTTTTTTGTTTTGGCGCAGAGTTGCGCCATCTTTGTTACACGGAACCGTCTGGTAAAATATGCTTTTATACATGCGAACAACACGCTCTGTATCAGAGGACACAATGTGAATAAATAATACTTATGTTTACATTTCGCACCTTTATTGAGTTTGTAAGTGTCATAATTTATAAGAATTTGCTGTTTTTCACACACGCGCGAAACCACCTGAAGTAGTCATTTTCACGCAGTAGTGAAACACACGCGCGACAATATAAAACGGCAAAACGATCCGTTTCTCCTCCCTGTCCTCTTACTCGTTGTCTTAATGTTTCTTTAGACCCTCAGACAACTAGTAAAACTTGACCTTAAAAAGCGAGGCACTGCATGTTTTATGCATAGTTATAATCAATTAGTGTCATAAGTCGATGGTCGATGGTAAGATGCGATGGTCGATGGTTAGGCCAAGAAAAAAAATTAGTCGTGTTTCAGGTTTCCTGCTAAAAAAAAATACGGTAGGTAGGTCGATTTTCCCTTTTTTTTTCTTTTTCTTTTTTACTACACAAAGGTGAAAATATAATTCTAAAATCTGATTTTGAGGGCCTCAAGGATGTATATATTAATATATTTAATTTAAAATTGCTCCAACATGGACTTTGAACTCATCACATGAAGATGGAAATAAACGTCAGAGAGCAGAACAAACATGCATTTGTTTGGAATATTGTTTCAATAAAACATGCAACGTACATAAAAGTACACACAGCTCTCTCTGTTGCTAAGTATTAAATATGTTAAAAAAGTAGATTGAAGCACATTAATCGTATTCGTCATAAAAATCATTTCTATTAAAAACAAATAAAACAATGATACATTATACAATTTGTTTTTATTTTAACACCCAACACTTTCAGAACTGTATGAGAGCATGTTGAGAAAATCAACATTTTGATCTTATTTAAAGGGACTGGAGGCAATCTAAAGAATATTTGGTTTAAACGTATTTTATTTTTTCAATGGTTTACAACATTTCATATATACATTGTACAATTACATTAAAGGATGAGAATGAAAGCAAACTGCTTATAGAATTCTTCTCCTAGGAAAGATTGTTTGTAATAAATAACAATGACGGTTATATTTACAATTTTTAGAGCTGTGAACTTCATCCAAAACATTACCAGTGTAGCAAAAAATAACAAAGATAAATTATAAACGTTAAGCAAAAAGAAAATGCTAAGGCAAAAAAAAATGAAGCTGAGGTAATTTAGATTCAAACAATAAAGACATGATATATTATACTGGAAAATAAATGAGGAATTATATATATTTTAGGGATTTGTTTTTTAGTGAAAACGTTTGGGATACACAGGACGGTGACAGTGGGGTGGGGCAACGAGCGCATGCAGCACAAATCGTGTATAGCATTCCCCTGTTCATATAAATAAAATAGTAGTAGGCAGCTTCTTAGTTCAATTTATGTTAGAAAATACAATTAAAACCGTTTTCTCAACATGATGTACCTGTGCACAGCTTCGAATATAGCTATGTTTGTTTGGATTGCGAGCGACGGATCTCCGTATAATAGTATATTTAATGAGATGTTACAAAGTGGTATTAATGTATCCAACATTTCCGTACGAATGTTGTCATAAAGAGGACAGTTCAAAATGACGAGGTGTGTATTTTCGATGCTTCCACATTGACATGTCGGTGAATCCGTAATATTTTTTGAGTATAGGTCATGATTTAGTGAGCTACATTTAGTGCGAGGACGAGTATGAAGAAGTTGTGCCCGTCTAGAACCTTTGTAATAGTATGATGGGGTATGCACTTGGTTACGGCTTAAGTAATGTTTGAACGAGTCAATGGAAGCGGGATTTCTGGCCTCCGATGGAAGTTTGTTCCACATACGAGTAGCAGAAGGGAGGAATGAATCGAAGTAAAGATTTATTCTTGAATTAATGGTTTAAATTTGAAAATCATTTGCATTGCGTAAATTGTAGTTAGATGCAGCGTGAACTGGTGTTGGGACTAACAATGATAGGTACTGGGGTGTTAAACCATTAATCATTTTATAGTATAAAATGAGTTTGTGTTTTTTCCTACGCGAGTCGAGAGATTCCCAGCCTACCTTTTGATTTACATTGTGAAGTGACACTAGTTTAGTTGTACCCGTAGCAATTATTGCAGCTTTGTATTTTATCAAGCTCATTTTTTTCGTAAGCTGTACAATTATCCCATATCACGTCAGCATATTCTAAAAGTGGCCTTATAAAAGATATGTATATTGTTTCAAGTGCTTTCCTATCTAACTGGTGTTTTAACTTCCTCATTATGTTTATTCTAGGCCATGCTTTTGATTGAATGTATTCAATATGAGAGTGCCAACTACAATCATTAGAAAAAATTAAACCAAGATGCTTATGGGAGGTAACTTCTTGTATGTGTTGGTCTAACATCATAAGTGGTGGATGCACTGGTTTGTTGAATTTACGCGAAATTAAGTAATGCTTCCGTTTTGGTAGGATTAAACGTTACAAGCCATTTGTTAGACCACTCGTTAAGTTTTTGTATGTCATTTGCAGATTCTGCAATTACATTGTTATGTTCTATAATAATATAAAGACTAGTATCATCGGCGAATAAGCGTATGTTAGAAGCCATATCAGCAACAATGTCATTAATATAAACACGGAAAAGTAGGGGTCCTAAGATGGATCCTTGAGGGACGCTCGCATTTATATTGTTCCATTTTGATTTAGTTCCAGGGATGACAACCCTTTGGCGTCTATTCTTGAGATAGTCAGATAGTAGGATTAGGAGATTTCCAGTTATACCCGCGGCTTTTAATTTTGCAAGTTAGCCCTTGTGCCATACTTTCAAATGCTCTACTTATATCGAAAAATACAACCCGCAGCTCTTTTCCAGCGTCGATTGCTTTACAAAAGGCGTTGTATATGTAAGTAAGTTGATTCACTGCTGAATCTCCAGGAATAAAACCTGAATGGAAAGCGGTCAAGACGTTATTATCACGGAAAAAAATGAAGATGTGTTTAAGCAAGAGTCTTTCAAACACTTTGTCAATAACACTAAGTAGGGATATAGGACGATAGTTATTGACAAGTGAAGGATCGCCTTTTTTGAAAACCGCACATACAAAAGCTTCTTTCCATACTCCGGGAATAACTCCCTTTGTGATAGATGTATTAAATAAGTTACAGAGAGGAACAGAAATTTCTTATGCTACTTCGCGGAGAACGTGATTGTTTATCTCGTCTGAGCCGGTCGCTTTACCAATTTTTAGTAATTTTAAGGCTTCAAATACTTCTTGTGGGGTAAGAGTAAATGGTTGGAGACTTAATCTATCGTTAGCAGTTTTCAGGGAAGGAAGTTCGGTGTTTTCATCGTTTAGTTCTGACTGGCTTTGAAAACAAAATCATTTACTAGGTTTGCTTTTTCCAAGTCATCACAAATTATTGAGCCATTATCATTGAATGGGGGAATGGATGGTTTTTCGGAAGAGGTTATGGGCGCTTTTAATATTTTCCACCAGTCTTTTGACGTAATAGTAGACGTGTTAAGCTTGTTAGAGAGGGCGTCGTAATAATGTTGTTTTGCTTCACGTATTTTATTAACTATTTGATTCCATATTTCTTAAATATGAAGCAATACTATATTGTAAAATCAAATCGTAGCGATTTCCTGCTGAATTTACAAGGTAACAGGGGGTCAATCTATGGTCCATTCGAAAGTAGACCGTATAATAAGTAGTTCCATTGTTCCTCTTCTTTTAAAACGCTATATGAGTGTGAGATATGTATATATTTTGTATGACGGATGATACAATAAAACATCATAGATCGTTTCTGGGCACCAGATTTGTTTATAAAGAGTAATTTGTAATGTTCATTATTCGACCTCCCCACCCCCACCCGCCGACTGTTTTTTTTTTTCCATTGGCCTCGCGTAGATCTTTGAATAGAGGGTAACGTTACAAGACGTGAAAGATTTAAACTTACTTAAGCATGCTTTAAAAACGAAAAAGATCATATGAAACAAAGAACACATTTATTTGCAGGTGTCTGACCTTACACGAATAATTAATAAAATCTTTAACTGCTTCACATTATATTGAGTGCATACATTTAAACACGATTAGATTATGTATTTCCTGCAAAAAAAAGATATTGTAATTAAAGAATTACTCTCTGTGAAACACACCAACTTATAGAAATATAAACCGTACAATCAATAGTCAGCTAGTCAGCTAACGTATTTACCACTTCGTTCCAAATACGAATATACTAGAATATTACATAATTTATAACTGATGCAAAGGAGAGTAACAAGAGGGTCGCATTTGGGCATATAAATGCATATAAAAAGTAAAAGACCCTAATGACCTTGACCTTGAAGATACAGGTGATGTTGGGTTCTGCACGTCGTCTCGATGAGAGTATTTGTGCCCATGTATTTCAAAATCCCTCCATGCATGTAATAGTCTTGGATTAGACACAAAATGGACCTTATGATATGCATATACGAAGTAAATGACCTTTATGATGACCTTTATGACCTTGACCTTAAAGATACAGACCCGGTCTTTAAGTTCTACACGTCGTCTCGATAACATGAGTATTTGTGCCAATTTATTTCAAAATCCATCCATGCATGTAATATATCTTGTCACAATCTCATACATTCTTAGTTATATGTCTACATTCACTAAGGGATTAGGGGCCAAATAGGACAAAACGGCGATATATAACTCTTTCAATGTCACCACACGGGGTTGCGGGCTTGATGGGTGGGGAGCGTATAGATTTGCTCTTGTTCGTCCGTATGTACACCCGTACGTAACGTACGTCCCGAAAATTTGTGTCACGTGCTCAGCGAAAACTAAGTCTCTCGCATTCATGAAACCTAACACAAATATTAAGCATTGAAATAATGCAACTATATTTGCCAGACATGTAATGCATGAGTTAGGCCTCTGGCTTAGCCAATATATAGGAATATGTACTACCCGAAAACTTGTTTCGCGCGCTCAGCTTAATCTATATGACTTACATTCATGAAACTTCACACAAATGTTTAATACCGTATGAAATTATGCACTCCAGGTATTCATTGTTGCGTCAGACCTATAGCGGCTGACATAGCCAAAATAGTGGCTTCGTAGATGGACACCTTTTTCAATTCTGATGTTTCCTGAGACATTTTATAAGAAAACGAACTGACCTTTATGCGAAATTATACCTCATACTGATGCGTTCTGCCATACAACTCTAGGGTTCAGGATATGAAGTATTCGAAAACATGTCAATACGCAACCACCCCGGGCATTATCTAATAACTAAGCCATTCATTTTCCAGCTATCCCACGATTGGTATATACTTACGAGTAATAATAACGATTTTTTTATTTGATACCATTTGACATTGAGACCCGCTACTTGTAAACAAATACATAATTGCAGTCATGTAGAAACCGTATGCATAAACGGAAATAAGGCTCAAGATAAATGTTTTATGCGCATATTATTTACTTATAAGGGACTGACCATTTTGATCTCTGGGGGGCCTGGGATTTTGCTTTGAGCCGGAATATTTTTTTTTCATTTCTTGAAAGCCGGGATTTTTTTTCGCCTAATACACTAGCCAGAATAATTTTTTTCGTGAACTTGAAAGCCAGAATATTTTTTTTTTAAGTTTTACTATTCGTAGAATAAGAAAAGCTGTTGAAGATCTACTCAACATCGGCGTCGTCAGGTTGGTTTTCAGTTGTTAGCCAAGTCCTGTTATTTCAGCAACCACTGGTCAGTGAAACTTGAAATATATCACCAGTACCATCAAGGATACTGGTAGACACAGGTTCCATAACTATGTATGGCATTTAAGCAAAAGCATGTTTTTTTTATTACTTTGAATTTCTAGTTAAAGTTCTTTTTTTGACAAGGTCCATTTATTTTAACAACTTAAAGTCGTACATCAACAAAACTTCAGTTATATATATATAAAAAGTATGGACTTTCAATTGTTAGTTGTCAAACTTAATATTTGGTATATAAAAGATTAAGGTCATTGGGTTCATTGAGGTCAAAAAGTTCAATTAAGTACAGAGATATGACAAAATATACTCATACTAATGGTATAAAATTCAAAGATGTCATCAAAATAAAGATGACTTGCCGATATAAATCGCATTCAGAAGTAAAGCAGTGTAGATTAAAATACCTTTGAGTGTGCATCTACAAATACTGAAAATAAAAGTTGACTACTAAATACAAATGTGTTGTTACAAGTTTTGATAAGACAAGTTTCCCAATAGCTAGACGAAATATGTCAAGGTACATTTCGGTAACCTTCATGTTATACCCAATACTGTCTGATCAACATTGTCATCTTTCTCTATGTCTGATTCATCAGATATTGTCATATATTCCGTATCGTCTTTGACAGCACTGTTACTTTCGCTGTTTATGTCGTCAATGATGTCATGGGGTATCTGGGGTCCAGAAAACCACTTCAATGCGAACCGTTCATCTTCTTCAGTCCGTCCAGATTCCTTTGGGCTAAGAGCAAGAGGATCGGCCTTATCGGCATGCTTCCATAGGGAAGCCACTAAGTTTGTCCGCAGCACCTTTTGATGTAAGACTGATCTTGAAGGTGGCAGAAGACTTTGATCAGCCCCTATTAGTTTTGCCAATGGGTGACTTGGTCTATAGGGTCGTAATTTTGTCCTGAATATAGCATATCTTGCATCGTCTACACTAGTTAGAACAGGTTTGCAGTAAAGATTACACACGAAGGACTCTATATCACTTTCGACTTCTGTTGTCACTTTATCAGATTCTCCAGGCTGATCAAAGTCTCCTGCCACCTTCAAGATCAGTCCTACATCAAAAAGTGCTGCGGACAAACTTAGTGGCTTCGCTGTGGAAGAATGCCGATAGAGCCGATCCTCGGTTTACAATGAAGTGGTTTTTTTCGACCCCAGATACTTTTTTTATATATACAACACCATTTAATGTTATCTTCTATAAATAACAAGTGTGTCTGTGGTACAAGTAATTATATTCAATGTATTCCCATTTAATGAGTTCACTCATATTTTGACCTCGTGTCATATTAAAGTGATGTTTGGAAGTACGGGTCATATAACCACATTTAAAATATATTTACACGGTATCAGCATATTCTGTATTATCAATAAATATCATGAAATAGTATAGAATATATACACTGGAATAAAAAATAAATATAAATATGGGAAGGAAAATGTGATTTTATTATAGTTTTTGCACTTAATTGACCTTTCGACCTTGTAAACTATTTTGACCTTGACTTTGAATATTCGGAAATTATTTTTTTAAATAACTTTGCCTCATTACTTATGCATTGATACCATTTTGAACACTATTAATGCTATAAGACATAAACTCAACCCTACCCCCACCCCCGAATTTGTTTTAACTTTGGGGCATACTGGTGCACTTAAGAAATGTTTTTTTTTAATTCAGCATAACAGTTCAAGTAAGGAAACACCCACAGACCCTTTGGCGACTCCAACTGCAATAAAAGTCCATGGGCTCTGGGTCTAGTACTCGTCTTTGGACATTCTCTATTATATCTATCTTCTTCTCTTACGTGATAATAATAGAGCTGATAGTGCTGCTAATGCAGCATTAGGTTTACATATATATAATGCCCAATTACCTTATATGATTTTAAAAGTTGTTTTAACACATATATTCGTAACACTTGGCAAGCCGCTTGGGATTTGTCAGTTAACAATAAACTTCATTCAATTCAACCGTTACTCAGGGAATGGCGTTCTTCTAGCAGACCCATTCTTCAAGAAGAAGTTGTTTTAGCCCGGTGCAGGATAAGGCATACACGTTATACTCATTCATATTTATTACAAAGTGAACAATTGCCAGAATGTATACCTTGCTTTGTACCGTTAACGGTCAAACACATCGTGTTGGAATGTGTAGACTTTGATCCCATGCGTGAAAGGTACTACAATGTTAATACTATGAAAGAGTTATTTGATACTATAGATTTTAGTCTTGTTTTAGATTTCCTGAAAGAAATCACTATATAAATCATTATAATATGTTCATTTATATTTACTTGTTTATATACCCGTTGACGGGCATTTGTTGGTTTACATATATAGTTTATATTACTACCATATCATCCTTAGTTGTAAATAGTTTTATTTTTATATATTTACATTAATTAATGCTTAATTACTACTTCATTTCTTCATCTTTCATCAGTTTTTGCGCACAATATGACCTATTTATGTGTCAACGTGCCGTAAAACACCATTCATTCATTCATTCATTCATTCATTTATTCATTCATTCATTCTTTTACATTAATGACAAAGAATCAATTAATATTATATGGCCATGCGTGTGGTTAAAAAAAGTGAAAGATTGTCCATTGTCATGGCACTTCTGTGGTGAACTAAATACTAAGAAAATTGAAAAAATACAAGAAAGAGCACTCCGTTTATTCTATTTTGATTATATATCTAGTTATTATACTTTATTAATCAGTCAAAAATACCTACATTGAAAGTCAGAAGAATGCGAACCATGGCAAGTGAAACTCTTAAAATTCTAAATAATCAAAGCCCATTATATCTTTAAGATTTAATAACAATTAAAAATAACTCTTATTCTTTTAGGTATACTAACACTGCAGTAGTCCCACAGGTAAGGACAACACAATATGGCATCAACTCGTTTTGTTACGGGGCTGCCAAACTCTGGAACTCGATGTCTCAACCCTTCCGTGTTGACAGTTCCGGAGTCTGGTCGGCTCTTGGAGCTGGACGAGTCGTCATTGCACCTGCTGTGTTAGCGGTTCTTGGTTGCTGTTAATTAAGGCCTATATAGTGCTGTTTTTTTAGTTCTGCTTATGCTTTGTGTTGCTTTTGTTAGTTTGAATCTGTACAGCTTTGCTTGAATAATGCTCTATTCCAGATTCAGTGTGTCCTCATTTTGAAATGTCAAGTTTTAAGCATCAATCATTTCATATCATATCTGATATGAGGTGATAAGTATTTTAGCACTTTTCTAATTGTCGGCTTTTGCTATACGTTGCCTTTCAGTGCGATTTTAATTAACTTTTAACAGCGAGTACCTTGGACTTATCCTCAAAATTTGTCCCAGCTAGTCTCTGTAGGACTGACTCCATCTGTATGTCTTTTACCTGTGAATATGTACAAATGCCTCAGTAACGTTATTTCCCTAATCGTTATAGCTTCTCTATAACTCAGTGCGATAATGCTTTGAGTGAAAAAAAGTGTCTAGCCTATGTTATTAATATGCATGCCAATTTATTTTATTATCACCTAATAGTTTATCAACTTTATATATGTAACCATTTATGCGCTATTGTGTCTACTACAATGTGTTATTGTCATGTTTATTATTAGTTTATTATTACCCTTTAGCCTCTTCATATCGAGGGAATATGCATGGATATTGTTGATGTTATTGTCAATATTCTAATTGTGCATGCCAAATTATTGTATTATATTTTTAAATATGTAACATATATGTGCTTTAAATACTATTGCGTTATTTAAATTGCTATCTTGCCTGTTACTGTATGTCGATCAATAGCTATTCATAGCTAATGTTTGTGTTTATATGCCATACCGACTTTAAATGAATTTTGTATCTGTATCTAAGTTTCCCAAGCTACTCAATCCACCCAGGAGAACAAGGCAATGTGATAAAAACAAGTGCGAATAAAATATGCCTATACATATGCCTATAGAAATATACAAGACACTGCGAAGACAAGAATATTAGCTGTCCATGTTAAAACATAGAAGGGGATAGTATATCATTCAATATGGGAATGGCAATGTAGCCAGCACTGACTTAAATCCAAGGATAGAGTCTGCACTGACTACATGTAATGGCAGAGAACTCCAAGCTGTAATTGCGCGAGGAAAGTATGAATATTTGTAATAGTGAACTGTGGTGATGGGTTTTTGGTAGGCTAGTCTAGATGATGACTGCGTCTGGTTTGTCGGGTATATGACTTTAAGTACTGAGAAGGGAGGATGTCGACCTGGTTGCTGTGTCTGGTTTGTCGGGTATATGGCGTTAAGTACTGGGAAGGGAGGATGTCGACCTGGTTGCTGTGTCTGGTTTGTCGGGTATATGGCGTTAAGTACTGGGAAGGGAGGATGTCGACCTGGTTGCTGTGTCTGGTTTGTCGGGTATATGGCGGTAAATACTGAGTAGGGAGGATGTCGACCTGGTTGCTGTGTCTGGTTTGTCGGGTATATGGTGTTAAGTACTGGGAAGGGAGGATGTCGACCTGGTTGCTGTGTCTGGTTTGTCGGGTATATGGCGTTAAGTACTGAGAAGGGAGGATGTCCACCTGGTTGCTGTGTCTGGTTTGTCGGGTATATGGCGGTAAATACTGAGAAGGGAGGATGTCGACCTGGTTGCCGTGTCTGGTTTGTCGGGTATATGGTGTTAAGTACTGAGAAGGGAGGATGTCGACCTGATTGCTGTGTCTGGTTTGTCGGGTATATATGGCGGTAAATACTGAGAAGGGAGGATGTCGACCTGGTTGCTGTGTCTGGTTTGTCGGGTATATGGAGTTAAGTACTGAGAAGGGAGGATGCCGACCTGTTAGATGTGTCTGGTTTGTCGGGTATATGGCGTTTAGTACTGAGAAGGGAGTATGTCGACCTGGTTGTTGTGTCTGGTTTGTCGGGTATATGGCGTTAAATACTGAGAAGGGAGGATGTGGACCTCTTTGCTGTGTCTGGTTTGTCGGGTATATGACGTTAAGTACTGAGAAGGGAGGATGTCGACCTCTTTGCTGTGTCTGGTTTGTCGGATATATGGCGTTAAGTACTGAGAATGGAGAATGTCGACCTCTTTGCTGTGTCTGGTTTGTCGGGTATATGGCGTTTAATACTGGGAAGGGAGGATGTCGACCTGGTTGCTGTGTCTGGTTTGTCTGGTATATGGCGTTAAGTACTGAGAAGGGAGAATGTCGACCGGGTTGCTGTGTCTGGTTTGTCGGGTATATGGCGTTAAATACTGGGAAGGGAGGATGTCGACCTGGTTGCTGTGTCTGGTTTGTCGGGTATATGGCGTTTACTGAGAACGGAGGATGTCGACCTGGTTGTAAACTATTTTGTAGAAAAGAGAAAGGCGACTGCATGGGTTGTCTTCTGTGTTCAAGATAATCCCATTTAAATCTTGAAAGTAGATATAGTACACAACCTGGGTCCTGAAAAAAATCAGTTATGTCCCCCCGAGAGGGAGCAAACGTGTTTTGATACCGTTGGAAAGCTTAGAATGTCTACAATATTTTGCAACTTGTTAGACTTAGTTAGACGTGTCCGTTTCCATGGTAACGATGGTCAAAGATGGCCGCCGTTGGTTTTTTCTGTTGTATGACTGTAGCGCATATACGCGGTCATATTGGGTTGAACATGCATAAAATGTTAAATGTTTCTTTGGGAACATGTTAATATTATACACTTGAATCTATTTCATGCAGTTGTTTAAATCAATTGCACTACTAACACAAAAAGGGGAGGTAATTTGAAAACTATTTTGTATATCTTAGTGTGTAATACATTAATAATTATTTTCTGTCTTTATCTGTCATTTTTTATTAATCAATTAACTTGAAAATAATGAAATATACTCATATAAACAAAATAAGAAAGACGTAATGAAATAAAAGAACATATTCAGACAAAATATGTATAAAAGGGAAGTAATAAAAAAATCAATTTTGAATACAATTTTAGAAAATCCAAAAAAAATGAGGTTTTCTTTTCTTAAATGTCCAATTGTTATAGTATACTGATAGTGTGTATAACTTGACAAAACGAGGCATTGCATTTGTTTCGATTCCATAACTGTGAGCAAAACTTTACAAGCTTCAACCAAACAGTAATTTACAAAGCATTTGAAATTGAACAAATAATTGGAATTGGAGGAGCTATTCTACATTTATTATAGTTTCTGTACAATTGTACATATCTAAATTTGTTATTTTACTCCTATCTGAAAGCAATAACACAATGCAAATCAAGACTTATGCATAAGCCATAAATATGTGTTGTTTATCATTTTTCAGTTAATTATCATCATATTCAGATTCTGAATCACTGTTAGAATCAACAATTGTAGAATTTTCACAATTATGTAGGCATCCACATGATTCGGTACAGGGCATTCGATTTTTGATGCATGAACACCGGTTTCCAGAACAGTCTCCTGAGCAATTGCACTTAATTAACTCAAGAATGGCTCTTGGTGCTGGTGGAAGTTTCATCCAGTCTATGGATATTTCTTTACCAGATACTGTCCATCCATGGCCATGTGGACGTCAGGGGTTGAACTTAAGGCATTTTTCCAATGAAAGCCTGATAGTTTGCTTTTGCTGAATGTTTCTGTAAGGCATCTTGGCATGGGGGCAAATAGTTACTCTGAGTGTTTTTGCTACAAAACACTTGGTATCTGGCCTCATCTATGCTGGCGTAACTAGACATGTTGTAAAAGGCACATGTAAACTTCTCAGTTCCGGACAAAACATCCTCTGTAACAGGCAAGTCGTTACCTAGACATTGCATTGACTTAAATAGTTCTCGATCATTCGTCACAAGATCACATACCTTCTTTTTACCCATACCAGCAAATGCACTATTGGTATCGCATCCACTAAATGGGTGTAGGCCTGGTAAAGCCTCACACACCATTGGTCCAAGTTTCGTGGCAACTTCATCAATGTTAATGAATCGTGTCCGAGTCTTTGTACCAGTGTGAATAAATAATTCACCTGATATCTTATGCTGTAAGTGGCAGGCTAGCATAATCACATCTGTGTCGGGTGTCTTTATAGCAATGCTGTCATGCCCAGCCTCGGTAGCATGCAGTGCATGCAGCAGCATACGAGTATCTGCCTCCGCCTGGGTAGAGTGTAGTTCTGGAATTTCTTCACAAACAATTTCAGTTTCATCTTTTACAACCCTGTAAACATGACAGTTCGGACCATGTGCGTAAAACAGGGAGCGACCAGACAGCTTTCCTACATACTGTGGCTTATTCCACTCCTGGAAGAAGAACTCTACAAGGGAAGTCTTGTTTTTGCCACTAGATAGAAACTTCTTCCACTGTTTTGGGATTTTCTGAGCACCAGACGTGATTTGTATTTCGAGCTTACCTTCACTAGCTCGTATCTCTTTCCACATATTTAATTGATATTTCAGGGTATTGGTCAGATACGATATCAACCCTTGCATTTCTATTGGTGTAGGGCAACACCCTGTCAAGAACAAGAGCTGCTAATGCGGAGAATGTATCGGGTAATTCAGATAGACCTTGCAGCAGTGCCATCAGATCGATAATCCAGACAGCAGTTGAAGAAATATTCTCAGGATACTCAGAGTCCTTCTCTATCAGCTCAGCTAACTTGACCTTTGATGTTTTAATGTATGAACCGTCAACCTCTGCCATCGACTAAGGTTTGGGACCCAGACAGTGTTTCAACACATTTCTCAGATCCAAACTTCTAGACTGAGCCACCACAATCATTCTTGAAAACAAATTTCTATCAGCTCTTAGATGATATTCTTATTACCCACTTTAACCTGCTTTTTCTTGCCTAAGCTGGAAAATGTCTTCAAATTATTTTTTTTAAGTGGATCATAAAATGAGCTTTCATCATTTGATAATCGTGTCTTAACAAATGCTTCTGCCGCTTCCTGACCTTGTTGATTGGCATTCAGAAGATCATGACACACAGTCTTGTCGGCAACAACACCAGATGATAAGCTTGTTAGTTCATTTGACGTGCTACTGTATGGATTATATTTCAATGTCTCGACTAATTCAACAACCTTAACAACATCACTGCAATCTCTTACGATTCTGGTTTGACGAACCCTCTTTGTGTTCATGAGTTTGACAACCATCAACACCAGCCATAGAAAAACACCATTCTCTAATCATTGCTCGTTCATGAGCTGTAACTAACCACTTTTGTACTGCACTTTTGTTCAAACTGAAGCCAATGATGCCACCGCGAGTTTTGGTTGCACGATTCAGTGTTTGTTCAATCGTTTGGTCTCTTGCAACTTGCGCAAATGAATGTGAACTTCTTTGAACCGCAAATTCACCGCTTGAAATATTTGCATAAGCTTCAGGGTGGTTGGTTTCTAACATTTGAATCTCCATGAGATATACTGGCAAATATTTGGCATAGTTGATGCGATCATAAGCGAATATCCAGGGGACCATCCTACGTATGATGCATGCCACATGTATTTCCCAGTTGCCTTCCCTGGTCGATCGAATAAAATGAAGGAGTAGCTGGACCATTTCTATATAGGTGTTCCAGAATTTGACTACAGGGACGACATTCGATTGGCAGTATGCTTGATACTTTTCTAGCAGGCACTCAAATGCATCCAACTCTGTGAATTCTTGGAAACGTTCAGGAGTTGGTGATTCACGTACGTCAGTATGGGTGGTAGTCAAGTCTACACGAACCTCGGCTAATTCAACTTCAGAAAGAATACTCACAAACGATTTCCATCTAAGTCGTAGCATGGCTTCCATGATCAGCTTATGCACTCGTACACCTCTATTATAGTGACGACCCTCCAACAAAGCATTTATCGAGCCAGACCCAATAATACCAGATTCGATCATTATGTCCCAAAGACCAGCATCACCAAACCGTTTACCGATAACTGCCAGAAATGTACATGCGATGTTAAACGCACCCATACACGGAACAACACGTTTGAATTCTGTTGGATGTTTCCATATGATCTCCAATGCCTTTGCATATATAGCCTGATCGAAGACAATGACAACATCAGTTTGATGGAGTTGGTCTGCCATATTAATAGACCGTTTCAGAACATTGTACACAACAGGAAGCTGTGTTGGTGAAGCATCAATGACTTGGCAATACCCTAAATCACATTGGCGAGGTACTGCAGATGTAGGTGTTACTTTCGCATTAAATGCAGACCACCCAGGTGTTGTCTGCTGGCCAGAATCCACTTCGGCCTCATCAAGGTTTTTGAGTCTACACAAGAACCATCCAGTCACGTTTTACTGGTGTTTTATACACTGTTTCTGAGTTTATCAGAATGTCTTTGGCTGCGTCATACGGCACAGGACTAATACGCTTTCCTGCTGTGTATGGTAGAAATGGCTGTATATCGGGTTTAAAACTTCTTTTACCAGACAGGACTACTTCTACTGGATCAATAAATGGACTGCACGTGTCGACCTGCCTCTGTATCACAATGCCATTCGTACAATGGGTTGTGCCCCCGCCTGATAGTGTTTCCTCGCGTAGGTCGTTATTATCCCAAACGAACGTGGTAAATGAACCAGCGTTAATGTTACTTGGAAGTAATGCTATCTCATTTCCCTGCTTAACCGCCTGCCTCTCTGCAATAGCTGTTTCGATAGATTCCAACACTTGATAGGACACACAGTGACCAAACTTATTCAGTAAAGACACAATTCTGGAAGATCTCGTAATGTCTTTTACAGTCAGTGCTAGCGAAATATGTTTTGGTGTCTTAATTTTACCACGGGAAGCGTTGTATAGTAAGTCTTGGCCAAGTGAAAGAATTTGTCGATGGATTTGCTATCTAACTGTTACACGGCCGGTATACGGTATTTCCATAGATTCAGTTAGAAGCCAAGCTAAGAAATTGTACAACTCATCGGGAAGTACGACACTACCATTATTAAAATTGTCTTCCACTACAGGTGATTTTGTTGTATTAATTTGATCTGTTAAATGCTTCCTTAAGAGTTTCGCGGTATGGAAATGTGATGAGATGTCATTGTCAGTTTCTTCGACAGTGGGAGTATCATCAATGTTGTCACTTGACATATAACATGTGCCATTACATTCAGTTGACAACAATATAAATGGCCATTCTAAACAAAGGGAAGTAACTTTTATAGTTAATTATAACTACACTATTAGATACGAGTGTTCTCATGAGAGTTATAAGGTTGAAATCATGCATGGACTATTTTATAAATGAAAAAACATGACTTTCAATGAAGAAGGCAACATGTAGTTTGTACGTGAATAAATCCATTTTTAAATATTTTATACGGAAAAAAAATTCATGTTACCTCCCTTTTTGGATTTTTTTTACATGAATATAATATTTCTTTAATGACTTTCTTTCATAATTGTGTTCTATATAGGGTTATATCATTATTTCAAAGTTTTTTTCTTTTAAAAATACCAATGATAATGATAACAGTTAATTTAAAGTGTACTGTTCGCTAAAAATACCAATATATCTAACAAGTTACCTCCCCTTTTGTGTTAATTAACTAACTATTTTTTTTAAAATGCATAAAATACATTTGCGTGTATTATATCAACATGTTCCCAAAGAAACATTCAACATTGTATGCATTTTCAACCCAATATGACCGTTTATATGCGCTACAGTCATACATCAGAAAAAACAATGGCGGCCATCTTTGATCATCGTTTCCATGGAAACGGACGCGTCTAACAAAGTCTAACAAGTTGCAAAATATTGTAGACATTCTAAGCTTTCCAACGATACCAAAAAACCTTTGCCCCCTCTCGGGGGGACATAACTCATTTTTAGAGCCTTATTTGAATATAAGGTTGCATACTAATAGGTAACTTTGCCCGGAGGCATGGAATAGTTGTTGCACACAAATCTAGCTGCTCTCCGTTGTACCCCTTCACGTTTCTGTATATCCTTGATATGATATCCATACAGAGGATAGAGGTGTATTCGAGGGTTGGTCGGACTATGGAGCAGTAGGCGGCTTGTTTAGTTTCGGGTCTTGCAGAGTATAGATTGCGCTTTAGGAATCCAAGGCTTTGGCTTACTTTATTTGTGACTTTGGAGACATATAGGAACCATGATAAGTCTGATGTAAATTCCACCCCTAGATATTAGCTTGGTTTACTTTTGATAGTGTTTGATTATGTAATGTGTAAGTAGTGTTGATAGTTTTTCTAATGTGCATGATTCGGCATTTGTCAATGTTAAAGGACATCTAGAAGAGGTCCTAGAACGAAATACTGCCAGAAATTGTGTATTTATTATTATAGAATAACAAGACCACTGAAGCGATGTGAGTATGTGTCATTAACGACATACAATTAATACTGTTTGTATATACAAGTTTACTGTTGATGAACACATTGAAATGCAATAAATCATAATAATGAATCGAGGAGTGGACATTATGTTAACACCTGCGGCTTTGACATAAAATCTTCAATTTAAAATTAGTTCATCACCATTCAACCTATACAGAAATAACAAAAGTAACACATTAGTTCAAACATGAAAACGCGCAGTAATAACACAACATAAATAACATCGTCATCGTAATGCAAAAAAAGGAATAAAAGTTAAAACATGAGTTTTATCGTCGCAAAAATGCAAATGGGAACAATAGGTTCAAAACAACGACATCGTTATCGTCGCACACGTAAAAAGAATAACCGCCCTCTAAATGGGGACGCTAGCACCCCTACCACGTAAAAACCAAACCCGCTACAGAAACGGAAACCAGAGAAACACGCACAATTGAATCGGTGAGGGTGAACACATGCCAGGAAACTGGACGTAGGACGGCTAAAAACCCGATAGTGAACATCCTTGCCCCAAAAACCACACGACGAATAGGCTGCTGGAACGTTAGGACTCTCTTCCAGACGGGACGGCTGGCTCAAGTCGTGAAAGAGATGGACAGTGACGATATCTGTCTCAT
The DNA here is from genome assembly GCA_037043455.1 of Cyrtodaria siliqua. Taxonomy (NCBI): domain Eukaryota; kingdom Metazoa; phylum Mollusca; class Bivalvia; order Adapedonta; family Hiatellidae; genus Cyrtodaria; species Cyrtodaria siliqua. Next base: position 262,152 of record JAWPHD010001472.1, on the reverse strand, counting down.
GGGACTAAGTGAGACAAGATGGACAGGGTCCGGAATTAGGCAACTAGCCACCGGCCACCACATCATTTATTCAGGAAGAGCAGACGAACAGCATGACAGAGGAGTTGCCTTGCTGATGAACAAAGAAGTTCGCAGTATCATGCTAGAGTGGAAACCCATTAATGAAAGACTCATGCAAGCCAGATTCAGCTCGTCATATACAAAGCTCACAGTAATCGTATGCTATGCCCCCACAGAGGTAGCAGATGACTCAGACAGAGGCTTTCTATGACAGGTTACAAGAGACCATTGAAGGGGTTCCAGTACATGATGTCCTTCTGGTCTTAGGTGACCTAAATGCAAAGATTGGCCAAGAAAACGATGGAAGAGAATCAACAATAGGCACCCACGGCTGTGGAAGTAGAAACGACAATGGACAGAGACTGGTAGATCTATGCGAGGAGAACAATCTGGTCATTGGGGACACGTTGTTTCAACACAAAGACATCCACAAGTGGACTTGGAACTCACCAGATGGCAAAACCAGAAACCAGATTGACCACGTCCTTATCAACAAGAAATGGAGAAGTAGTCTCCAAGATGTCAAAGCCATGAGAGGAGCTGATGTAGGAAGCGACCATGTACTCATCAAAGCCAAAATCAGGCTCAAACTAAGACGAACAAAAAAGAAAGAGCTTAGGAAGCCACACCTAGATGTAAATAAACTTAAGGATCTTTTACTGAGGAAGAGTTTCCAGATTGAACTGAGGAACAGGTTCAATCTGTTGAACAATCAACAAGAGTTGGACATTGACACCTTCAACCAGAGCATCCTTGAAGCAGGTGAAAAGGTGTTGGGCACCAAGAAAAGACGAAAAGAAGAGTGGATATCCCGAGAGACATGGCAAAAGATCGAGGAACCTACTCCGCCCTTGATAAAGAAGTTAAGCGGCAAGCTAAGGTGGACAAGAGGACCTATATTGACAACCTAGCTACAGAAGCAGAAACAGCAGCTACCAAGCACGATATGAGCACCTTGTACAAGATCACGAAAGTATTGACAGGAGGATTTTCATCTGCTGACACAACAGTCAAGAACCAACAGGGAGAGGTGATCTCCACCGAAGAGGAAAAGCTGAGATGCTGGAAAGATCACTTCGAGCGTGTGCTCAGTTGTGATGACCCTATCACAGAAGCCAACATTCAGTCAGCGGAAGTCACACTCGACATCAACACGGAGCCACCAACTGAGGAGGAAACCAGAATGGCCATCAAGATACTAAAAAATGGCAAGGCACCTGGAGTTGACAGAATTCAAGCGGAGCTTTTAAAAGTAGAAGAACATAAAACTCCTTCTCTACTCTGCAACATCCTGAAGAATATCTGGGACTCAGAGATGGCTCCGGATGATTGGAAGGGATGGGGCTTATTGTGAAGCTGCCAAAGAAAGGGGACCTCACTGATTGCAATAATTGGAGAGGGATAATGCTCCTGTCAGTTACCAGCAAAGTCTTGAGCAGAATCGTTCTAAACAGAATAACGAAGTTTGTGGACCAGAAGCTCAGAAAGAACCAGGCTGGATTTCGCAAAGGGAGATCTTGTTCAGACCAAATCTTTACACTCCGCCAAATTATAGAACAAAGTCACGAATGGAATGCAACCATCTATGCAAACTTCATAGACTTTGCTAAGGCATTCGACAGTGTTCATCGGCCAGGACTGTGGAAAATTTTATCTCACTATGGGATTCCAGAAAAAATAATCTCTATCATCAAAATGCTGTATACAGGCTTAAATGCAAAGGTCATCTGTGGCACAGAGTTAACAGCAAGCTTTCAAATCAGAACCGGCGTCAAGCAGGGATGTCTGCTATCTCCTCTACTCTTTTCGCTCTGCATAGACTGGCTGATGGAAGAGACCACCAAGGGTGTACATAGAGGACTGCAGTGGACCTTCTCTGAAACACTAGAAGACCTTGATTTCGCTGATGATATCGCCCTCCTTTCCCAGCGGCATAAAGACATCCAGGAGAAGACGGACAAGCTTGATTCACTTGGGAGGCAACTTGGCCTGACAATCAATACAAAGAAAACCAAGATGATGAAAGCAAACACCAAGATATATCGACCAGTCAGCATAGCAGAAACTGAAGTTGAAGAGGTGCAGGATTTTATCTACCTGGGCAGCAAGATCAGCATCGATGGAAATTCAGAACAGGATGTCAACCACCGAATCTCCAAAGCAAGAGGTGCGTTTGCTGCGCTTAGGAGTATCTGGAGGTCCCACAAGCTCTGCCAGAAAACAAAGATCAGGATCTTCAAGACCAATGTACTTGGGGTCCCCCTTTATGGGTCAGATTCCTGGAAAATGACTCAATCCATCAAACATAAACTGGACGTCTTCCAAACCAAATGCCTCCGGAGAATACTCAAGATCTTTTGGCCAAACACCATCGCAAACCATGACCTCTACCAACGAACAGGCACAACCCCAGTATCTAACCAGATCAAGCAAAGAAGATGTCGATGGATCGGACATGTTCTTCGCATGGAAGAAACAGCCATCCCCAGGGTTGCAATGAGGTGGACACCTGTTGGGAGGAGAAATAGAGGTCGGCCAAAGTGGACCTGGAGAAGGACTGTGGAGGCAGAGATGAAGGAGAAGAACTGGACCTGGGGCCAAGTACAGACATGGGCTAGGGACAGGCATCAATGGCGGACTCTGGTGGAAGCATTATGCACAACTTAGTGCGAAGAGGATTAATTAAGTAAGTAAATGGTGACGTCGAACAAAAATATCGTCTCTTTAAAGAAATATATAACACGAATAGAATTGGCCCAAGTACCAATCCTTGAGGTATTCCACTAGTTAGCGGCTTCCAGTCTGAACTCATCCCATTTACCAACACCCTTTGTTTTCTATTACTCTAAATGCCTCTATCCACTTACAATAAGTAGTACCGATATGGTATTGTCGTAACTTTTGCAAGAGTTTCTTATAGCTTACTTTATCGAATACGTTCATGAAATCACAATATGCAGCATTAACAAGCTATCCAATATTTCAGTCCATTTATCCAGTACTATTAATGTGGGTGTTCCCTCCCTCCCTCCCCACTCACCCCACGAGTACCGAATACTCTCTAATTTAGAGCTGAGTACTGAATACTTCATTTTAGATCCGAGTACTGAATACTATTTAGCATGGATAACCCGAGTACTGAATACTATTTTAACCCGGGCCGTAGGTACTGGATACTCTCTAAATTTTCCCTGAATAGGACTACTGCGTACCAAAAAGGGTGTGTGTGTGTGGGTGGGGGTTGTTGGGGATGGGGGTTGGGCAGCCCCATTAATAACTGAAAAACTGTTGACCTCCCAGATATAAAGCCTTATTGCTTCTTAGTGAAGTGCTTATTTTCAATCATATATTTTACAATGTTTTCTCTAATAATACTTTCCATAACCTTATATACTATGCACGTACGACTAACTGGTATATAGTTCCCCGCCACTTACGTTATCTCCACTTTTAAATCGGGCTGTTATGTTTGCACATTTCCACTCGTCTGGTATTTCCTCTGACTACAGATGATAGATATGGCACCGAGATCTCCTGACTTATTTCACTAAGTATTCTGTTCCAATCTGTGACGTACTGGTTCCATAGCACTGGCACTTGAGCCGCAAATATTTAAAAAAAAAAAAGAAGAAGAAAACAGTTGCGGATTGCATTGACCAGCTTCGCTTAAATACTCGTACAGCTATACTTTTACGAAAAATGTTTTGTACATAAACTATAATTTTTCATAAAAGCTGAATGTTAAGTAAATATCTTACAACACTTTCATATGAATATGCTTTTATATAAAACGCGACCTTGACCTGTAAATGTAAACAAACTACGAGATCATTGGGCAATTTAAATTAGATTCAATGCACCCCGTAACTGTCGCGTGACGGATAAGTATATATTGTCTTCCTGTCTGCTTTTTTTTTTGTTGTAATTGTTGATGGATTTCCAAGTCGGTAGAGCATATTGTTGCAGAAACGAAGAAAATTGTATACCTGATCCAATCGCCGAGTGGTCCGAAAAAAAAACCAGTGTGAAATTAGTTTCCAGTCTTCTATTTATATATATACATATACTACCCTCGCAATCTCGGTTTCAACGATATCTGTAGAAGTTGTGAGGTGTACTTCGAGTTATCGGAACCGCTCGATCGAGAGGGGTTCAAATCATTCGCTGTTGTTTAAGCCCCTCCTGTCAATAATGTCCCGACGAAGCTCCAGCTGTCAATTATGCCCCTAAATGGCGGTTCACAACAAAAGGGACGCAACACATATATACTGCGATTTTATTGTGAAAACGCCATTTATAACAGATTAAGGGGAGGAAGTTTTGTATTGTAATCGTTTAGTTGAAGCACACGTCGATATTGAAAAAACAATGCTATTGTGCTAGAGTTATAAAATAAATTAGATGTATATGTTTCTTATATTTTGCCACTATCTACAAGCAAATTTCATTTATTATGTGCAATTCTGTTGACGATTAACCGATTACCATGTGTATAGCTCTCCTGCACACGGACCTATGACTTTCCACACACCTCTTTTGGAGGATGGCATATTTTAATAGTAGCCTTATCTTACCCGAGGAAATCGAACCTGTGACGTCTGGGACGAGAGGCAAGTATGACCAAGTATGCTAACCACTCATCCACCACAACAATATGACTGGAAGAAATTGTTATTTTCAATAGACAGGTTCAAGGAAATAAACATAAAAAAGGAAACAAAAAACAAACAAAAACAAATCAGAAAAAAACTGAAAAAACTTCTATTTTTTTTGTTATACTATATTTCTGTATAGACATGTATACAAACATCAAAACATATTTAAAAAAAAACAAAACCGTACACCAAAAACAATCCTACCCAAAATTCCTACCACATTGCCATGTAAGAGACCATAGTGGTCTTTTACATGGGGTAGGATTGTTTCTGGTGTACAGTTTTTCATTTATTTGATATGCTCTGATGTTGTGCTCTGCTGTTGTATACATGTCTACTACGGTCTCTTACATGGGGTAGGAATTTTGGTGTACAGTTTTGCAATTATTTGATATGTTTTGATATTTGTATACAAGTCCAGACAAAAACAAACAATCAGATTTTTGATTTTTTTAAGATCCTTTTGTTTTTAAAGATTTTTTTAGGTCCAAACGCGTTCCTTCAACCTTTGTTTCAATACCGTTCTTATAGTTACAGTTGATTGCAAATCGGGTCCTGATATGGTCTGGGATGTCGTGTTCTAAGGTGGATATAATATATCGGCATGGAATGTCTTCTCGATTCGTAGCACACATGTTCTAATTCACAAAAAGCGGAGTATACATTTGTCATGATGCTATGTATAAGGTTCACGCAATAACTTTCACGCACAGTGCCGTAACCAGACATAAACTGACACCGAGGCAAAGAAATATATTGGGTGAGAAGAGGGTCGTGGGTCGGGGAGGGCAAGGGCGGATCCGGGGGTATGGGTGCACCAGGCTAAAATCTGAAAAGTAATAATTATATGTATATAGTAAGCTTTTTTTGGTTGGGATGTACAGGTGGTAGTGGGATGGGTCTATGGACGGGTCCAGTGCGGGTACCGAGAGCACCCCTACCTAAAATCTGAAACGTATGTATTTTGATTGTTCGTTGGTTGTTAGTTAGGCAGTGGGGTGGGGTGGGGGCATGGGCGGATCCAGTTTGCATAAATCCATAAAATAAAGTCTTCTTACTTTAGAAAAAATCTGGGGAGCATGCACCCTCCTCAGGGGCGGATAAAGGAACTGACAAGTTAAAAAAAAACAAGTAATAACCAAAACACACGCACGCACGCACGCAAACACGCACGCACTCACTCACTCATTCACGCACGCGTTGTTCCCAGTTAAGGGGTGATGCGCAACTTTAAAAAACACTATTTACAGCCAACCCACAACCACTGCCCCCTCCCCACAAAAAACACAAACAACACAACAGCATCAACAACAAAAAGCACAAAACACAAAACAACAACTATTTTTGTCACATAATGCGTACAAGTCACATATTGTATATTGAGTTTTGACGCATTATATGAATAATCACATTCGGTTTCTGTTTAAAAAATAATTAGGAAGTAGTAACGGCTTAAGAAATAAACAGTAACAGAATATTAGAATACATACAGGGGAGAAGCCATATAAATCAAATATATTAAGCCATTCTGTTATATTTCGTTAAATGATAGCATGTGATAATGTCTAGGTGATGTGAGAGATATCCTGATAAGAGAAATACGATGTCTCTGTCATCTGTTAACTTTAATTTTGTTCCCCGTGAGGTTGCGGAGTAGACCCCCCACCCCATCCCCACCCCGGCAACCCTCGTCCCCCCACACACATTCATATTCATTTTGTCATTTTTTGTCATGACCATTCAAGGTCTTTATCATGACACCGCGTATGCAAACGTGGAAACGTGGCTCCATCGTAAATGGAGTGTCTATTATAGAATTTGCAGCAATTCTCCAGTTTTGCAGGTAAGAAGGTTCTAGGCCCAATCTTCATATTTTATCTTGATGTAAATGGAGGATGAGCCTGGCACGTTCGTTCCTGTTAGGCGCCATATAACCTTTCATGTGTTGTTGCGCCTTAAAACACAAATCAATTCAATCAACTTTTTTAAACAATAGTCGAATGTGAGTATGCATACGGGTGAGAAGCCATATAAGCTACATACATTAAGATATTAGGCGATGTGAGAGATGTAGAGATGTTTCTATTGTCCTTTAATTTTCCGAATATGCCTAGTTACTCATTTTAGCAAAGTAGAAGTTACTAGTGCCTAATTAAATGCTATACCAGCCGCAATTACGCATTAATCGTGGATATGAATGTGTATGCTGTTTTTTTAATTCATATTTCCTAAGCAGTTACTACTTCCTAATTAGAAGTAGAAGTTACTAGTGCCTAGGATTTAACTGAAATATTAGCCGATACATTGAGTATACAGGAGAAATACCATATTATACCATTTAACGAAATAAAAACTTAATATATGTGACTTATTTGGATTTTATCCTGCATAAATACACACATTCGCCTACTGTTTGAACTAATTACATTTAAAGGGTGTTAGAGACAGCTCTCACATCGCCTAGACATTACCACTTACTATTTTTAAAAAACAAAACTGTCCTTTAGCTTAATTATCACCTCTTCCTTCTATAATATACCAATCGGTTTATTTGCAAGAACACGATTTATTAATTACATGTGAAGTGATGAATACTGTTGGTATATTATTTGTTACCTTATCAAACCATGTACACATGCATAGGGAATCTGTATATAATATAAGAACAAGTTCGTGTGGGGTGTGTGTTGTGGGGGTTGCGGGGAGGGACATACTCTACGCACCCCTTTCAGATTAGGGGAGAGGTGCTGTCCCCGCTGTTCCTAATTATAGATAATGCACCCGATCTAGTCTAATTATCATGGCAGCGTCGTTTCCGAGGAAAGCTCCACGGGACATTTGCCTCATTAACACAAAAATTCAAAGAGATATGTCATGAGCATATACATGGTATGGCTCTGCATGGGACTGGTCTACGGTCATTTGCCCAAAATCCTCACTTGGAAAAACAACATTGCTTGCAAATACAGAGTAAGCGAAATGACAAGTGTGCGTACACACTGGTGAGAAACCGTTTCAGGTACAATATCAGAGTTTATGAATATATCGTCCCTTTGGCGTATCAATAAATTCACCTAAGCAGTTTATTATGTCCCTCAGGACTGTACTGACGCTAGCTGTGTTGATATTGTCCTTGAGGACAGTACTGAACCCAGAGCAGCTGGCAGGCGGTATTTTCACAGAGATTGGTATTGACTGTATCCGTTTATTGTTTCGCTGAGGACAGTACTGACACACGATTTAAAACAACCTTATTACATTAAAGCAGACCATGTTTAAAAATAAAAACGTTCTTTAGTTTACATACCACCCATTTTTTCTGTTATTATAAAGTACCAGTAGCTTTATATGCAAGAACATGATGTCTTAGTTATAATGTGACTTGATTAATACTTTTGGTATATTCTAGCAGCGAAAATCGTAGCTCTTATGGCGCATACCTACAATAGAGTTACCGTGATGCCCTTTTAGAAAAGTAGGTATCAGGGTCGACCTTATCAAGACATGTTCATGAAGAGATCAAGCAATGCATGCATAAACAGCCGCCATACAGCAATATATTAAACGTTAACAACCAAGCGTAAGACTAGTTAATGTTTTTCAGGTGAATATCTCTGGAATTTTTACATTTCGACATATCTCGCGATGACACGCATTCTGTGTTTTGAAACTTAAACCCGAACACAGCTAACACAAATCGACAACGTTAACAGGCAAACGTCAGATATCTGAGTAGGTTGAGTTTCCAAATACGGAACAAGACGAGGTGCGTTGAATATACTCTGTCCACCCGTCTCAGGTTATGGGGAGAGGTGCTAGCCCACTTTTCCGAGGAAGGCTTTGCTGGCATGTTGTCTCTGATTAACACAGAATTTCAGCAAAATATGTAAGGAGCATAATTATATAGGGTGTGGCCCTTCCTGTACATGGGCCTGGTCAACGGCTTAACATCCCCTTAGAAGGATAACAGTTTCACAGTACATGTACCTTGCCCGAATAATGAACGGTCATTCATCAAAAGCACTCATTGGGGAAAAAACATTGCTTGCAAACAGGTAGGGTAAACGAAAAGACAAGTATGCATACACACTGGTGAGAAACCGTTTAAGGATATGACTATATTGTCCCTTTTGTGTTTCAAGGAAGCGACCTAAGGAATTTATTTTGTCCTTCAAGACTTTACTGATGCTAATTCTTGAAATTGTCCTTGAGAACCGTACAAAAGCGATGGAAGCTAGTAGGTGCTATTTTCGTAGAGATTAGTAGTACTGACTGTATTCGTTTTAGGACAGGACTAACGCTATCCGGCGATATTGCCCCTGGGGACAGTACTAACACTAGCTGTTGATATTGCCCCAGAGGACAGTACTAACGCCAGCTGTTGATATTGCCCCTTAAGATAGGATTTACCCTAGCTGTTGATATTGCCCCTGAGGACAGTAATAAACCTAGCTGTTGATATATCCCTTGAGGACAGTACTAACACCAGCTGTTGATATTGGCCCTTAGGACAGTCCTATCGCTAGCTGTTGATACTGCCCATAGGGACGGTACTAAAACTAGCTGTTGATATGGCCCCAAAGGACAGTACTAACGTCAGTTGTTGATATTGCCCCTTAAGATAGGATTTACCCTAGCTGTTGATATTGCCCCTGAGGACAGTAATAAACCTAGCTGTTGATATAGCCCCTGAGGGCAGTACTAACACCAGCTGTTGATATTGGCCCTTAGGACAGTACTATCGCTAGCTGTTGATACTGCCCATAGGGACGGTACTAAAACTAGCTGTTGATATGGCCCCAGAGGACAGTACTAACGTCAGTTGTTGATATTGCCCCTTAAGATAGGATTTACCCTAGCTGTTGATATTGCCCCTGAGGACAGTAATAAACCTAGCTGTTGATATAGCCCCTGAGGACAGTACTAACACCAGCTGTTGATATTGGCCCTTAGGACGGTACTATCGCTAGCTGTTGATACTGCCCATAGGGACGGTACTAAAACTAGCTGTTGATATGGCCCAAGAGGACAGTACTAACGCCAGCTGATATTGCCCTATATGATTGTACTAAAAGTAAGTATAACCTTACCTGTTGATAATGCCCCTTAGAACAATATTAACGCTAGCTGTTGATATGGCCCCTGAGGATAGTACTAATTTTAGGTGTTGATATTGCCCGTTAGGACATTAATAAGCTGTTGATATTGCCCCTGAGGAGAGTACTAAACGTAGCTGTTGATATTGCCCCTAAGAACAGTAATAACGCTAGCTGTTAATATGGACTCTGAGGACTTTACTATCGCTAGCTGCTGATATTGCCCCTAGGGACAGGACTAAAACTAGCTGTTGATATGGCCCCTGACGACAGTTCTAACGTCAGCTGTTGATATTGCCCCTGAAGATAGAACTAACCCTAGCTGTTGATATTGCCCCTGAGGACAGTAATAAACCTAGCTGTTGATATAGCCCGAAAACAGTACTATCGCTAGCTGTTGATATTGCCCCTAGGGACGGTACTAAAACTAGCTGTTGATATCGCCTCAGAGGACAGTACTAAACCTAGCTGTTTATATGGCCTCTGAGGACAGTACTAACGACAGCTGCTGATATTGCCCCTAAGGACAGTACTAACGCTAGCTGTTGATATTGACCGATTGGACAGTACTATCGCTAGCTGCTGATATTGCCCCTTAGGACAGTACTAAAACTAACAGTTGATATGGCCCCAGAGGACAGTACTAACGTCAGTTGTTGATATTGTTCCTTAAGATAGAACTAACCCTAGCTCTTTATATTGCCACTATGGACAGTAATAAACCTAGGTGTTGATATAGCACCTGAGGACAGTACTAACGCCAGCTGTTGATATTGGCCCTTAGGACAGTACTATCGCTTGCTGTTGATACTGCCCCTAGGGACGGTACTAAAACTAGCTGTTGATATGGCCCCAGAGGACAATACTAAACCTAGCTGTTTATATGGCCTCTGAGGACAGTACTAACGCCAACTGCTGATATTGCCCCTAAGGAAGGTACTAATGCCAGCTGTTGATATTGACCGATAGGACAGTACTATCGATAGCTGTTGATACTGCCCCTAGGGACGGTACTAAAACTAGCTCTTGATATGGCCACAGAGGACAGTCCTAACGCTAGCTGTTGATATTGCCCCTTAGGATAGTACTATCGCTAGATTTAGATAATATCCCTATGGATGTTTAAACGCTGGCTGTTGATATTCCCATGAGGTCAGTTCTTACGCCAGCTGTTGATATTGCCCATGAGGACAGTACTAATGCTAGCTGATGATATTGGCCCTGAGGACACTACTTACGCCAGCTTTTGATATTGCCCATTAGGACAGTACTAACGACAGCTGTTGATATTGGCCCTGAGGACACTACTTACGCCAGCTGTTGATATTGCCCCTAAGGATAGTACTAACGTTGGCTGATGATATGGCCCCTGAGGACAGTGTTATCGCTGGCTGTTGATATGGCCCCTGAGGACAGTATTATCGCTAGCTGTTGATATTGCCCCTTAGGACAGTACTAAAACTAGCAGTTGATATGGCACCAGAGGACAGTACTAACGCCAGCTGTTGATATTGCCCCTTAGGATAGTACTATCGCTAGATGTCGATAATATGCCTATGGATGTTTAAACGCTGGCTGTTGATATTTTCCCTGAGGTCAGTTCTTACGTTAGCTGTTGATATTGCCCCTGAGGACAGTACTAACCCAAGCTGTTGATATGGCCCCTGATAGACATCTAGATATTTTGCAGTTATCTAGATAAAACGTTAAAAATATCTAGATAGATATGTAGCTACCTAGTGACAAAAATAGAATACCACCATTCTGGTGATACTTAAATAACTCGTGTATTTATAAAGCACAAATACAATTATTCACTTGTGTACGTAATACGGTTGGTGAGTACATGCACCGGACTTGGACCACATGTGTCCCTAATATGTTTTGTCCAATGAATTAGACACGTGTCCTTAATTCGACCGAATTATATTACGCGGTCCGAGTATTAACTTTCATACCCATCTAGCCCCGTCTCCAAGAAGGGAAAGCGGGGTTGGCTGGGGTATAAAATAAGACCTTAAATTTGGCTTTAAAAAACTGTGTCTTGTAAAATTAAAACATTTAATAGGTAATTGTAAACAGGTTATCGCGTTATTTCAGTAAAACATGTTTTTAAACGTCTTTTATTGTCAAAAATATCCGTTATAAAATCCTGCTAATATAAGCTTTTCCATCGTTTAATGGTATTAAGGCGGGACCACGTAATGAGGGGCACGTGTGCGTAATTCTGTCTGGCTCAAATACGGTTCCACATACGACTTTGTATTTCACTGATCATGAGAGGTATATTACCTTTGATTTTCAATATATGTTTGCATATACTAGTATCATTAAATGAACTAGTTTTCACTATCGGTTAAGAATGTCTTCAAGTGTGTACATGATTTCCTTATTTTGATATCATTGGTTTGTCTGATGCTTGGTGGTATTATATATGTCCTATTACAGTTATATGTTGACTTTCACTTATAGAGATATATATAATTAATTGTCAATTAGAAGCCATGTCTCATTACTTTCCCGATTACAGAAAAATTAGTCTCTGGTTCAAGAATCAATAACATTGTGATTAAACATGATTGTTGTATTTAATTATTTGTTTAGTTTTATTTATCTTTATGTATGTATATATGAAAATATGTGTGTGTGAAAGTATGTATGTGTGTGTGTATGTGTGTATGTGTGTGTGTGCGTGCGTGCGTGCTTCTATGTCTCAGCGTCGTTACAGGTATGACGCAATGTTATTTATTTGATCTTTGGAGATTGGAGCCCGATATTTATATTTAGATTTTCAATTGCTTTTGTTTTCTATACTTAATTTTCGATTCGGTGGTTCCACTACTCTGGCCGATAAAAGGCTGTGGGTATTGTTTGACCACTCATAGGATATGTTGTCTGCTTTTTAATTGAGTCTTTCGGCTGTTACTTTTGATACGCAGGCTTCATAACCGCTGGAGCAACTAAATCCATTTTGTTTATTTTGCTCTTCGGGGCATACACTTTTGTTAGATACTGGGACGGTTAAACCTATATACTATTGTTTTATGAATATTGAGTTCTGCTATACCCGGCACTAGGGTGAGTGAGCGCTAGCTAGCATATTTCACTACTGTTCATGAACAGTCAAACCGAGACAGCAATATTTCATATGTATCGTGTTCTGTCGTTTCCAAAGGTCTACTCTCATACTCTTTTAACGCAGCAGTCGCATACATGCGTCGACCATGACAATGCATTGTGTGATGGTATTATCACATAATGCGTACAGGTCACATATTTGAATTTGACGCATTATATGAATAATCATATTCATCTACTGTTTAAAAATAAATTTCTGTATACCGAATTTAGTTCAGTAGAATGTATTAGTGCATAATTCCCTCCTGTACCAGACGATGCATATAAGTTTACAAAAGAAATAGGATGTCTCTGTCATCCGTTAATTTCTTTTTAAAACAGTAGTCTAATGTGAGTATACATACAGAGGAGAAGCCATATAAGCGACAAAAGTTAAGATATTCAGTTATTTTTCGATTAAAAATATTTAGTGATAATGTCTAGGTGATGAGAGAGATGTATATACTGTCCTTTAAGTTTCCGCATAGCACTAGTTACTCATTTTAGTAAAGTATAAGTTATTTCTGCCTAATTGACTCTTATACCACCCGATGTATATGTGTATACAGGAGAAATACCATTTTCTGATTAGCATGGATATGAGTATGTATGTCCATGGTTTTATGTACTAAATAATGCTTGATAAGAACTTGTTTTCTAATTGTACTACCCATTACCCATTAATCGTGGATATGTATGTGTATACCCTTTTTGACGTGTGTGAAGCTTATTCGTATTTCCAACGAAGTTACTACTTCCTAATTAGAAGATACTAGTGCATTGGAACCAACTGCTATATAAGCCGATACATATGAATATAAAGGAGAAATAATATATTCTATCATTTAACGAAAGAAAAACGTAATACATGTGACTTTGTTGGCTTTTCTCCTGCATGAATACACACAATCGCCTACTGTTTAAAATAGTTATACATAACGGATGCTATACAATATCACTTACTGTTTTTAAAAACAAAAAGAGTCATTTAGCTTAATTATTACCTCTTTCTTCTATAATGTACCTGTCGGTTTATTTGGAAAAACATGATTTCTTAAGTACATGCGAATTGACAAATAATATGTTACCTTATCAAACCACGTACACGTGCATTGGGAATCAACACGTAATATAAGCAAAATATTCATGCAGGGTGTATGAGGATGGAGAGGGACATTCTCTGCCCATCATTTTCAGATTAGGGGGAGAGGTGCTGACCCAGTCAGTTCCTAATTTTTGATACTTTTCAAATCCAATTATCATGACAACGTCGTTTCCAAGGAAAGCTCTACGTGTATTTTGCGTCACTGAGTAACACATAATTTCATCAAGATCTATAATGAGCAAATACATCCTGCACATGGGACTGTTCAACGGCTTAAAATCTCCATCGAAGGAGGGCACACGTTTCACAGTACCTTGCCCTAATAATTAACGGTCAACTAAAGCTCTCATTTAGAAAAAAGCATGAAGGTAGGGTAAACGAAAAGACAACAATGCGTACACATACACACTGGTGAGAAACCGTTTAATATTAAATATCACAATTTATGAATATATTGTCCCTTTCGCGTATCAAGGAAGTGACCTAATTAATTTAATTAACCGTTCAGGAGTTTACTGACGCTAGCTGTTGATATTGTCTTTAAGTATAGTACTGAAGCAATGAAAGCTTGTAGGTGATATTTTCGCAGAGTTTAGTATTAACCGTATCCGGGTTTTTTTTCACTGAGGACAGTACTGACACATGATTTAAAAGAATACAATTATTATATTAAAGCTGATCATTAAAAACAAACTGTCGCTTAATTGCCCTACTTTCTTCTGGCTTTATAAACTACCAGCAGGTTTATATTTGTATACAAGCATTTTTTTCTTACTTAAATATTGTGACTTGCGGAATACTCTTGTTATATTCTTAGTGATATTATCCAAGCATGTTCACATGTACAGGTCATCAACACATAAATTAAGCAAACTATTCGGAAAGAGTGGGTGAATGCGGCTGGGGTTGGGTCGGGTGTATGGGGTGGAATACTCTGCCCATCACTCTCGGATTTCATGTGCGGCATACACACTAGTGAGAAACCGTTTAAGATTAAATATCACAGGTTATGAATATGTCGTCACTTTCGCATATCAAGGAAGCGACCGAAATAATTTAGTTTGTCATTAAGAACTTTACTGATGCTATCTGTTGATATTGTCCTAGAGCACAGTACTGAGCGATGGAAGCTAGCAGGTGATATTATTGCAGAGTTTAGTACTGACTATATTACTCTAGTTATTATAGATTTTAAGGTCAAACAAATTCCAACAGAAATTATTATTTTTTTAACCGAAAGGTCATATGTTACACATTCACAGAAAAAAAGGTCCGGAAAAATCGCATCGGTGCATTTTGAGATATTTGATCTTAAATTCATCAATTTTAATACAAAAATGCAATGACCCCATGAGCACACCGTAGCGACATCAACAATGTCAGGAACCAGATTTTCAAGATTGTCTTTACGATATTCTGACGAAACCCAGCAATAAATTACAAGGTAGGTAAACTATGGGTCCTGTGATAGACTTAAATACTATATGTATGAATGTTTTTGATTAATTGTGTGTATAAATTGTGAATTCGGCTTTCTTTAGCAGCCGATGCGTTATTGTGTCATCGGTTTTCGTGAGATCATACTCGATTAATATACATAGTTGCAATAGTTTATATGCATATAGATTATGTTTAATTAATAATATACATGCAATATACTTAATATGAATGTATTTACAAGATGTTGTTTTGCAAACAAACAAAAAATGAAAAAATAACAAGCCTTGCATTTATTATTACTTTTGCCTTCTTGTTTGTCTGTTTGCGTGTTTTGGGGTTTACTGCGTTCTGTGAAAGCTGCAATTCCTATTCGATTTCTATACCTATTTCTATTATTCCAAGCGAGTTTACCTGTATAGGTGATTCACACATAAAGTAAGCAAAATATTCGGGTGTGTTATGGGAGGGTGAGGGAATATACTCTGCCCACTATTCTCAGATTAGGCAATAGAGGCAGCATACTCGTACATACTGGTGAGAAACCGTTTAAAGATTAAATATCACAGGTTTTGAATATATCACTTTCGCTCATCAAGGAAGTGACCAAAGCCGAAAATGTTGCCCTCAGGACTATACCCACACTAGCTGTTCACATTGCCCCTGAGGACAGTACTAACGGTAAATGGCTGTAGATATTGCACCTGAGGAAAGTAGTAAGATTATCTGTCGATATTGCCCCTGAGGACAGTATAAACGACATATGTCAATTCCTTAGTGAGGTCCTTAGTGACAAAACAAACATTATCTGTCAATTAAGTCCCAAGCAACAATTCCGGCGCCATCTGTCAATAAGGTCCATATAAACAATACTGACGTCATCTGTCAATAAGGTCCCTTTCAACAATACTGGCACCGTCTGTCAATTAGGTCCCTATAGACAATATGAACTTCATCTGTCAATAAGGTCTCTATGGACAATACCCACACCATCTGTCACTAAGGAGCCTATATGCAATTCACACTTCATTTATCAACAAGGTCCCTATGGACAATTATGACGGTCCGTTTCAACAATACTTACGCCATGTGTCAATAAGGACAACACGGACTACGTCTGTCAACAGTAACGTCCATTCAGATCATATTGACGCCGTCTGTCAATACATTCCTTATTGACAAAACAAACACCATCTGTCAATAAGGTCCATTAAGACAATACTGACTCTATCGGCCAATAAGGTCCCAATCAACACTACTGACACCATCTCATCACAATAAGGTCCCTATAGACAAAAATTACACAATCTTTCAATAAGGTCCCAAAATAAAAACAAACTGATGCCACATGTCACTATGGTCCCTATTTGCTATACATCTGTAAATAAGGTCCCTATGCACAATACAGACTCGATCCGTATAGACCACACTAACTCCATGTATCGATAACGTCGTTTTTGACCAAACAAGCACACTCTCTCAATAAGTTCCTGATAGAAATACTGAGGCTATCAGTCAATAAGGTCCCAATCAACAATTATGGCAAAATCTGTCAATAAGGTCCATATATACAATACTGAAGCGATCTGTCAATAAGGTCTCTATCAACAATATTGACGCCATCTGTCGATAAGATACCCTATCAACAGTAATGACGCCACCTGTAAATATGGTCCGTATAGACCATACTGACGTCATCTGGCGATAACTTCCGTATTGAAAATACTGACACCATCTGTCAAAAATGTCCCTATAGACAGTGTGTACGTTATCTGTCAATACGGTCCTGATAGTCAATATAGGCACAATCCATCAATTGGTACCCTATATACAACAAGAACTCCATATGTCAATAAGGTTTCTTTGGACACTACCAACATCATCTGTCACTAAGGTACCTGTATCCAATATAAATTTCATTTGTCAACAATGTACCTATGTACAATAATGACGCCATCCATCAATAAGTTTCCTTTCAACAATATTTACGCCATGCGTTAATATGCTCTCTTTTGACAGCACAGACTATGTCTGTCAATAACGAACCTACAGACCATACTGGCGCCATCTGTCAATCTGTCAATAAGGTTGATGTTGACAAAACATACGGCATCTGTCATTAATGCCCCTATCGACAATACAGACGCCATCTGTCACTAATGCCCCTATAGACAATACTGACGCCATCTGACAATAAGGTCGCAATAGACAATACAGGCGTCATCTGCCAATAAGACCCCTATAGACAATACAGACAGCATCTGTCAATAAGGTCCCTATTGACAACAGAGACGGCATCTGTCAATAATGCACATATGGACAATACAGGCGGCATCTTTCAATTAGGTCTTTATAGACAATACAGATGGCATCTGTCAATAAGGTTCCTATAGACAATACAGACGACATCTGTCAATAAGGTCCCTATAGACAATACAGTCGGCGTCTGCCAATAAGGTCCCTATAGACAGTACAGACGGCATCCGTCAATAATGCACCTTCAGACAATACTGACGCATTCTGTCAATAAGGTCCCTATACAAAATACTTACGCCATCTATCAATAAGGTTCCTATAGACAATACACACGGCATCTGTCAATAAGGTCCCTAAAGACAGTACAGAAGGCTTCTGTTAATAAGGTCCCTACAGACAAAACAGTTGATTTCTATCAATAAGGTCCCTATAAACAGTACAGACGGCATCTGTCGACAATGCACCTACAGACAATACTGACGCATTCTGTCAAAAAGGTCCCTATAGACCATATAGACGCCATCTGTCGATAAGGTCCGTATAGACAAAAAAAAAAGCAGCATCTGTCAATAATGCCCCTACAGACAATACAGACGGCATCTGTCAATAAGGTCCTTTTAAACAATACAGACGGCATCTGTCAATAAGGTCCCTATAGACAATATAGGCGGCATCTGTCAATAAGGGCCCTATGGACAACACATACGACATCTGTCAATAAGGTTCCTATGGACAATACAGACAGCATCTGTCAATAATGCCCCTACATACAATACAGACGGTATCTGTCAATAAGGTCCTTATAAACAATACAGACGGCATCTGTCAATAAGGTCCCTATAGACAAAATAGGCGGCATCTGTCAATAAGGGCCCTATGGACAACACATACGACATCTGTCAATAAGGTCCCTATGGACAATACAGACGGCATCTGTCAATAAGGTCCCTATAGACAAAACTTACGCCATCTGTCAATAAGGTCCCTATAAACAGTACAGACGGCATCTGTCAATAATGCCGCTACACATAATACATACGGCATCTTTCAATAAGCTCCATATGGACAATACAGACGGCATCTGTCAATAAGATCCTACAGACAATACTTACGCCATCTGTCAATAAGGTCCCTATAAACAGTACAGACGGCATCTGTCAATAATGCCGCTACAGATAATACACACGGCATCTTTCAATAAACTCCCTTTAGACAATACAGACGGCATCTGTCAATAAAGTTCATATAGACAATATAGGCGGCATCTGTCTATAAGGCCCCTATGGACAACACATACGACATTTGTCAATAAGGTCCTTATGGACAATGCAGACAGCATCTGTCAGTATGGTCCCTATAGACAGTACATACGGCATCTGTCAATAATGCCGCTACACATAATACATACGGCATCTTTCAATAAGCTCCCTATAGACAATACAGACGGCATCTGTCAATAAGGTCCCTATAGACAAAACTTACGCCATCTGTCAATAAAGTCCCTATAAACAGTACAGACGGCACTTGTCAATATTACCCCTATAGACAATACTGACGCCATCTGCCAATAAGGTCGCAATAGACAACACAGACGGCATCTGTCAATAAGGTCCCTATAGACAATACATGCGTCATCTGTCAATAAGACCCCTATAGACAATACAGACAGCATCTGTCAATAAGGTCCCTATTGACAACGGAGACGGCATCTGTCAATACTGCCCTTATGGACAATACAGACGGCATCTTTCAATAAGGTCTTTATAGACAATACAGACGGCATCTGTCAATAAGGTTCCTATAGACAATACAGACGACATCTGTCAATCAGGTCCCTACAGACAATACAGTCGACATCTGTCAATAAGGTCCATATAAACTGTACAGACGGCATCTGTCAGTATTGCACCTTTAGACAATACTGACGCATTCTGTCAATAAGGTCCCTATAGACAATACTTACGTCATTTATCAATAAGGTTCCTATGGACAATACACACGGCATCTGTCAATAAGGTCCCTATAGACAATACAGAAGGCTTCTGTCAATAAGGTCCCTACAGACGATACAGTCGATATCTGTCAATAAGGTCCCTATCTGTCAATAATGTCCCTATAAACAGACGGCATATGTCGATAATGCACCTACATATGATACTGACGCATTCTTTCAATAAAGTCCCTATAGACAATATAGTCAATAATGCCCCTACTGACAATGCAGACGGCATCTGTCAATAAGGTCCTTATAAACAATACAGACGGCATCTGTCAATAACGTCCCTATAGACAAAACAGACGGCATCTGTCAATAAGGTCCTATAGACAATACTTCCGCCATCTGTCAATAAGGTCCCTATAAACAGTATAAACTTATTGACAGATGCCGTCTGTATTGGCAATAGGGATCTTATTGACAGATGCAGTATGTATTATCTGTAGCGGCATTATTGACAGATGCCGTCTGTACTGTTTATAGGGACCTTATTAACAGATGCCGTCTGTTTTGTCTATAGGGACATTATTGACAGAAGCCATTTGTATTTCCATAGGGACATTATTGACAGATGTCGTCTGTGTTGTCCGTAGGGGCCTTATAGACAGATGCCGCCTATATTGTCCATAGGGACCTTATTGACAAATGCCGTCTGTATTGCCTATAGGTAGCCTATTGAAAGATGCCGTATGTATTGTCTGTAGGGACATTAATGTCAGATGCCGTCTGTATGGTCTATAGGGACCTTATTGACAGAATGCGTCTGTATTGTCCATAGGTGCATTTTCGACAGATGCCGTTTGTACTGTTTATAGGGACCTTATTGACAGATGGCGTACGTATTGTCTATAGGGACCTTATTGACAGTTGAAGCCTGTATTGTCTGTAGGGACCTTGTTGACAGATGGCGCCTATATTGTCTATAGGGACCTTATTGACAGATGTCGTCTGTGTTGTCCATATGGGCCTTATTGAAAGATGTCGCCTATATTGCCGATAGGGGCTTTAATGACAGATGCCGCATGTATTGTCTATAGGGACCTTATTGACAGATGGCGTCTGTATTATGTATAGGGACTTTATTCACAGATGCCGTCTGTATTGTCTATAGGAACCTTATTGACAGATGCCGTCTGTATTATGTATAGGGACCTTATTGACAGATGTCGTCTGTGTTGTCCATAGCGGCCTTATTGCCAGATGCCGCCTATATTGTCTATAGGGACCTTATTGACAGATGCCATCTGTATTGTCTATAGTTGGCTTATTGAATGATGCCGTATGTGTTATACGTAGCGGCATTATTGACAGATGCCGTCTGTACTGTTTATAGGGACCTTATTGACAGATGACGTAAGTTTTGTCTATAGGGACCTTATTGACAGATGCCGTCTGTATTGTCCATAGGGACCTTATTGACAGATGTCGTCTATGTTGTCCATAGGGACGTTATTGACAGATGCCGTCTGTATTGTTTATAAGGACCTTATTGACAGATGGCGTCTATATTGTCTATATGGACCTTTTTGACAGAAAGCGTCAGTATAGTCCGCAGGTGCATTGTCGACAGATGCCGTCTGTATTGTTTATAGGGACCCTATTGATAGATATCGACTGTATTGTCTGTGGGGACCTTATTGACAGAAGCCTTCTGTACTGTCTATAGGGACCTTATTGACAGATGAAGTGTGTATTGTCTATAGGAACCTTATTGATAGAATGCGTCAGTATTGTCTGAAGGTGCATTATTGACAGATGCCGTCTGTACTGCTTATAGGGATCTTATTGACAGACGCCGACTGAATTGTCTATAGTGACCTGATTGACAGATGTCGTCTGTATTGTCTATACGAACATTATTGACAGATGCCATCTGTATTGTCTATAAAGACCTTGTTGAAAGATGCCTTCTGTATTGCCCATAGGGGCATTATTGACAGATGCCGTCTCTGTTGTCCATAGGGACCTTATTGACAGATGCTGTCTGTATTGTCTATAGGGGTCTTAATGACAGATGACGCCTGTATTGTCTATAGGGACCTTATTGACAGATGCCGTCTGTATTGTCTGTTGTGACCTTATTGACAGATGCTGTCTGTATTGTCTATAGGGGTCTTATTGACAGATGACGCCTGTATTGTCTATAGGGACATTATTGACAGATGCCGTCTGCATTGTCTGTTGTGACCTTATTGGCAGATGGCGTCAGTATTGTCTGCAGGTGCATTGACGACAGATGCCGTCTGTATTGTTTATAGGGACCCTATTGATAGATATCGACTGTATTGTCTGTAGGGACCTTATTGATAGAAGCCTTCTGTACTGTCTATAGGGACCTTATTGACAGATGAAGTGTGTATTGTCTATAGGCACCTTATTGATAGATGGCGTAAGTATTTTCTATAGGGACCTTATTGACAGAATACGTCAGTATTGTCTAAAGGTGCATTATTGACAGATGCCGTCTGTACTGTTTATAGGGACCTTATTGACAGACGCCGACTGAATTGTCTATAGGGACCTGATTGACAGATGTCGTCTGTATTGTCTATAGGAACCTTATTGACAGATGCCATCTGTATTGTCTATAAAGACCTTGTTGAAAGATGCCTTCTGTATTGTCCATAGGGACATTATTGACAGATGCCGTCTCTGTTTTCCATAGGGACTTTATTGACAGATGCTGTATGTATTGTCTATAGGGGTCTTATTGACAGATGACGCCTGTATTGTCTATAGGGACATTATTGACAGATGCCGTGTGTATTGTCTAATGTGACCTTATTGGCAGATGGCGTCAGTATTGTTTATAGGGGCATTAGTGACAGACGGCGTCTGTATTGTCGATAGGGGCATTAATAACTGATGCTGTATGTATTGTATATAGGGACCTTATTGACAGATGGCGTCTATATTGTCTATTGCGACTTTATTTGCAGATGTCGTCAGTATTGTCTATAGGGACATTAGTGACAGATGGCGTCTGTATTGTCGATAGGGGCATTAATGACAGATGCCGTATGTTTTGTCAACATGGACCTTATTGACAGATTGACAGATGTCGCCAGCATGGTCTGTAGATTCGTTGTTGACATACATAGCTGTGTTGTCTATAGAGAGCATATTGACGCATGGCGTAAACATTGTTGAAATGAAACTTATTGATTGATGGCGTCATTATTTTACATAGGCACATTGTTGACAAATGAAGTTTGCATTGGATAGAGGTACCTTAGTGACAGATGATTTTGGTATTGTCCAAAGAAACCTTATTGACAGATGGAGTTCTTATTGTAAATAGGGTCCCAATTGATGGATTGTGCCTATATTGACTATAAGGACCGTATTGACAGATTACGTACACACTGTCTATAGGGACATTTTTGACAGATGGTGTCAGTATTTTCAATAGGGACGTTATCGATAGATGACGTCAGTACGGTCTACACGTACCATATTTACAGGTGGCGTCATTACTGTTGATAGGGTATCTTTTCGACAGATGGCGTCAATATTGTTGATAGAGGCCTTATTGACAGATCGCGTCATTATTGTATATATGGACCTTATTGACAGATTTTGCCATCATTGTTGATTGGGACCTTATTGACAGATAACCTCAGTATTTTCTATCAGGAACTTATTAAGAGAGTGAGCTTGTTTGGTCAATAACGACGTTATTGATACATGGAGTTAGTGTGGTCTATACGGATCGAGTCTGTATTGTGCATAGGGACCTTATTGACAGATGTATAGCAAATAGGGCCCATAGTGACATGTGGCATCAGTTTGTTTATTTTGGGACCTTATTGAAAGATTGTGTCATTATTGTCTATAGGGACTTTATTGAGAGATAGTGTCAGTATTGTTGATTGGGACCTGATTGGCAGATAGAGTCAGTATTGTCTTAATATACCTTATTGACAGATGGTGTTTGTTTTGTCAATAGGGACTTTATTGACAGACGGCGTCAATAAGATCTGAATGGACGTTACTGTTGACAGCATAGTCTGTGTTGTCTTTATTGACACATGGCGTAAGTATTGTTGAAACGGACCGTATTGGTTGATGGCGTCATAATTGTCCATAGGGACCTTGTTGATAAATGAAGTGTGTATTGCGTACAGGTACCTTAGTGACAGATGGTGTGGGCATTGTCCATAGAGACCTTATTGACAGATGGAGTTCATGTTGTCTATAGGGATCTAATTGACAGACGGCGTCAGTATTGTTGAAAGGGACCTTATTGACAGATGACGTCAGTATTGTGTATATGGACCTTGTTGACAGATGGTGCCGGAATTGTTGCTTGGAACTTAATTGACAGATAATGTTTGTTTTGTCACTAAGGACCTCACTAAGGACCTTATTGACAGATGTCGTTTATACTGTCCTCAGGGGCAATATCGACAGATAATCTTACTACTTTCCTCAGGTGCAATATCTACAGCCAGTTACCGTTACATGTAGTACTGTCCTCAGGGGCAATGTGAACAGCTAGCGTCGGTATAGTCCTGAGGGCAAAATTATCGGCTTTGGTCACTTCCTTGATGGGCGAAAGTGATATATTCAAAACCTGTGATATTTAATCTTTAAACGGTTTCTCACCAGTGTGTACGAGTATACTACCTCTATTCCCTTATCTGAGAATAGTGGGCTGAGTATATTCCCCCACCCTCCCACAACACACCCGAATATTTTGCTTATTTTATGTGTGAATCACCTATACATGTGAACATGCTTGGAATAATAGAAATAGGTATAGAAATCGAATAGGAATTGCAGCTTTCACAGTAAACCCCAAAACACGCAAACAGACAAACAAGAAGGCAAAAGTAATAATAAATGCAAACTACATCACAAACACAAAAGGGTTAACAATAATAAGAACTAAGAATATAATAATAATATTCACAAGTCACACTTTACTTAAGAGATCAAATGCTTGCATAAAAACCTACTGGTAACTTATAAAGCCAGAAGAAACGTATGCTATTTTATATGATCAGCTTTAATATAATAATGATCAGCTTTAATATAATAATTATATTGTTTTAAATCATGTGACAATACTGTCCTCCGGGTAAAAAAAGGATATAGTCAGTACTAAAATCTGCAATAATATCTCATGCTAGCTTCCATCGCTCAGTACTGTGCTCTAGGACAATATCAACAGATAGCGTCAGTAAAGTTCTTAATGACAAACTAAATTACTTCGGTCACTTCCTTGATACGCGAAAGTGACGATATATTCATAACCTGTGATATGTAACCTTAAACGGTTTCTCACCAGTGTGTATGCCGCACATGAAATCCGAGAGTGATGGGCAGAGTATTTCCCGCGCCCTCCCCCCACCCACCACACCCCATTCACCCACCCTTTCCGAATAGTTTGCTTACTTTATGTGTTGATCACCTGTACATGTGAACATGCTTGGATAATATCACTAAGAATATAACAAAAGTATTCCGCAAGTCACAAAATTTTAAGTAAGAAATAAAATGCTTGTATACAAACATAAACCTGCTGGTAGTTTATAAAGCCAGAAGAAAGTACGGCAATTAAGCGACAGTTTGTTTTTAATGATCTGCTTTAATATAATAATTGTATTCTTTTAAATCATGTGTCAGTACTGTCCTCTTTGAAAAAAAAACTGGATACGGTTATTACTAAACTCTCCTACTAGCTACCATTGCTTCAGTACTGTACTTAAGGACAATATCAACAGCTAGCGTCTTTAAATTTAACTCCTGAACGGTTAATTAAATTAATTAGGTCACTTCCTTGATACGCGAAAGGGACAATATATTCATAACTTGTGATATTTAATATTAAACGGTTTCTCACCAGTGTGTATGTGTATGCATAGTTGTCTTTTCGTTTACCCTACCTTTATGTTTTTTTTCTAAATGAGAGCTTTAGTTGACCGTTAATTATTAGGGCAAGTTGCTATGAAACGTGTGCCCTCCTTCGATGGAGATTTTAAGCCGTTGAACAGTCCCATGTACATGATGTATTTGCTCATTATAGATCTTGATGAAATTATGTGTTACTCAGTGACGCAAAATACACGTAGAGCTTTCCTTGGAAACGACGTTGTCATGATAATTGGATCTGAGTACGTGAAGTATCAAAAATTAGGAACTGACTGGGTCAGCACCTCTCCCCTAATCTGAAAAGGATGGGCAGAGTATGCCTCTCTCCATCCTCATATACCCTGCATGCATATTTTGCTTATATTACGTTTTGATTCCCAATGCACGTGTACGTGGTTTGATAAGGTAACATATTATTCGTGAATTCACAGGTACTTAAGAAATCATGTTCTTCCAAATAAACCGACAGGTACATTATAGAAGAAAGAGGTTATAATTAAGCTAAATCAGTAAGTGATATTGTCGAGGCGATTGTGTGTATTCATGCAGGAGAAAAGCCAACTAAGTCACATGTATTACGTTTTTCTTTCGTTAAAAGATAGAATATATTATTTATCATTTATTTCATGGTGGTATTCTATTTTTGTCACTAGGTAGCTACATAACTACCTAGATATTTTTAACGTTTTATCTAGATAACTGCAAAATATCTAGATGTCTATCAAGGGCCATATCAACAACTAGTGTTAGTACTGTCCTCAGGGGCAATATCAACAGCTAGCGTTTAAACATCCATAGGGATATTATCGACATCTAGCGATAGTACTATCCTAAGGGGCAATATCAACATCTGGCGTTAGTACTGTCCTCTGGGGCCATATCAACTGCTAGTTTTAGTACTGTCCTAAGGGGCAATATCAACAGCTAGCGATAGTACTGTCCTATCGGTCAATATCAACAGCTGGCGTTAGTACTGTCCTTAGGGGCAATATCAGCAGTTGGCGTTAGTACTGTCATCAGACGCCATATAAACAGCTAGGTTTATTATTGTCCTCAGGGGCCATATCAACAGCTAGTTTTAGTACCGTCCTAAGGGCCAATATCAACAGCTGGCGTTAGCACTGTCCTCAGGTACTATATCAACAGCTAGGTTTATTACTGTCCCCAGGGGCAATATCAACAGCTAGGGTTAGTTCTATCATAAGGGACAATATCAACAGCTGGAGTTAGTACTGTCCTTAGGGGCAATATCAACAGCTAGCGTTAGTACCATCTTAAGGGGCAATATCAACAGCTTGCGTTAGTACTGTCCTCAGGGGCAATATCAGCAGCTGGCGTTAGTACTGACCTCATAGGCAATATAAACAGCTAGGTTTAGTACTGTCCTCTGGGGCCACAGCAACAGCTAGTCTTAGTACCGTCCCTAGGGTCAGTATCAATATCTAGCGATAGTACTGTTCTCGGGCTATATCAATAGCTAGGTTTATTTCTGTCTTCAAGGGCAATAGCAACAGCTAGGGTTAGTTCTATCGTAAGGGGCAATATCAACAGCTAGCGTTATTACTGTTCTTAGGGGCAATATCAACAGCTACGTTTAGTACTCTCCTCAGGGGCAATAACAATAGCTTAATAATGTCCTAAGGGGCAATATCAACACCTATAATTAGTACTATCCTCAGGGGCAATATCAACAGATAGCGTTATTATTGTTCTAAGGGGCAATATCAACGGCTAGGTTTAGGACTATCCTAAGGGGAAATATCAACAGCTGGCGTTAGTACTGTCCTTAGGGTCAATATCAACAGCTAGCGTTAGAACTATCTTAAGGGGCAATATCAACAGCTGGCGTTATTACTGTCCTCAGGGGCAATGCCAACAGCTTAGTAATGTCCTTAGGGGCAATATAAACAGCTAGAATTAGTACTGTCCTCAGGGGCCATATCAACAGCTAGCAGTATTATTGTTCTAAGGGCCATATCAACATCTAGCATTAATATTGTTCTAAGGGGCATTATCAACATCTAAGGTTATACTTACTTTTAGTACTATTCTACAGGGCAATATCAGCTGGCGTTAGTACTGTCCTCTGGGGCCATATCAACATCTAGTTTTAGTACCGTCCCTAGGGGCAGTATCATCAGGTAGCGATAGAACTGTCCTTAGGGCCAGTATCAACATCTGGTGTTAGTACTGTCCTCAGGGGCTATATCAACAGCTAGGTGTATTACTGTCCTCAGGGGCAATATCAACAGTTAGGGTTAGTTCTATCTTAAGGGACAATATCAACAGCTGACGTTAGTACTGTCATCTGGGGCCATATCAACAGTTAGCTTTAGTACTGTCCCTAGGGGCAATATCAGCAGCTATCAATAGTAAAGTCCTCAGGGGCCATATCAACAGCTAGGGTTATTACTGTTCTTAGGGACAATATCAATAGCTATGTTTAGTACTCTCCTCAGGGCGAATATTAACAGCTTAAAAATATCCTAAGGGGCAATATCAACACCTAGAATTAGTACTATCATCTGGGGCCATATCAACAGTTAGCGTTATTACTGTTCTAAGAGGCAATATCAGCGGCTAGGTTTAGGACTATCCTAAGGGTGCAATATCAACAGCTGGCGTTAGTACTGTCCTTAGGGACAATATCAACATCTAGCGTTAGTACCATATTAAGGGGCAATATCAACAGTTGGCGTTAGTACTGTCCTCAGGGGCCTTATCAACAGCTATGTTTAGTACCGTCCTTAGAGGCAATATCAGCAGCTAGCGATAGTACTGTCCTACGGGTCAATATCAACAGCTGGCGTTAGTACTGTCCTCTTGGGCCATATCAGCAGCTAGTTTTAGTACTGTCCTTAGGGACAATATCAGCAGTTAGTGAAAGTACTGTCCTAAGGGTCAATATCAACAGCTGGTATTAGTACTGTCCTCAGAGGCCATATCAACAGCTAGGTTTAGTACTGTCCTCAGGGGCAATATCAACAGCGAGCGTTAGTACTATCTTAAGGGGCAATATCAGCAGCTGGCGTTAGTACTGTCCTCAGGGGTCATATCAACACAATTAGTACTGTCCTCAATATCAACAGCCTGCATTAGTATGGTCGTCAGTGGCAATATCAACAGCAAGCGTTAGTACTGTCCTGAAGTACAATACAAACAACTAACGTAAGTACTGTCCTCAATGGCAATATCAACTGCCTGCATTGGTATTGTCCTCAGTGGCAATATCAACAGTCAGCGTTAGTACTGTCCTAAGTGTAATATCAACAGTTATCGTTAGTAATGTCCTCGTGGGCGTTATCAAGAGCTAGCTGTAGAACTACAATATCAACAGCTAGTCTGTAACATGCACAGGTATCAACAGCAAGCTTTTGTTCTGTCTATATGGACACTATCAACAGCTATTGTCTTTAACATCCACATGAACAATATCAACAGCCAGCGTATTATAGGGATACTATCTACAGCTATAGTTAGTACCGTCCAGAAGTCACTATCAACAGGTAGCGTTAGTCCTGTCCTCCGGGTGCAATGTCAACAGCTAGCGTTAGTACTGTCCTCAGAGGCAATATCAACAGCTAGCGTTAGTACTGTCCTCAGGGGCAATATCGCCGGCTAGCGTTAGTCCTGTCCTAAAACGAATACAGTCAGTACTAATAAACTCTACGAAAATATCACCTACTAGCTTCTCTCGCGTTTGTACTGTCCTCAAGGACAATTTCAAGAATTAGCGTCAGTAAAGCCTTGAAGGACAAAATAAATTACTTAGGTCACTTCCTTGAAACACAAAAGGAACAATATAGTCATATCCTTAAACGGTTTCTCACCAGTGTGTATGCATACTTGTCTTTTCGTTTACCCTACCTGTTTGCAAGCAATGTTTTTTCCCAAGTGAGTGCTTTTGATGAATGACCGTTCATTATTCGGGCAAGGTACATGTACTGTGAAACTGCCATCCTTCGAAGGGGATGTTAATCCGTTGACCAGGCCCATGTACAGGAAGGGCCACACCCTATATAATTATGCTAGTTACATATTTTGCTGAAATTCTGTGTTAATCAGTGACAACATGCCAGCAAAGCCTTCCTCGGAAACGAGGCTGTCATGATAATCAGAAATGAATGTGTGTAGTTTAAAAAAAGAACAGTGGGCTAGCACCTCTCCCCATAGCCTGAGACGGGTGGACAGAGTATATTCCCCGAACCTCGTCTTGTTCCGTATTTAGAAACACAACCTACTCACATATCTGACGTGTGCCTGTTAACGTTGTCGATTTGTGTTAGCTGTGTTCGGGTTTAAGTTTCAAAACACAGAATACGTGTCAGCGCGAGATATGTCGAAATGTAAATATTTCAGAGATATTAAAAACATGAACTAGTCGTACGAAAATTTCTAGATCGATGAGGTATTCTTCTCTTTGGTGAGTTTTATGCATGCACGCTTGGTTGTTAACGTTTAATCTATTGCTGTATGACGGCTGTTTATGCATGCATTCCTTGTTCTCTTCATGAACATGTCTTGATAAGGTCGACCCTGATACCTTCTTATTCTAAAAGGGCATCACAGTAACTCTGTTGTAGGTACGCACCGTAAGAGCTACGATTCTCGCTGCTAGAATTATACCAAAAGTATTAATCAAGACATCATGTTCTTGCATATAAAGCTACTGGTACTTTATAATGACAGAAAAAATGGGTGGTATTTAAACAAAAGGACGTTTTTATTTTTAAAAATGGTCTGCTTTAATGCATTAAGGTTGTTTTAAATCGTGTGTCAGTACTGTCCTCAGCGTAACAATAAACGGATACAGTCAATACTAATCTCTGTGAAAATATCACCTGCCAGCTTCTCTGGGTTCAGTACTGTCATCAAGGACAATATCAACACAGCTAGCGTCAGTACAGTCCTGAGGGACATAATAAACTGCTTAGGTGAATTTATTGATACGCGAAAGGGACCATATATTCATAAACTCTGATATTGTACCTGAAACGGTTTCTCACCAGTGTGTACGGACACTTGTCATTTCGCTTACTCTGCCATTTGCAAGCAATGTTTTTTTTTCAAGTGAGGATTTTGGGCAAATGACCTTTCATTATTCGGGCAAGATACTTTGAATCTTATGCCATCCTTCGAAGGAAATGTTAAGACATAGACCAGTCCCATGTAGGAAGAGCCACACCATATATATGCTCATGACATATCTCTTTGAACTTCTGTGTTAATGAGGCAACAGGCCAGTGGAGCTTTCCTCGGAAACGACGCTGTCATGATAATTAGACTAGATCGTGTGCAGTATCTATAATTAGAAACAGCGGAGACAGCACCTCTCCCCTAATCTGAAATGTGTGGGTAGAGTATGTCCCTCCCCGCAACCCCCACAACACACACCCTACACGAACATTATTCTTATATTATATGCAGATTCTCTATGCATGTGTACAAGATTTGATAAGGTAACACATAATATACCAATAGTATTCATCAATTCACATGCATTAATAAATCGTGTTCTTGCAAATAAACCGACTGGTACAGTATAGAAGGAAGAGGTGATAATTAAGCTAAAGGACAGTTTTGTTTTTTAAAAATAGTAAGTGGTAATGTCTAGGCGATGTGAGAGATGTCTCTAACACCCTTTAAGTGTAATTAATTTAAACAGTAGGCGAATGTGTGTATTCATGCAGGATAAAATCCAAATAAGTCATATATATTAAGTTTTTATTTCGTTAAATGATATAATATGGAATTTCTCCTGTATACTCATATGTATCGGCTAATATTTCAGTTAATTCCTAGGCACTAGTAACATCTACTTCTAATTAGGAAGTAGTAACTGCTTAGGAAATATGAATTTAAAAAAGAGCATACACATTCATATCCACGATTAATGCGTAATTGCGGCTGGTATAGCAGTTAATTAGGCACTAGTAACTTCTACTTGCTAAAATGAGTAACTGGGCCTATTCGGAAAATTAAAGGACAATAGAAATATCTCTCACATCGCCTAATAACTTACTGTATGTAGCTGATATGGCTTCTCTCCTGTATGCGTACTCACATTCGACTACCGTTTAAAAAAAAAGTTAATTGAATTGATTTGTGTTTTAAGGCGCAACAACACATGAAAGGTTATATGGCACCTAACAGGAACGAACGTGCCAGACTGCTCATCCTCCATTTACATCAAGATAAAATATGAAGATTGAGCCTAGAACCTTATTACCTGCAAAACTGCAGAACTGCTGCAAATTCTATAATAGACACTCCATTTACGTTGGAGCCACGTTTCCACGTTTGCATACACGGTCTCATGATAAAGACCTTGAATAGGCATGATAAAAAATGACAAAATGAATATGAAATTAAGAATGTGTGTGTCCGACCCCTCTGTATGTGACGGTGTCTTTGTGAGATTGCAGTGGTTGTATTCTACCCCGCAACCTCACGGGGAACAACATTAAAGTTAACAGATGACAGAGACATCGTATTTCTCTTATCAGGATATCTCTCACATCACCTAGACAGTATCACTTGCTATCATTTAACGAAATATAACAGAATGGCTTAATATATTTGATTTATATGGCTTCTCCCCTGTATGTATTACTCACATTCGCCTACTGTTTACTTCCTAAGCCGTTACTACTTCCTAATTATTTTTTAAACAGAAACCGAATGTGATTATTCATATAATGCGTCAAAACTCAATATGCAATGTTGACTTGTACGCATTATGTGACAAAAACAGTTGTTGTTTTGTGTTTTGTGCTTTTTGTTGTTGTTGAGTGTTGTTTGTGTTTTTTGGGGGGAGGGGGCAGTGGTTGTGGGTTGGCTGTAAATAGTGTTTAAAGTTGCGCATCAACCCTTTAACTGGAAACAACGTGTGCGTGAGTGAGTGAGTTAGTGCGTGCGTGCGTGCGTGCGTGCGTGCGTGCGTGCGTGCGAGTGTGTGTGTGTGTGTTTTGGTTATAACTTGTTTTTTTAATTTGCGCCCCACACCCAATGTCAAATCCTTTATCCGCCCCTGAGGAGGGTGCATGCTCCCCAGATTTTTTCTAAAGTAAGAAGACTTTATTTTATGGATTTAAGCCAACTGGATCCGTCCATACCCCCAACCCCTGCCTAACTAACAACCAAAGAACAATCAAAATACAAACGTTTCAGATTTTAGGTGGGGGTGCTCCCGTTGCCCGCACTGGACCCACCCCTAGACCCATCCCACTACCACATGTACACCCCAACCAACAAAAGCTTACTATATACATGTAATTATTATTTTTCAGATTTTAGCCTGGTGCACCCATACCCGCCGGATCCGCCCTTGCCCTCCCCGACCCACGAACCACTTCTCACCCAATATATTTCTTTGCATCGGTGTAAGTTAATGTCTGGTTACGGCACTGTGCGTGAAAGTTATTGCGTGAAAGGTATGCATAGCATCATGACAGATGTATACTCCGCTTTTTGTGAATTAGAGAATGTGTGCTAGGAATCGAAGACATTCCATGCCGATATATTATATCCACCTTAGAACACGACATCCCAGACCATACCAGGACCCGATTTGCAATCAATTGTAACTAGAAGAACGGTATGAAACAAAGGAACGCGTTTGGATCTAAAAAAAAGATTTAAAAAAAAGATCTTAAAAAAATCAAAAAATCTGATTGTTTGTTTTTGTCTAGACTTGTATACAAATATCAAAACATATCAAATAATTGCAAAACTGTACACCAAAATTAATCCTATCCACAATTCCTACCCCATGTAAGAGACCGCAGTAGACATGTATATAACAGCAGAGCACAACATCAGAGCATATCAAATAAATGAAAAACTGTACACCAGAAACAATCCTACCCCATGTAAGAGACCATAGTCAAAAACAATTCGACGCCGTGTAAGAGTCCATAGTCAAAAACAAGCATACACCATGTAAGAGACCATAGTCAAAAGCAATCCTACCCTATGTAAGAGAACACTATGGTTATGTTTTGATGTTTCTATACATGTCTATACACAAATATAATATAACAAAAAAGAAAGAAGTTTTTTTCTGATTTGTTTTTCTTTCTTTTGTTTTCTTTTTTATGTTTATTTCCTTCAACCTGTGTATTGAAAATAACAATTTCTTCCAGTCATATTGTTGTGGTTGATGAGTGGTTAGCATACTTGATCATACTTGCCTCTCGTCCCAGACGTCACAGGTTCGATTTCCTCGGGTAAGATAAGCCTACTATGAAAGTATGCCATCCTCCGAAGGTGGTGTGTAAAGTCATAGGTCTGTGTGTATGGAGAGCTATACACGTGGTAATCGGTTATTCGTAAACAGAACTGCACATAATAAATGAAATTGCGTGTAGATAGTGGCAAAATATAAGAAACATATACATCTAATCTATTTGATAACTCTAACACAATAGCATGTGTTTTTTTTCAATATCGATGTGTGCTTCAACTTAACGATTACAATACAAACTTCCTCCCCTTAATCTGTTATAAATAGCTTTTTCACAATAAAATCGCAGTATATATGTGTTGCGTCCCTTTTGTTGTGAACCGCCATTTAGGGGCATAATTGACAGCTGGAGCTTCGTCGGGGCATTATTGACAGGAGGGGCTTAAACAACAGCAAGTGATTTGAACCCTACTGGCTCGATCTCGTCTTAGATCTCATTGTTACGAAAACTACCTTGTTGTTACCATTGATAACATGTTTGTAATGGTATAGTTACTTATGTTGATAGAACGTGTGGCCCAACCCTTTTTCATAATTGTACGGCATTAGACTATGTTTGAAAATATGTTGTAGACCTTCCCGTGTTGCTATTATCCATCTCATGTATTGGTGGTTAGTTTATTGTGGTCACCTTGTTTTCGCCATTTTTGTACACAAGCACAATGTAATTACTGTAGTACACATGCCTTTCACCTTTTTTCTCAAATGTTAGTGTCCCAATTACTATTGTTATTACATTTAAAGGGACACACGGCAATCTTGAAGTATTTGAAATGGGTGTTTCGATTTATATATAGAGTATCATTTTTACTTTTACCCTGGTGACATTTAAATCAATCAAATGTTAAGTATTCACTATTTCGTCTTATTATACTATATGTTTTAATATATTATTGGTGCAATAATATCAAAAATTAATAATATGCAAAAACAAATGGCTTAATACAATTCTTATAATTAACATTAATGATTGAACAAATGCAATTTATATAGAAAATCTAACGGAACGCCGCTAGTTTTTAAAAAATCAGGATTGCCATGAGTCCCTTTAAAGTAGCACACGGCGATCTGGACGAGTTTATCAAACATTGAAAATAGCGTCTTGATTTATTTATCTAGTATTATTTAACTGCTACATGTACATGTATATGTACTTAAATACAATTTTGAGCTTCATTTTTTCTACCACATGTTTATTATTGGTGCAATATAATCGACAGTTAATAATATGCAAAACAATTCGCTTTTAATTAATTTCATGATTAATAGTAATGATTCAACTGATGCAAGTTATATAGAAAAACTAAGGGGACACCTATAGAAAAACTAAGGGGACACCTAGAGAAAAACTAACGGGACAAAACAACCAACGGGACACCTATAGAAAAACTAACGGGACACCGTGTGGTATTGCGGTATGTCCCTTTAAACAAAGATATTGACTATTTATCCCTATACAGACTATTTATCCCTATACAGACTATTTATCCCTATACTGTAATTCTTCCATGTCTTCTGTACTTCATTGAAAGTTGTTGATTGTATTGATAACCGCTTCATTTGATGTTTTTAAGAAGCCAGCTTGTTTACTTTAACTATGAATTAGTGTTTCCTGAATAGGGCAGTATCGGTTATTTTGTTAACGCGTTTTAACATTTATATTATGTATAACAATTATAATAATAAGTATTATAGTAAGTAAGTAAGTAAGTAAATTGTTTATTATAGTGACATGTGTACAAGTATCAACATCATTTTCAAATATATAACATGGATATTACACCCGGTCCAATGGACCTATAAGTCACCTTTGCAAATTTTTCATATAATTAACGTGATATACTAAAGATTTATACAAAAGTATATTATTTACAAAATCTACGCTCCGGATATCATACTCATATCAGTTTAAGTTAAATATAAATTGCGAGAATGTGAAACACAAGTATAATTATTATAAATGGCAGTAAGATTAAATGTCAAGTATTCCTCCTCTCCATATGAGTCAACTGAGTTAATGACATACTATTTTATAGCATAATTATAATAACTTGATACGAACTGGACTATATATATAAGTAAAGTGTTTAATTTCCATACATGGTATTTCGTCTTCTGAGGAATGCTTTCACTAAATATTTAGCAACTTTTCTAGGAAAGTTCTTAATTAGATATATGAGTTTGTGAGGTTCGTTCATAATGAATTGCAAATCAATTAATTGTCACAGTCATAAAATACATCTTCTCTTATATCATTATAGAAAGAACATTTAACTAAAAAATGGATCTCATTCTCAATTTGAGCGTCATTGCACAATCTGAAAAGTCTTTGTTCAGGAGGCTTTATATATTTATATTTCTTAGTGTCACTATCGGAGCCTCAATCAGGAAGTCTTTATCGTTACACACACGCGCGCATCAAAGCCGACTTTTAGTAGGGTAAATAGATTTCGACTCAATACATAATAACAAACACTGGGATATAACAATCATGAATAACGTGTCCTGTTGTTATTGGATGACTTTATTTGCGTTGGAATGACACAATATGTGTTTTATTCGTATGTGTAAACGCTGATCGTCTCAACCCACGCAACACAAACCTTTACTTAGCGCAAGCACTGCAGATACGAAAGTCACATCTCAAGTAGTTGGACTTACATAATATTACATATAAGGTATGTATCCAAAATTTGTTTTCTTGCAGCAATCATATAACAACGCTATTATACGTAGTTACATTTTTGTGTCGTGGTGGAAGACTATTGTATCTCGTTCTTTATTTATATTTAGTTATCATAGTTTTTCACCAAGCCCTCGATTTGGTGAATATAAAAAGAAATTGCATTCAGAAAACTCACAGGACATTGCATCTTTTAATTATTACTTTCTGTTATTATAATTAATACTTTCTGTTATTATAATAATGTAATTATTACTTTCTGTTATTATAATAATGTAATTATTACTTTCTGTTATTATAATTATTACTTTCTGTTATTATAATAATGTAATTATTACTTTCTGTTATTATAATAATGTAATTAATACTTTCTGTTAGTATAATAATGTAATTAATACTTTCTGTTATTATAATAATGTAATTATTACTTTCTGTTATTATAATAATTTAATTATAATAACAGAAAGCAATAATCAAAAGATGAATTTCTGTGGGAAAACTGCTTTGATATCCGTTCTCTCGTATTCATTATTTATGTAAACCGTTTACGATAAATTTGCTTATTTATTTTTTTATTTTTGTATATATTGATTTGCCACCGATAGTTAGTGTCATGCTGTGATCAACACTGTGTTATTTACCTCTGTCGTTATTTGCTGACCACATCACTCTAGGTATAAGTAGATCTCACGTGACTTTTCTGCTGCATATCTAAACGTTTGGCCAAAATGCCATTTAAGGAGTGTTTGGCTTTTCTGCAATAGATAGATTCGTCACCCAGAGCTCACATGGCTGCAAATACAAAACTAAATGTTCTAGTTTGAAATGCACAACAGTACAAGATTAACTCATTGACAGTTTATAAAACGTAGGATGTCGTTTTCTACCTCATACTATAAAATAACATCCTGTAGTAACGATCACGTGAGCTTTGTGATGGATATAATGTATTTAAAACTGTCGATATGTTTAAAGAAGTCGCACTTCCAGAGTATCACGAGGGTTCCCTTTGTTAATCTGTACGACGCACTGGACGCACTGCGATGCGAGGATGTCTCAATGTGGCATATTTTATTATATACACTAACTTTATTATAAGAAGTGGTTGATTGCGTCTCTGTTAAAAACAATAGAATTCTTTAATATATACACAGTTTTGTTAAAACAAAATAATATAAAAAAAAAATAAAAAAAAATAACGGGACAGTACACTAAAATGCAAAACACAAGCTAGGTAATCCATGATATATTAAATGTTAAAGGTTATGTATTCGTATTATGTAGAGCTTCAAAACGTTAACGAATTATTTTTAACATCTCATTCAATCTACATAGATATAATGTCATATTGTAACCAATTTATAAATGCACTTGAAGATTTAAGATAATATTTTAAAAAGGAATATGAATGGATAAGCGTTTGAGCTTACTGTAGCGTGGTAAATAAATAACAAGTATAGGCGGACGTTTTCAGAAATGTGTTGAACATTTAACCAATGTGTTCCTTAGATCTTTCCAGTAAGACAAATGAAAGATATAAACTCCCGACTTCATAACCGCATTTATTAAAGGGACTGGAGGCGATCTGGAAGGCTCTAAGACTGTCGACTGTTCTTTGTTGTTAAATCCTAAATATTAATTTAAATGGGTTATATATATTGCTACTGTACATAATTCAATCAAGTGTACGCCGATCACTAAACAATACTTATTAAAATCTTAAAAAGCATCATATGAATTAGGCTAGCCTTAAACAAATATATGTTTGCTGTTTTCCGAACCAGGCTTTCATAAATGGGTAGGTTGGTATGTAAGTGATTTTAGATTTTATTTTTTTGCCAAGGACATTAATTAAACACCTTAAGAAATTAAACAAATATATACTGACGATAGCAACAACAACAAACAATGTTAAAAAATTGCTATAAACAGTTTTGGGTAGGGCCCTTTTTCGTAGGTATGTAGGGAAACAGCAAACCAACAATTTTATTTTATGGCCGGCTTTAATTGTAATGGTTAAAACAACAAAAACTGCCCGCGTCATCTAGTGTTCATTACCAAATGTTTTCACGGGGCTTAGTTTAGTGCATATATGACAGTGAATATCAAACTGAAACCCAGTATAAGAATAGGATTATTTTATTTGTATTTGAATTGAAACCCATAATTAATTCCAGATCGCCTCCAGTTCCTGTAAAAAGATAATCATCGTTTGGTGAAAAGTGGATACAACTATCCTCTCCTGAAACAACTATCCTCTCCTGATACAACTATCCTCTCCTGTACATTGGAGGAAAAAAGAATCTATCTAACCCATTCATGATAAAACTGTCACCTCACATTTAAAATATGGAGTTAGGTCTAACGTTTGAATTCTCAAATACCATATGTTTTAATGAAAGCGAATCGTAAAATGCTTACATTAACATTGGTTCGTAACATATGATGGCATATATGACTGTACAAAATAAATTTCCTCTTAAGCTCATTCTTTATATTAAAGACCTTTAGAATAGACATTTCATTATTTGTCATTGGTAAGCCGCACCTCTAGACTCCCAAGAAAAGCTTGATACTGTCTTTAAAGGGACACACGTCAATCCTAAAGTGTTTGAAATGGGTGTCTCGATTTATATATACAGTATCATTTTTACTTTTACCCTGGTTACATTTAAACATAAGACATAAACACAATTGCCTAAATTAAGAACATATGTAACATTTAAAGATCAGTTTGAATGTGAACCATATACAATGTTAAATTTGAGCAGACATGAGCGATCGATGCTTGCCCCTACCAAAAATATAGGCTTCTGGCGACTATTTGCTGCAACTCTGCGGCAAACATTGCTGCAAAGCTGCGGCAGACAAGTTTGCGGCGATGTTGCGGTAAACTTTTATCATGCAAATGAGGTCTGCGGCAAAGTTGCAGCGAACAAATATGCAAATGAGGTTCTGGTATGTTCTGGCGATGTTCACCGCAACTTTGCAGCAAACTTCATTTGCATAACGCTTTTAGCTGTAATCTTCTGGCGATGTTTTGGCGATGTTTGCTGCAACTTTGCCGCAGACCTCATTTACATAGTAAAAGTGTGCGGCAACTTTGCAGCAAACTTCATTTGCATAAAATGTTTCTCTGCACTGTTCTGGCGATGCTTGTGGTGATGTTCGCTGCAAAGTTGCGGCAATATTCGCCAACGCATCGCGGCAATTTTTTTCAAAATAAATAATGGACTGAAATTATGAAATGGAACAATGGTGCGCCGTTTTAAAAAATATATATATTTAGCTAAAAAACATTTTTTTTTCACTATTTAACATGGACTGCACCAAGTTTAAACAAATGGGAACGATTTAAATAAATCGACACTAAATAAAAGCTCTCGATTTAAAGTATATCCTTACGATTTAGATTATTATATCCTCGCGATTTAAATGTATGATTTTATCCATACGATTTAACTAAATGGTTTTGATGTAATTATTCGTTTGTGATCTAAATAAATCGACCTTCGTTATAGTATAAATGTGCAACAATTTAATTAAATTCACTATAATTAAATAAATCGACACAATTTAAATAAATTAACACCATTTAAACAAATCCTCTATGAGCATAAATAGAAATATTTTAATTATTCGCGGGCGGGGACTAAATCGTTTTAAGTAAATGTTGCACATTTACCTTACAAATCATTAGAATATATGTAAATATTAAGCATATAAATTATATAAATTATATGCTTAATATAATTACATATATTCTAATGATTTAAATCGTATGGATATATTTTAATCCTGAGGATGTATTTTAAATCTTAAGGATATACTTTAAATAAAGAGGATTTATTTAAATAGTGTCAATTTATTTAAATCATGTCGATTTATTTCAATATGGTGCAGTCCATTATGTTAAATAGTGAAAAAAACAACATGTTTTTGAGCTAAAAAGTTTTGTTACACACGGCACCCTATAACAAATTGGAATAATTGTTGTCATTATTCATTTTGAACAAAACTGACTAAAATAAATATGATCTTATCATTAAATGGGGTGTTGAGATGAATATTATACAAAATAAATAC
Organism: Cyrtodaria siliqua; assembly: GCA_037043455.1. Classification (NCBI taxonomy): domain Eukaryota; kingdom Metazoa; phylum Mollusca; class Bivalvia; order Adapedonta; family Hiatellidae; genus Cyrtodaria; species Cyrtodaria siliqua. The sequence goes on along the minus strand of JAWPHD010001472.1, from coordinate 221,539 downwards.
TGTAAATAAAACTTCTAATCCCTAACTTACAAAGTTGACAAAGCAATACAATAAAAAATCCTATCCTGACTTGTGTAAAAAGCAAATCCTCATGTACATGGAAATGTCAAGTGTTGTCTCTTACTCTCCACATTACTCCCACTTTATGGAGATGTTGAGCGCAGTCATTTCTGCATTACTCCCATTTTATGGAGATGTCGACCGCTGTCATTTCTGCATTACTCACATATTATGGAGATGTCGACCGCTGTCATTTCTGCATTACTCCCATTTTATGGAGATGTCGACCGCTGTCATTTCTGCATTACTCCCAGTTTATGGAGATGTCGACCGCTGTCATTTCTGCATTACTCACATATTATGGAGATGTCGACCGCTGTCATTTCTGCATTACTCACATTTTATGGAGATGTAGATCGCTGTCATTTCTGCATTACTCACATTGTATGGAGATGTCGACTGCTGGTCGACTGCTGTCATTTCTGCATTACTCACATTTTATGGAAATGTCGACCGCTGTCATTTCTGCATTACTCCCATTTTATGGAGATGTCGACCGCTGTCATTATTGCATTACTCCCATTATCATGGAGATGTCGACCGCTGTCATTTCTGCATTACTCTCATTTTCATGGAGATGTCGACTGCTGTCATTTCTGCATTACTCTCATTTTATGGAGATGTCGACCGCTGTCATTCCTGCATTACTCTCATTTTCATGGAGATGTCGAGCGCTGCCATTCCTGCATTAATCCCATTGTTATGGAGATGTCGACCGCTGTCATTGCTGCATTACTCTCATTTTCATGGAGATGTCGAGTGGCGTCATTTTTGCATTACTCCTATTTTATGGAGATGTCGACCGCTGTCATTTCTGCATTACTCTCATTTTCATGGAGATGTCGAGTGCTGTCATTTTCATGGAGATGTCGAGTGCTGTCATTTTCACGGAGATGTCGAGCACTGTCATTTCTGCATCACTTCCATTTTTATAGAGATGTCAAGCGCTGTCATTGCGCATTATCTCACTTTTACAGAGATGTCGAGCACTGTTATTCCTGCTATACTCTCATTTTCATAGAGATGTCGACCACAGTCATTTCTGCATTACTCTCATGTTTATGGAGATGTCGAGCGCTGTCATTTCTGCATTACTCCCATTTTCATGGAAATGTTGAACTTCATCCTAACTGTAGCAGTCCAATAGGCACTTGGTGCCTGGATATCTTAAATTAGAATCAGCACCAGACCCTTAGGGCAGACCCACAAACATAAATATAAACATTTACCAATGGAGGTAAGGTTATGGGTCTGATGATGGTCTGGGGCGGATTCCGAAAGTTCCAGGCGACTGTTACCTAACCAGATGAAAAATGCAAAACTTGCTATTTTCCGACATATAAAAATAAAAATACAACAGTTATGTACTTACAATATACAGGTGTGGAACATCCTCTTCAGAATATTCACTCAAATAAAATCATTCAAATTCATTGTTTTAAATTGTTACAATTTCATTGAAAAATAGTACACTGTTGATAACACATTATAGTTATTTATGCAAAAATACCACAGTTTCTTGAACACATGTGTTTCTAATAGAATAATCTCTGCAGGATACTGCATGATACTGCATCAGATCAAAGGAAATTGCATACTACCTGGTAATAATAATTAACTGACCCAGTCAGCAAGATTATCCAGCTTTTCCCCCAATCTATCATAAATTGTGTTTCTATGATGACTGTACACTTATATTATATTATTCTGATATTAAGCATTAATTATCTTTGTCATTTTTTTGACTTTTAAATACATGTTATTTAAAGTATGTGTGCTTAAATTTCAAAGTAGATTTTATATTTGTTAAGTTTGTAGATAGTTCCTATATAATAATTCACAATGACTTAAACTATTAAATTGACTTAATAATGTCATCATGGTCATGTTAATGCAGAGTAATATTGATATCATTTTGCACTTGGGACACAATTTTAATTGTTCTGGTTTTAAATGTTGGAGTTACATGATGTTTGGTATTTAAAAATGTTCTTGCAACACAATAATACATATTTTGGCTTTTTCTGAAAAAAGAATTGAATTGAATTGAATGTTGTTTAACGGCTCATCAACACAGTATAGGTTATTTAGAGCCGCCCCAGAGAGAGGGGAAGGATACATAGGAATCTGGGAACCGTGCCCTACTCTTATATCGAATAGATTCCTGTGGTTCTTTAACGTGCTCGGAGGATAGACCGATGGACAAGGCTAAGGGAAAGTGTCTTGCCCAAGAACACACCGACGAAACTCAGTGGCACCATGGAGGATTGAACCCGGGGTCTCCGGTTACAAATCCGCCGCGCTACCGACTGAAAAAATAAGGTTCCACTAAAAGTTTTATACTTAGCAAAATAACTTGTTCAAGTGGTCCTTTGACATAAAATCCACAGTTTACTTGAGTACATTTTACTTGAGTAATAATTAAGTAACATAGAAGAAATATCAAAAATCTGTATAAAGTTTAAGCTTTGTGATGAAGTTTTGGCGAACGGAGATAAAGCAGATCAGAATGGAAAAGTTTGTCGTGATCTTATGGCGAATAAAGAAACGGCAAATCTGAATGGAAAAGTTACGGCGTGCAATAAAAAAGGAAATCGGAAAATGCAAATAAGTTTGTGGTGATGTTATGGCGAACGTTCCAAATAAATAAATGTTTCTGGCGAATGTATAACTTTTTGCGAGTTTGCGGCAAATTCGCCAAAGATTACCATGGTGTTTGCGGGAACATCACCGCTAGTGGCGAACATCGGCGAACAATTAAGAATTGTTCTGGCGAACAAAATTGTTCACTGCAACCTTGCAGCAAACTTGCAGCAACCTTGCAGCAAACCTTTTCATTTGGTAAGGGTGCTCAATTAAGGTGCGGTATTCTACCATTAAAAGGCTAGAGACAGGTCGTTACGTTGGAGAGCCTCCTGAACAAAGACTTTGCAGATTGTGCAATGACACTCAAATGTTTTTTTAGTTAAATGTTCTTTTTTATAATGATATAGGGGAAGATGTATTTCATGAACAATTAATTGATCTGCAGTGAATTATAAACGAATATGATAAACTCATATAACTAGTTAAGAACTTTCGTAAAAAAAGTTGCTAAATATTTAGTGAAAGCATTCTTCAAAAGAAGAAAGACCATGTATGGCAGTTAAGTTATTATAATGATGCTAAACATATCATGGCATTAACTCAGTTGTCTCATAGCGGGAGGAAGAAGATCTGACATTTAAATGTACTGCCATTTATAATAATTATACTTGTGTTTCATACTCTTGTATTTTATATTAACTAAAAGTGATATGATTATGATATCTGGAGCGCAGATTTTGTAAATAATATACGTGTGTACGTATCTTTCGTATATAGCATCTAATATGAAAATTGTATAGGTGACTTATAGGTCCACTGGACCGGGTGTAATATCCATTGTATATTTGAGTATTATGTTTGATGCTTGCATACATGTCACTATAATAAACAATTTACTTACTTACTTTAAATAAATCAAATTTTAAGTATTCGCTATTTCGTCTTATACTAAGTTTTATATTATTGGTGCAATAATATCAAACATTAATAATATGCAAACCAAAGTGCTTAATACTATTCTTATAATTAATATTAATGACTGAACAAATGCAAGTTATGCAGAAAAACTAGCGGGAGGCCGTAAGTTTTTAAAAAAGTTAAAAGATTGTCGTGTGTCCCTTTAAAATATTTGTAAGCCATATCCTGGATAATTACTGGTAACATTTAGCAATAAATGCAACACGATGAATACAAATGGGATTTTCCCTCAAAAGCTTATGTAAAACAGACACAAAAACTAACTTCGATATAAAAGAAAAATTAACATTTGCGTGTCTGTATATAAAAAAATATACACATGCATGCACTGTATAAACATCCATTAGTCGAGAAGAAGGTATTTACCGAATCGAAGTAGCTGTTATGTTGAATGTTTGCCTACAAAATATGTGCCAATAATTTCTATTGGTATTTAATCGAGAATTATCTCTTTTTGGACAAAACCAATTGGTGATCCAAAACTTTCAGGTATGTTATATACTAATGTGTTTGGTACTTATATTGACAGTCATCCATTAAGAAACAGCAATTTCCTGTGGGTTAAATGTGTCAAAAACATATTGGTTAAATGTGGACTAAACAATATGGGATACTCATGATTGTCCAAATCATAAATGGCTTTCCGCTACCATCCAGCAGAATCTGTGAGATTTATTTCTAAATAACTGGTATTCAAGTGTTGAAAAGTCTAGTAAATGTATACAATATAGACCGTTTAAGGATAAATTTCGAAAATCGAACCAATGCGCCAAGAAACCTGTTACAGCAGTTTAAGTCTTTTGAGACGATTTCAGGTTTTCGCCTTTACTTTTATTTGGAATGTTTATTTCGTCGTCGTATTTCGCGATTTATTTTTTAAGCTTCGCTATGCCATGTACTCTGATTAAATAGGTAACAGGGAATTGAGAGTTCTGAAAAGCTTGAATATTGGTGCAAGAATGATCAAAATCACATGATAAACAAAGAAAATATGATCATTTTAGGTTATAGTAGAAACGGACATGGAAGCCGCCATGTTGAGATATATGACATCGCATTTGTAAATGACCATGATTATAATTATGGAATATTTATAAATATGAAAAATTACTGATTTATAAGAAAACAATGAGAGAAACTGTATGGAAAAAATGTGTACTTCATGACAATAATGCTTTATATGACACTAAAGGAGTTTGCATTCCTTTGCAGTGATTTTCTTTGCTTTAAATGATATTTATCAATATTCCATATATGGTAATTTGGAACTTTGACATCATAGTTGTCAAAATGGTGGCTCTCAAATCCGTTTTAGAACAACACTTAAATGATCATATCTTGTTTGTCTATCATCCGATTTTTGTAATGCTTTCACCTTTTCCCATTTTGATCAGAATCTCAATAATAGAGCTTGTTTGGCTGTTTCGCTATACTGGAGTCACCCAGAGTGGAAATGCCATAATTGGAGCTTCTCGTGGGTGGTCTCTGTATTAAGGGTGTTAGGTGAGAGGTTCTAACGAGACCAGTCTCTGCATTGAGGATATCAGATGAGAGGTAATTACTGAGGGTACTAGGTAGATACTATTGATGTATATATATAATGTACATCCCTAATCTCATGGCAGCTATGTTACGTTAGTGTGTCAACATTTTCACATCTGTCACACTCGTGTTCCAATACAATAACCTTTTTAATATAATATTAGTTTAACAATTGGGATGAATTATGATTCCCCAGTTCAATGAACCGTTCCCCAAGTAACAGTTGAGGAATTTTGAGGACATACAAGTAAAAAGTCGTGTTTGTGTAATGGGTTAAACACCAGATTTCAGGTGATACTGTAGTTCAAACACAAACCAAGGATTTAACAATATTCTTTTTTAGAAATCCTTGCACAAACGTATTTGCTGTGGATATTAATTATTGTCGGACATAGTTGGTGCTGTCTGGAGGTATTCATTGTTTGTTTATACCTTTATTATTAATAAAGTTAAAGTAATTGTCATTCACGCATATTAAGTATAAATGCAGGTATATAAATACTTGTTATACACAGTTTTATAGTTTATTGAAGTCTCGTCATCGTACAGTAGTAGGTACAATACACCATTACATATGATATTAACTAGGTCATTCTAAAGGAAGTACTAGAGACTATACCTGTATTATTAGAATATCAGGTATGTACACTAGACGACACATAAGTACCCCGATTTTAAATGGTAATTAAATTTCATCATAATTTGTCCTTTGAACGCGTTCTTTGGTTATCCGATTATCTCATTGATTATTTATTATCAATTTTTTATGATAAATCTGTTTAAAATATGTGTTTTTGTACGATTTGTTGTCAAAATTGTAAATTCCTTTTATTTATTTTTTAAATAAATTGTAACTGAGGTTCTTATATACGAAAGCCGGATAGGACCAGAATCGAAGTGAAGAAAAAATATATCGAGGGATCAGCGCAATACTGTTGTAACTACATATGAATAAAGAAGGAGATACAATAGTTTTGCACTGAACCCTCTTTATATTCCCGTTACATCGAGAAATATTCTCGTAATAACGAGAAAATTTCTCGTAATAACAAGAAAAATCCTCGTAATAACGAGAACTGTTCACGTAATAACCAGAAAATTCCACGTAATAACGAAAAAATTCTCGTTATTATGTCGTTTTTTTTTCTCGTTATTACGCGAAAAGTTCTCGTTATTACGAGGATATTTCTCATTATTACGAGAAATTTTCTGCGTAGTAGCTCTAACTTCTTGAAAAGTGAAGTTTATTCCAAATTAGACAGGTGTTTTTTCAACAGAATGTATCAAGTGAATGTAAATATATATGTTAGTTGTCCAACATTTAAATTTACTCAAAATTACAAATGTCGTATTAAACACCTACAGAGTACTCAAATGCCAAATTGTCGGAACCAATCAGATTTATTTCCGTAGTAGTTTCGTATAATGTTTTTTGAAATATCTTAACATTGTATGGTTTAAAAAATGTTGCCTTCTATAAGGCACGAACCCTGAACCTTCGGTTCAGCAGACACGTAGTAGACGACGCTCTAACCGAGTTGCCGTATTAACTAGTATATAACAAAAGCCACGATCTGCAATCTGATTGGCTCATCTGCAATCTGATTTGGCATGTCAATGATCTCCCTATCAGACATGGTCATTGTAGTAATTTGATGAAAGAATGGCTTTTGAGCATATTCTTCTTAACTATAGTCTTATACACAATTACTCAATAATATTATTAGTGCAGTGTTGTATATCTAAGACCCTAAATGTTAATATATACTGAAACGACATTTCCTTTCGGGGAAAAATACTTAAACAACACATAACACAGCAAATAGTATTCCTTCAAAGTTTCATTATTGACAGAGTACGCGTTTGGCTCAAGCATGTGAGCAAGCTTAGGATGCACAATTTTGCAAACTCTTTACGTTAAATACAGATCAATACAGTATTGAAATGGCTCAATTTTTCAAAGAGGAACTTCCATATTTATGAATTTCGTGTTACAAAGTGTACTGTGATTAAAACGTCTACAACATCAAAGTTGTGACCTTTCTCTAACTAATGCAACTTTTTTTTTTACAAAAAATCTTGGGATTTCTTTGGAATATGTGGAATTAAGTGTGCTGACCCAGTATATACAATATTATATAGCGGCAATTCCCGAGCCTTGCGTTTCTTTTCGCTTCAGTATATATCAACACTTGCCGCATATTGCCTATATGCATAGATGGGTTCCTGTTCCTGTGTGTGTGGTTTGGTGCATCATCTTCATCATCTCCTACAGATGGGTTATCGTTAGAAGCTGTCTGACAAGTGGTTGTGTTTGCGCATGCGTGCTTGCTTGTGTGTGGTTTGGCTTGTCATCTGCACGAACAACTTTAGTGGGTTATCGAGCTGGTGCATCATCATTGGAAGCGATCGGAGTAGCTGTTTGTCTAATTATGTTAGACATTTGCGTCACGTGTTTAATACGGCTATCACCATGGTCCATTTTTAAAAGGCCATTGAAATATAGAAAGGTCGTTTATGCCATCTTGCCACAAAACTCTCTGTATGTCTACTGGCTGATATATAAATTCTCGGCTATCGTAACCTTTTTCATTGTATATAATACAATACATCAATGCTATCATTTCTTTCACAGAAACTTCTTATGGGTGCGAAAAACTCGAGGACCCTGAGTCCGCAGACAATCGACGCCTTAAAAAATGACGTGGGCGTCGATTTTAGTGCTGAAGAAATCAAGACTTGGTATGACGAATACAAAAGCAGTCTTGGGAAAGGTCAAACAGAATTAACGCGGGAAGAGTTCAAACGGGTGTATAATTCGTTATTCCTCGGAGATGCTTCGGACTTTGCCGAGCAAGTTTTTCGAACTTTCGATATTGACAACAGTGGAACTGTGGATTTTAAAGAGTTCATTGCGGGACTGTGTGTTTCTGGAAGTTCGGACTATGAGACAAAGTTAAAATGGGCATTTAAGATGTACGACATCAATGGCGATGGATATATATGCAAACACGAGATGACGTGCATTATCTCTGTAAGTATGGGCATATTACTGTAGGTTACAGGAGGCAGTATCTAGGATACTCGCATCTCGCATTACTGTAGGTTGCAGGGTACCCGCATCTCAGATTTCTGTAGGTTACAACAGGCAATGTTTATGTTACCCGCATCTCATATAACTGCACATAAGTCACAACAGGCAGTGTTAATGTTACCCGCATCCCATATTACTGCAGGTTACAACACACAGTGTTTAAGGTACCCAGATCTCATATTATTGTAGGTTACAGGGTACCCACATCTCATATTATTGTAGGTTACAACCGACACTGTTAATGTTACCCGCATATCATATTGATGTAGGTTACAGTAGGCAACGTTAATGTTACCCGCATCTCATATTACTGTAAGGTTACAGGAGACAATGTTAAGGTTACCTGCATCTCATATTACTGTAGGTTGCAGCAGACAATATTAATATTACCTGCATCTCATATTACTGTAGGTTACAGCAGGCAATGTTACCGTTACCCGCATCTCATATTACTGTAGGTTACAGCAGGCAATGTTACCGTTACCCGCATCTCATATTACTGTAAGTTACAGGAGACAATGTTAACGTTACCCGAATCTCATATTACTGTAGGTTACAGCAGGCAATGTTAACGTTACCTGCATCTCATATTACTGTAAGGTTACAGGAGACAATGTTAACGTTACCCGAATCTCATATTACTGTAGGTTACAGCAGGAAATGTTAACGTTACCCACATCTCATATTACTGTAGGTTACACCCGACAATGTAAATGTTACCCGCATCTCATATTACTGTAGGTTACAGCAGGCACTGTTAATGTTACCCGCATCTCATATTACTGTAGGTTACAGCAGGCAATGTTAATGTTATCCGCATCTCATATTACTGTAGGTTACACCCGACAATGTTAATGTTACCCGCATCTCATATTACTGTAGGTTACAGCAGGCAATGTTAATGTTACCCGCATCTCATATTACTGTAGGTTACAGCAGGCAATGTTAATGTTATCCGCATCTCATATTACTGTAGGTTACACCCCACAATGTTAATGTTACCCGCATCTCATATTACTGTAGGTTACAGCAGGCAATGTTAATGTTACCCGCATCTCATATTACTGTAGGTTACAGCAGGCAATGTTAACGTTACCCGAATCTCATATTACTGTAGGTTACAGTAGGCAATGTTATTGTTACCCGCATCTCATATTACTGTAGGTTACAGCAGGCAATGTTAATGTTACCCGCATCTCATATTACTGTAGGTTACACCCGACAATGGTAATGTTACCCGCATCTCATATTACTGTAAGTTACAGCAGACTGAGTGAGACAATGTTAAGGTTACCCGCATCTCATATTACTGTATGTTGCAGGAGACGATGTCTATGTTACCCGCATCTCATATAAGTGTAGGTTACAGTATGCAATGTAAATGTTACCCGCATCTCATATTAATAGAATCAAAAAAATCCAAAAGAGAGCTGCTCGGATCATCCTTAATAAGCCATATGATGCATCTTCAAAACCCTTATTTAAAGAGCTTAAATGGTTAAATATCCATGATCGAATACAATTTCATAAAGCAGTGCAGGTTTACAAATGCGTCAATAATCTTGCTCCAGACTATCTTACATCTTTGTTTCAAAAGGTTCATTCCTCTTATAAATTAAGGACTTGTTCAAATGGTGATCTAATCGTCCCGAAACATAGGCTAAGTATATACAAACAAAGTATTCGTTATTCTGGTGCTGTCATATGGAACTCGATCGCACCTCCAATGCGACAAGCCAAACATATCAAAGAATTTAAAAAGAAATATTATTCCTATCTTTTAGGTAATACTAGTTAATTTTAATTTGCTTGCATTTGGTTAAGTACTTTAAAATAACTTTAAAAGATTTATATATAGGGACTTTTGATTTTACAACAGTAAACTCTTCAGAATTGTATAATATTGTATGTATATAACCATGTGTGTGTGTTACATGTTTCTTCATTTGATGGCCTCAAGGGAGAACAATTTGTAAATTGATTGAGTTACCATCATTAAATAAAGCATTTATTATTATTATTATTATTATTATTATTATTATATTAATGTAGTTTACAGCAGACAATGTTAATGTTACCCGCATCTCATAAAACTGTAGGTTACAGTAGGCAATGTTAATATTACCCGCATCTCATATCAGTGTAGGTTACTGTATGCAGTGTAAATGTTACCCGCATCTCATATTACTGTAGGTTACAGAAGGCAATGTTAATGTTAACTGCATCTCATATCAGTGTAAGTTACAGTAGGCATAGTTAATGTTACCCGCATCTCATATTACTGTAGGTTACAGCAGACAATGTTAAGGTTTCCCGCATCTCATATTACTGTATGTTACAGGAGACAATGTCAATGTTACCCGCATCTCATATAACTGTAGATTACAGCAGGCAATGTTAATGTTACCCGCATCTCATATCAGTGTAGGTTACAGTATGCAATGTAAATGTTACCCGCATCTCATATTACTGTAGGTTACAGCATACATGTTAAGGTTAACCGCATCTCATATCACTGTAGATTACAGTAGGCAATGTTAATGTTACCCGCATCTCATATCAGTGTAGGTTACAGTATGCAATGTAAATGTTACCCGCATCTCATATTACTGTAGGTTACAGCAGACAATGGTAATGTTATCCGCATCTCATACCACTGTAAGTTACAGTAGACAATGTAAATGTTACCCGCATCTCATATCACCGTATGTTACAGTAGGCAATGTTAATGTTGACTGCATCTCATATCACTGTAGGTTACAGTAGGCAATGTTAATGTTACCGGCATCACATATTACTGTAGGTTACAGCAGACATGTTAAGGTTACCCTCATCTCATATTACTGTTGATTACAACAGGCAATGTTAAGGTTACCCGTCTGGATCTCATTTTTACTGTAGGTTACAACAGGCAATGTTAATGTTACCCGCATCTCATATCACTGTAGGTTACCTCAGAAAATGTTAATGTTACCCGCATCTCATATCACTGTAGGTTACAGTAGGCAATGTTAATGTTACCTGCATCTCATATCACTTTAGGTTACGACAGGCAATGCTAATGTTACCAGAATCTCATATCACTGTAGGTTACAGCAGACATGTTAAGGTTACCCTCATCTCATATTACTGTTGATTACAACAGGCAATGTTAAGGTTACCCGTCTGGATCTCATTTTTACTGTAGGTTACAACAGGCAATGTTAATGTTACCCGCATCTCATATCACTGTAGGTTACCTCAGACAATGTTAATGTTACCCGCATCTCATATCACTGTAGGTTACAGTAGGCAATGTTAATGTTACCTGCATCTCATATCACTGTAGGTTACAGCAGACAATGTTAATGTTACCCGCATCTCATATCACTGTAAGTCAGGCAATGTTACTGTTACCTGCATCTCATATTATTGCAGGTTACAGCAGGCAATGTTAAGGTTACCCTCATCTCATATTACTGTTGATTACAACAGGCAATGTTAAGGTTACCCGTCTGGGTCTCATTTATACTGTAGGTTACAACAGGCAATGTTAATGTTACCCGCATCTCATATCACTGTAGGTTACAGTATGCAATGTCAATGCTACCCGCATCTCATACTACTGTAGGTTACAGCAGGAAATTTTAATGTTACCGTCATCTCATATTACTGTAGGTTACAGCAGACAATGTTAAGGTTATCCTCATCTCATATTACTGTTGATTACAATAGGCAATGTTAAGGTTACCCGTCTGGATCTCATTTTTACTGTAGGTTACAACAGGCAATGTTAATGTTACCCGCATTTCATATTACTGTAGGTTACAGTATAGGCAATGTTTAGGTTAGCCGCATCTCATGTTACTGTAGGTTACAGCAGGAAATCTTAATGTTACCGTCATCTTATATTACTGTAGGTTACAGCAGACAATGTTAAGGTTATCCTCATCTCATATTACTGTTGATTACAACAGGCAATGTTAAGGTTACCCGTCTGGATCTCATTTTTACTGTAGGTTACAACAGGCAATGTTAATGTTACCCGCATTTCATATTACTGTAGGTTACAGTATAGGCAATGTTTAGGTTAGCCGCATCTCATGTTAATGTAGGTTACAGCAGACATTGTTAATGTTACCCGCATCTCATATTACTGTAGGTTACAGCAGACAATGTTAAGGTTACCCGCATCTCATATTACTGTATGTTACAGGAGACAATGTTAATGTTACCCGCATCTCATATAAGTGTAGGTTACAGTATGCAATGTAAATGTTACCCGCATCTCATATTAATGTAGGTTACAGCAGACAATGTTAATGTTACCCGCATCTCATAAAACTGTAGGTTACAGTAGGCAATGTTAATATTACCCGCATCTCATATCAGTGTAGGTTACAGTATGCAATGTAAATGTTACCCGCATCTCATATTACTGTAGGTTACAGTAGGCAATGTTAATGTTAACTGCATCTCATATCAGTGTAAATTACAGTAGGCATTGTTAATATTACCCGCATCTCATATTACTGTAGGTTACAGCAGACAATGTTAAGGTTTCCCGCATCTCATATTACTGTATGTTACAGGAGACAATGTTAATGTTACCCGCATCTCATATCACTGTAGATTACAGCAGGCAATGTTAATGTTACCCGCATCTCATATCAGTGTAGGTTACAGTATGCAATGTAAATGTTACCCGCACCTCATATTACTGTAGGTTACAGCAGACAATGTTAAGGTTACCCGCATCTCATATTACTGTATGTTACAGGAGACACTGTTAATGTAACCCGCATCTCATACCAATGTAAGTTACAGTAGACAATGTTAATGTTACCCGCATCTCATATCATTGTAGGTTACAGTATGCAATGTCATTGTTACCCGCATCTCATATCACTGTATGTTACAGTAGGCAATGTTAATGTTACCCGCATCTCATATAACTGAAGATTACAGCAGGCAATGTTAATGTTACCCGCATCTCATATCAGTGTAGGTTACAGTATGCAATGTAAATGTTACCCGCATCTCATATTACTGTAGGTTACAGCATACATGTTAAGGTTAATCGCATCTCATATCACTGTAGATTACAGTAGGCAATGTTAATGTTACCCGCACCTCATATTACTGTAGGTTACAGCAGACAATGTTAAGGTTACCCGCATCTCATATTACTGTATGTTACAGGAGACAATGTTAATGTTACCCGCATCTCATACCAATGTAAGTTACAGTAGACAATGTTAATGTTACCCGCATCTCATATCACTGTAGGTTACAGTATGCAATGTAAATGTTACCCGCATCTCATATCACTGTATGTTACAGTAGGCAATGTTAATGTTGACTGCATCTCATATCACTGTAGGTACAGTAGGCAATGTTAATGCTATCCCATGTCATATTAATGTAGATTACAGCAGACAATATTAATGTTACCCGCATCTCATATTACTGTAGGTTACAGTAGGCAATGTTAATGTTACCCACATCTCATATCAGTGTAGGTTACAGTATGCAATGTAAATGTTACCCGCATCTCATATTACTGTAGGTTACAGCAGACAATGGTAATGTTATCCGCATCTCATACCACTGTAAGTTACAGTAGACAATGTAAATGTTACCCGCATCTCATATCACCGTATGTTACAGTAGGCAATGTTAATGTTGACTGCATCTCATATCACTGTAGGTTACAGTAGGCAATGTTAATGTTACCGGCATCACATATTACTGTAGGTTACAGCAGACATGTTAAGGTTACCCTCATCTCATATTACTGTTGATTACAACAGGCAATGTTAAGGTTACCCGTCTGGATCTCATTTTTACTGTAGGTTACAACAGGCAATGTTAATGTTACCCGCATCTCATATCACTGTAGGTTACCTCAGAAAATGTTAATGTTACCCGCATCTCATATCACTGTAGGTTACAGTAGGCAATGTTAATGTTACCTGCATCTCATATCACTTTAGGTTACGACAGGCAATGCTAATGTTACCAGAATCTCATATCACTGTAGGTTACAGCAGACATGTTAAGGTTACCCTCATCTCATATTACTGTTGATTACAACAGGCAATGTTAAGGTTACCCGTCTGGATCTCATTTTTACTGTAGGTTACAACAGGCAATGTTAATGTTACCCGCATCTCATATCACTGTAGGTTACCTCAGACAATGTTAATGTTACCCGCATCTCATATCACTGTAGGTTACAGTAGGCAATGTTAATGTTACCTGCATCTCATATCACTGTAGGTTACAGCAGACAATGTTAATGTTACCCGCATCTCATATCACTGTAAGTCAGGCAATGTTACTGTTACCTGCATCTCATATTATTGCAGGTTACAGCAGGCAATGTTAAGGTTACCCTCATCTCATATTACTGTTGATTACAACAGGCAATGTTAAGGTTACCCGTCTGGGTCTCATTTATACTGTAGGTTACAACAGGCAATGTTAATGTTACCCGCATCTCATATCACTGTAGGTTACAGTATGCAATGTCAATGCTACCCGCATCTCATACTACTGTAGGTTACAGCAGGAAATTTTAATGTTACCGTCATCTCATATTACTGTAGGTTACAGCAGACAATGTTAAGGTTATCCTCATCTCATATTACTGTTGATTACAATAGGCAATGTTAAGGTTACCCGTCTGGATCTCATTTTTACTGTAGGTTACAACAGGCAATGTTAATGTTACCCGCATTTCATATTACTGTAGGTTACAGTATAGGCAATGTTTAGGTTAGCCGCATCTCATGTTACTGTAGGTTACAGCAGGAAATCTTAATGTTACCGTCATCTTATATTACTGTAGGTTACAGCAGACAATGTTAAGGTTATCCTCATCTCATATTACTGTTGATTACAACAGGCAATGTTAAGGTTACCCGTCTGGATCTCATTTTTACTGTAGGTTACAACAGGCAATGTTAATGTTACCCGCATTTCATATTACTGTAGGTTACAGTATAGGCAATGTTTAGGTTAGCCGCATCTCATGTTAATGTAGGTTACAGCAGACATTGTTAATGTTACCCGCATCTCATATTACTGTAGGTTACAGCAGACAATGTTAAGGTTACCCGCATCTCATATTACTGTATGTTACAGGAGACAATGTTAATGTTACCCGCATCTCATATAAGTGTAGGTTACAGTATGCAATGTAAATGTTACCCGCATCTCATATTAATGTAGGTTACAGCAGACAATGTTAATGTTACCCGCATCTCATAAAACTGTAGGTTACAGTAGGCAATGTTAATATTACCCGCATCTCATATCAGTGTAGGTTACAGTATGCAATGTAAATGTTACCCGCATCTCATATTACTGTAGGTTACAGTAGGCAATGTTAATGTTAACTGCATCTCATATCAGTGTAAATTACAGTAGGCATTGTTAATATTACCCGCATCTCATATTACTGTAGGTTACAGCAGACAATGTTAAGGTTTCCCGCATCTCATATTACTGTATGTTACAGGAGACAATGTTAATGTTACCCGCATCTCATATCACTGTAGATTACAGCAGGCAATGTTAATGTTACCCGCATCTCATATCAGTGTAGGTTACAGTATGCAATGTAAATGTTACCCGCACCTCATATTACTGTAGGTTACAGCAGACAATGTTAAGGTTACCCGCATCTCATATTACTGTATGTTACAGGAGACACTGTTAATGTAACCCGCATCTCATACCAATGTAAGTTACAGTAGACAATGTTAATGTTACCCGCATCTCATATCATTGTAGGTTACAGTATGCAATGTCATTGTTACCCGCATCTCATATCACTGTATGTTACAGTAGGCAATGTTAATGTTACCCGCATCTCATATAACTGAAGATTACAGCAGGCAATGTTAATGTTACCCGCATCTCATATCAGTGTAGGTTACAGTATGCAATGTAAATGTTACCCGCATCTCATATTACTGTAGGTTACAGCATACATGTTAAGGTTAATCGCATCTCATATCACTGTAGATTACAGTAGGCAATGTTAATGTTACCCGCACCTCATATTACTGTAGGTTACAGCAGACAATGTTAAGGTTACCCGCATCTCATATTACTGTATGTTACAGGAGACAATGTTAATGTTACCCGCATCTCATACCAATGTAAGTTACAGTAGACAATGTTAATGTTACCCGCATCTCATATCACTGTAGGTTACAGTATGCAATGTAAATGTTACCCGCATCTCATATCACTGTATGTTACAGTAGGCAATGTTAATGTTGACTGCATCTCATATCACTGTAGGTACAGTAGGCAATGTTAATGCTATCCCATGTCATATTAATGTAGATTACAGCAGACAATATTAATGTTACCCGCATCTCATATTACTGTAGGTTACAGTAGGCAATGTTAATGTTACCCACATCTCATATTATTGTAGGTTACAGTAGGCAATGTTAATGTTACCGGCATCTCATATTACTGTAGGTTACATTAGGCAATGTTAATGTTACCGGCATCACATATTACTGTAGGTTACTTACCTGCATCTCATATTACTGTAGGTTATAGTAGGCAATGTTAATGTTTACTGCATCTCATATCACTTTAGGTTACGGCACGCAATGCTAATGTTACCAGAATCTCATTTCACTGTAGGTTACAGCAGACATGTTAAGGTTACCCTCATCTCATATTACTGTTGATTACAACAGGCAATGTTAAGGTTACCCGTCTGGATCTCATGTTTACTGTAGGTTACAACAGGCAATGTTAATGTTACCCGCATCTCATATCACTGTAGGTTACCGCAGACAATGTTAATGTTACCCGCATCTCATATCACTGTAGGTTACAGTAGGCAATGTTAATGTTACCTGCATCTCATATCACTGTAGGTTACAGCAGACTTTGTTAATGTATTTCAATGATTTCCCCCACTGATCCAGTTCACCACGGGGATTACCTCGACCCCAATTGAGCTATAACGAGGAAATAAAAGTTTCTTCTTCTTCTATCGACATTTTCTCACTTAAAAGTTGAGCTCCCAGTGGAATTCTAACCCGCAGCGGTGTGAGGCGAGTCGTTAACCCCTCGACCACGGATGCGATTCTTCTCGGTTTAAACTAATTGATGCCTGTTCTCACGTCAGTAACTAAAACACACGCTAACACAGCATGAAGTAAATGAATTGATGTGTATTTTTTAAGTATAATACATACTTATTTGTAATTATTCAGAGTGCTGCAGCGTGGACATGAAAAAACACACACAAAAAAACAACACAAAAACAACATAAATATGTAAAACAAAAAAATAGCCAGATTATTTAATATTATCTAGTCTTAGATTTGGTTAGATGCATAGAATGTCGTAAACCGGAAGCTCACCATTGTCGTCTGTCCCTTTGATGCTTATTTAGTTACCTGGATTATTGCTGTTTGCTAAGTTTAATTATACAATTGTAAATATGTAACCTTGACGTTTGCAGACTGCTTATATAATGTGTGTTTAACACGCGCACACAAAAGAATTTGTGTTTGCAGGAAATACACACTATTGATATAGCATTCGTCTGGGCTACGTAAAATACGTACCTGCTTTTAATTTCTTCCCTATTCTAAAGCAAATGCAGTTTCAGTATTATTGTTCGGGGTGCTTTTTTCAAACAAATGTTTTTCTGCAGTAGCTTGAAATTCAAATAATACGTACATCAATTATATATCATTAGAACTGGTATTTTAAAAAATGCCTTAATTTTGAAAATCGGTTGAGAATAAATACTTTACAGCTCAATTGATTTTTTGATAGGGCTTTAAAGGTAAATTCCTTGTTGGTGGGACAGCAGAAAATTAAGAAATTTCAAATAACTTCAGTTAGCTTTCATATTTTGCTATAAACTTTCAGGGTGTCCAAAATTTTAAAACAATTTTTGAATAAAAAAAATAGTTTTTGAAGTTTTTCATGCAGCACAATTTTGCATTGAAAATTCCCCCTCAAAAATATGTAGCTTTCGCGCATGATATTTGTATTTCTCAATCGATTTTGAAAAGTAAGGTATTTTTATTTACCACTAAAAATGTCGGTTTCTCTGATATGCAACTTATTAGGTACTAGATGAATTTTGTCTAAAAAGTCCAAAAAATACTTTGGCTAAACCAAGCGCCCCAAACAATAAGACCTTATAATTCAAATTGTTTTATGTACGCTTTGTGTCTTGTTTAAATAGTTGTGGGAATACACAACCCGTGCCTAGACAGTACAGAACGGTATATTTCCCGGATTTCCATGATTATGGAGTCAATGTTTTTCGGTTTACTCTCCGCCACCAAGATGTCGCCATGGGGACGTTTTTCTTTCCATTATTAATCAAAGTGCTGCGTACTGAATTGCGAAAACATTAGTAAGCAAATGGTTTTGAGCTGTTCCTATAGTTAATATTAAAGATTGTAAGATGTTTTATGATTGTTATTGCCGAAGTGATTATTGTTATATGTTATAGGTCTCTCAAGCCAAGGCGTCCTTATCCACTGAGCAAGAGGCCGCTGAATCCTCACCTGAAGTTCATGAGTAGGGTTGTAGGAAGTGGCAAGTTATTATTCGAGATAGTTGGTTAAAATCATTTTTTTATTAGTCGCCATGAATTTGTATTTTTAAAAATGTATTTAAGCTGTGTCGGAAATTTTGAATTTCCGGCCGACCTGATATTTACTTAGGACCAACTAGACATCAAGAGCAATATTCATGTAAAGTGTCATGAAAATCCATCAAGTATGTTCAGAGTAATCGCCACAAGTTTTTCTTATATATAAACTGTTTGACATCCAATCGATGTGTAGGACCAACTACATGTCATGCCAGTCATTTTAGTAAAGATTCCAAAGCAATATTACTTATGGTTTTTGAGAAGTTGTCACCACAAACTTGTATTTTGCAAAATATGTTTGTAGTCGTGGCAGCCATCTTGAATTTTCGGCCGGCATGTTGTTGTTTTTGCTAGGACCAACGAGACAGCAAGAGTAACATTCTTGTAAAGTTTCATGGACATCCATGAAGTTGTTTCAGAGGAGTAGTCGTCGCAAGTTTTTCCTATATAACTCTATATAAACACAGATGGGCGCTGGTTGCCATGTTTGACATCGAATCGCAATGAATTTTGGTTAGAACCAAATACATAACATGCCAGTCATTTTGGGTTAATGTTCCCAATCAATAACACGTATGGTTATTGGGAAGTAGCCGGAAAGAAATTGTATTTTTGTAAAATCTATTTTTAGGCGTGGCGGCCATCTTGAATTTCCGGCTGACATGTATTACTAGACATCAAGAGCAATATTTCTGTGAAGTTTCATGAAAAATCTGTCAAGTAGTTTCAGAGGAGTATAGTCGCCATAACAGTGCTCCAAGAAAATTAAAATTGGGGAACAGCCCAGGGAAAGTAGATTTCAAAACATACTTTTTTTCAATATTGAATATTTCGCTTTTCATAATTAATAACATACATGTTAATAGAATCAAACAAGGTTCTATTTTCATTTATTTTCCTTTATTTATCCTTTGCATCATATAACAAAAACAATATTATTTTCTTTTACGATTTTAGGATCGTGCCTCAAATCACGTCAAAAACCGTACCGGGTCCCGCAAATTAAACCATTCAAAACAGGTCTGCATTCCCGGTGTTGCTTAGCAGCTAGTCTGGTTCTTAGACTGCTACACGGCGTTTAAATTTTCAAGTTTCAAGTTTTATTTCATAAGCTGGGCCCAACTGGGCATGCGCATTAACAAACACAAATGAAAATAACATCAATAACAATATTTACAAAGTTGAATCATAACATAGAATATAAACACAAAATAATTTCAATTCAAGATAAAATGACTAGATGGAATGAGTTTCGTATATTAATACTGAGTAATAAATGTAAAATTAATAGGGGAAGGTGAAAAATAGTTACTTAAATTTATCAATAATTTTCTTAACAAATAATGACAGTTTTAACAATTCATAATTATCTATAGATTGAAAAATGTTTCTAAAATTATATGTATTTGCAATAATAGAATAAGAGGAAATATATTTCTTTCTTTCATTTTTAAAAAAAGTGCAAACAAAAATGTAATGAAATTCATCACCAAGCACATTTAAATGACACAAATCACAAGTTCTTAATCTTCTCTCTATATTATAAAGTCTGCCTTTTTCCACTGGGAGTTTATGATTAGAACATCTAAAATGGCAAAGTGACAATGCAAGATTCAGCGGTAAATCTACTAGATACCTCTCAAACGCAAAAGTATTTTTGAAAATTCTATAACTCACACATTTTGGGGATTCATAGACTGTGGTATTCCAGGATTGATTATATATATCTTTAATTCTGCTTTTTATTAAATTTCTAAAAACAAGTGGGGATGGAACATTTTGATTTAACCAATATTCAGAAAAACCAAGCTGATCAAGTGAAGTCTTGACATAACCTATCCAAGGAGAATGGAAAACATTGCTTTTATCAAGTTCATACATTAGTTTATACATTATACGACACATCTTATCTTCTTTACTATTGACCAATTTACACCAGTAGTTCAGAACTCTACTCTTTATAATACAATCCATTGGCATTCTCCCAAGTTCACTATAAATCATAATATTTGGTGTTGAAGTTTTGAGTTTTAATACCATTTTACAATATTTTAACTGGAATTGATTAATAATATTTACATTCTCACAACCCCAGACCTCCGACCCATATAATAGTATTGGACTGACCATCGAATCAAATAGATGAAGTTGAAGATCAAGAGACAGACAAAGCTTTCTAGCCTTTTTAAGAACAGAGAACATGGCTTTTCTAGCCTGATCACAGAGATATTTTTTAGTTTTATTAAACTTGCCATTGTAGTTAAACTTCATACCAAGATAACTAAAGTCATCAACCACATCAAGATTTAAGCCCCCATAAGTAAATACTGGGATATTACGGATTTTACCTTTAGAAAAAACTACAACTTTAGTTTTTGCAATATTCACCTCTAGCTTCCAAGTATTACAATAATCATACATAGAATTAAGTGCTAGCTGTAGATCAGCAGCTGATTCAGCAAAGACAACAGTATCATCCGCATATAAAAGCAAATACAACTTGAGATATGTGTCAATAGTATCGTCACTAAGACGATCCCTAATACTATCAGAAAGACTCTCCAGGCCATCATAGGAACCAGACATATGTTGCACTAGATCATTAAGGAAGATCAAAAACAGTATTGGGGACAGGTTTTCGCCTTGACGAACACCTGTACAACTCACAAAGAAACTGGACAAGCCTTGACCAGAACGAACACACGATTTAGCTTTATCATACAGAGAATATATAACTTTGAAAACCTTGCCATCTATATTATTCTGTAACAGTTTTTTCCACAATGCCAATCTATGTACAGAATCGAACGCTTTACGGTAATCTATGAAAGAACAATAAAGTTTTTTATTTTTATGCAGATAAAAATCAACTAACATTTTTAATGTAAAAATGTGGTCTACAGTACTACACTTTTTCCTAAAGCCTGCTTGTTCTTCACCAAGAATTCCCGAGCTTTCCAAAAATTTATTTAGTCTAGTATTTAAGATTGCTGTAAACAATTTACCAAAGCAACATAAATGTATGAGTCTAGACTGCTGTTTCGGTACGTGCGCAGTGAAGCAGTCTAGACTGGTTCTCTGGCACAAAGCATTGTGGGAGGCCTGATTTTAGCCTGGTTCACTGACCTCCCACTAGCCTTGGTCACCCGGCCCGCTTCTGATTTCTTCGTTACGCTATGGGGTCACTCCACAGTTTAATGTACAGTTCTCAATAATCAAACCCATGACAAGCCCTTAGCCGGAATCCTTGAGCAAAAATAAATCACATCATCATTGTGTCATACATTTCTTAGAAGACAATAAAATTACACATGTTTCCATACCAAACAAAAGCATCAAAAAGCATTTTCTGTACAACTTTAGTCCCATTTCTTTAAGATTACCCCACCCCTCAAAACATGCTAAAAAGGCAATTTTAGCAATATTTCAAATGTCAATAAATAAAAAAAATGAATTTTCCTAAGCATATCAGGGTCATGTCTGCACTCATAATGCTCTTGCATATCAGGAAATTCTGAGTTTAACATACCTTCTCCGGCATTTTAAAAAGTTATTCCATGCTGATCTCCCCGTGAGTCAAAATCAGCTATTTTACCTACTTTTTGGAACTTTTGCTAGTTGAGCATTTTTCTATTTATAGCCTCCAAAAAAAACAAAGAATGTACATTCCAATGCACCAAAATAAACTTAGAAGTACTCAAAATAACATCAAACATGTGCTTCATAATTATTATAAATACCATCCATGGACCTAAAAGATGCTTAGTTTATTTCTTTCTGATTTACACCATGGACATTCGTGCGAAACTGAGGACATTCGTGCGAAACTGAGGAGTGACCCCTATGCTACACGAACCACAACCAGGGCCTGGGGAAAATAGGACGTTTGAAATCGCCCCAACGTTTTGGGCGATTTTGGCGAGATTTTGAGAGATTCAACGAGACGTTCTAGAAACATATTTTTAAGTTAATTTAATAATACTTTCTTATTTTTAACTTATAAGAAGCAGCAAGTGACGTTAAAAAGTTTAACTGATGCATCAACAATACTTATTGATGTTTACGTTTATTTACAACATGGCGTCACGCAAACGTCCAATCTCTACCCAGAGTTGTCGTTCCTCTGGGAGAGATTGGCAAACGCCGACTTTATGCGCGTGAAAAAAACGCGCGAATAAATTGTGCTAATCGCTAGTCTAGTGGGCGCTTTATTTGGCCTAATATGCCCAGACCGATATCTGCAAGTAAGACATATGCATGATACTGTCTAGCTGACCGAGACTAGATGTTTTCCTACTGAGCAATAGTCTTGAACATCTGCGACGCTTGTTTCAAATTAGTCTAGTAAATATATGAAAATATGGGCCGAACCCAGGACAAATTAGTACACAATTGAAACCAATTTTTTTCCAAAGGGAAAACCACACAGAATGAGGAAATGAAAGTAGAGAAAAATCGAAGTCAAGGTTTTTGAGAAAAAACGATATAAATATGTCACCTTTTTCATGCTTTAAAATTAGTTTTTTCCCGGACAATAACACATTAAGTTATTTGTTTTATCATGTTTGTTAGATTTCTGGCATACCATTAACAAATAAACTTTAAAATAACAACATTTTATGAAGTAAATTGCACTTTAATGCTTTAACATATACCTAAAATCGCCATAAAAGGTCTTAAACGATGTTCGATTACCCCACCCTCCGCAAAAAAGTAGAACCCTACAGATATCATAATTTAAACTTATCATATTGTTTAAATGCATTCTACTATGTTGTTTTGTCCGAAAAGGTGTAAATGTTTAAATAAGTATCTATATTTACCGATGCTGATGTACTATTTATATCCATCCATAATTATGTTTTATCATAATAAAAGCCACAATTGTGTTCACTGTCCTTATATAACGATCTGGAAAACCCCTTGCTTAATAAATGTCTACACATTTCAAGCTAAAAACCGTATCCCATTCATCTAAATATTTTTATTTGCATATGTTTCATTGTACAGAAGAAATTCATATCCATATTTGTTATATTGTTATTATAATATATAGTTATTCATATTCAGAAGTTTCTATCTGGATTTCGGAATTCAGATAGCTGATTCCTCTACATTCATCACACATTGTTGAACAATCCAACCCGTGTCTTTTCATGTACAACGACTATTATGACAGTCAGTTATGCACTTTCATATGATAACCTGCAAGAGTCTGTCAGACGCTGGTGTTTCCTTTTCTGTGTGGTTGTTAGATGTGAGTGGACGTTTTGTTTTAGTGAGTAACATAATTATCACTGGCGGCAACCTTCTGGAAGGGTTTAATAAATCTAAGGGAATCTAACGTTCTTAAATATTCCACGAGTTTTTATTTTTTGAAATTTTCTTTGGTTTTGGTTTGACTTTTGCAGTCTAGAAGATCTATATCATCGCCAATCACAATGGTTTGTTGTTCTACTGCACACTCTACATATGTTGTAACAATGAGCAGATCATCATCGCTGTCTGCATTTTTTGTTTCCGTTTCATGTGACACTAATTGCTCACTAAACATGTGAATGAAATGACGATTGTAGAATTCTTTAGAAACATTTTTGTTCATATCCATGGTTTTATTTGCTGTGAAATTCACAGTAATTCCAACAATATCCTTGTTTCTTCGCAAATGTGCAGTATGTTGTGTTGATAAAAAGTCCGAATCTCCATCAAACACAAGTACCGGTACAACATGCTATCCAAAATGCTAGTCACTGGGCATTTTAGTGAGCAGACCTCGGTTTTAAATCTCATCCGAAAGACTGGTCAGGTGTGAAATTATTTTTCAAGTATTTAGAAAATTAGTCCAAATTCGGTCCAGGCTGGGATAAAACGCACGATCCCTGGATTACTAAATTAAATATTAAGGCCGGACAGGAAATGCAGCTTTCACGGTAAACCCCAAAAAAACATGCTAAAGGACAAACATGAATGGCGATGTTAACAAAGAACAAATGCAAATGACGCCGCAAACACAAAAAGGGTTGACAATAGGGCTACCGCCTTGGAATGGTCAGTGGCAAAAACCGAGGTACTAACCATTAGCCCACGGTGACACCTAAGTGCATACGAATGGCTCTTGATATGGCTTCTCCGCTAAGTGTTTTTGCTTCATAGCATGCTAAAGAACAATAGAAATATATTCAGGAATCCTATGTATAAAGACATATAAAAAGATCGGACAGGGAAAGTAGCATTCAAGGAGGACAAACAACCACAAAACACAGAAACAAACATGCAAACAGACAAACAAGAAGGCAAAAGTAATGTTTCCCTCTCCCTGGGGCGGCTCTAAATAACCATTAATGTGTTGATGAGCAGTTAAACAACATGCAATTTTATAGCGTATTTTGTGTTTAAATAAATGTAACCATTGCGTTAAATATCTTCAATTTCATAATAATATTTCGCAGTAATCAAAGACCAATGTATTGTAGACTCATTTTAAAGGAAATACTCTTTAATTAATAGATACGTTTTTTATAAGATTCGTAAATTCATTCAAATTTGACACAGTGTGTCATTTAAATATGTTCTAAACTAAGTTCATTGATTGGAAACAGAGAGACATCATATACATGTTAATCAGATTGATATATATTTATATTTACAAAACGAACGTATACAAGTTGTATAGTATTCAAACAAGTCCTTTAGACGAAATTTAATTTACAAAATAAACCAACTATAATAGCTTTAATTTTGTTCTATTTTCTATTTGAGATCAAACTATGTCTATACATTCAGAAACAATCATAACATTTTCTGTTGCATTTAGTCCTGGGTAAAAGTTCATATTTACTAGACTAAATAGGGTCGGGTCGCAGAAATCTAGACAAATCGTCGGACTGAGATACTGCGTTCAGTAAAATAGGTCTGATCTTCAAAAATATGGTAACATCCGCGTGGTGGCTAAAACGATGTATCCGGTCTATGAGCGATGGCTGAGTTTTCGCCAAAAAAAAAGTATAGCTGCCAAATACGATGATTTAGTATGTTCCGTATATATATAAACTCCCATGTTCCGTATATATATAAACTCCCATGTTCCGTATATATATAAACTCCCATGTTCCGTATATATATAAACTCCCATGTTCCGTATATATATAAACTCCCATGTTCCGTATATATATAAACTCCCAATCACATCCTATATGATAATGTGTTATTATTTACATATAGGCAATATACAAGATGACACACGCCATCCTGCCCGAGGACATCAACACACCGGAGAAGCTGGCAAATAAATGGTTCCGAGATTTTGATTTAAATCAAGACGGACGTATCAGCTGGGAGGAATTCCGACAAGGTGCCGACAAGAACTCTGTTATCGTCAGTTTACTGGAGTGCGACCCCGATCCTGAAAACTGATATTCTGATTTCTATTAAATTTCAGTTACTCTCAAAATGACATCAAACATTTTAATTGCGTATTTAATTTCAGTAAATATCACTTTACACTCGTTGTCCATTCAATTATTATATTCATTACGTAATTAGACACGGGGTGATCAAATCAGTAGATACCTGATAGACTTAAGGTGAGAGAAGATCAAATGTTATATGTTTACAACGTGAACGAGAATTTGTCACGAGATGTACATGTTGAATATTAATTTCGTGGAAATGGTTGCTATTTCCTTACAAAGAGTATATTGTTTCGTTTTATTTGCTGTTGGCAATCATTATGTAAGGTTAGATGCCTGATGGTGTTTTGAAGTGGGTTCTTCTGAATAAACACAAAAGAACACACACACACACACACACACACACACACACACACACACACACACACGTACAGCTCCCTATATTAACACACACATACACCTCCCTTTAATCCTTATTAATCCAGTATCAGTTTGATCTTAAACCTGCTTGCATATCATTAAATAGCAGTTTGAGTTTTCATTTTTTTCTTCTGATTATTGCATAGCTTTAAATATATTATTGGTGAACTTTAATTAACAGTTAGTAATATGCAAACAAAATTTGCTTTATACTATTAGTATAATCAGGATCCGTTTATATTACGTCTATCTACAGTCCCTGGTATAATTAATAGTACTGACTGAAGTTAAGTAGAAAAAACTAACGGGACGTCGCGTGTCCCTTTAACAGTGACATTAAGAAAAAGTAACGCATAATGGGTATTTCCGCTATATATTGTATGTTCCATATCGAATGGTACAGGGCTGTCCTTTCGGAAAGAAGGTTTAAACAGCACCGAACACAACAATGGTTTAAAAGTTTCATTATCGACAGAATGCGCATTTGGCTCAAGCAGGTGGGCAAACTTAGGCTTTAAACGACATTAAACACAATACTGAAATGGTTTGACTTTTTCAAGCAAAATGTAACATTGATGAATTTCTTGTAACAACGTATACTTTGATTAAAGGGTCTACCACATGACAGGGTTGTCCTTTCTGTAATAAGCTGCAGCCCCTTTTTGTACAAAACACGTTTAGATATATCTGGACTATTACGTGGAATTAGGTGTATCAGGGGTGGACAAAGTTTTTGACAAAATATCTGACAAGCCAAAAAAAACACACCCTTATTAAAGCTCATTTCCAGCATACTCGGCCCCCTCCCTGCCCCCCGGCTCCTACGCCTATGTACTACTACTATATATGTATGTTCACTTTGTTTTCCTCACCATGTGCTACCCCAAGTATAACCCTTTTTTTGTTTTAGTTTGAACGGTGTTTTACTTCATTGGACCATATATGACCCTCGATATTTTTGCGGTAGAGGCAGAACAACTTTTATTTCCTGGGTAGAACCAGTACTGTATACCTCCCGCCAACCTTAAGAACCGATACGTTCTCACTTGACAAGTCTAGCTCCCAGTGAGATTCGAACCCGCCGTGGTGAGAGGCGAGCCGCCGTGGTGAGAGGCGAGAACGTTTTAGGCGCAACGTCTTTACTATCCCAGGGGGCACTCCACAGTTTAATGTTCCATTCTCAACAATCAAACCAATCCATGACAACCATTTAGCTTGAATCCTTGAACAACAAAAAAGACCATTACATTACCCGTGTTTTCATACTACCAATGCGCATTTTCCTATTTATAGCCTAAAAAAAAAGAGAAAAATGAAGGCATATTCGACTATATCAAAATAAGATATTGGTACTCAAAACTGAAGAAAAAAAAAAAAGAAAGGAACAAGCTTTATAATTATTATTAATAATTTCCATGGACCTAAAAAATGCTTAGTTATTTTCTTTCTGATTTACATGGACATTCTTGCGAAACTGAGGACTGCCCCAGACGCCGCCCCGCACCCGCCGGCCCCCACACCCCCACAGCCATTGAGACGATATCCGAAGTATCACAAATACAATTATTTACAATAACAGCAGAATTATTGCTGAATATT
This sequence comes from Cyrtodaria siliqua, assembly GCA_037043455.1. NCBI lineage: Eukaryota > Metazoa > Mollusca > Bivalvia > Adapedonta > Hiatellidae > Cyrtodaria > Cyrtodaria siliqua. The sequence goes on along the minus strand of JAWPHD010001472.1, from coordinate 193,212 downwards.
TTTAACTCTTTTTCATGTATGTAAGTGGTATAGTTTAAGCATCATTTTATTTTAAACATTTCAAAGTAAATGCATTTTTTTTTTGTGCAACTTAGTGGCACTTTTGTACACTTCAATACACCTGCTATGTTCATTCATATACAAAACTACTTCCAAATTTATGATCAATCATAATGTGTCATATACTATTTGTTTTGTCGAGGACAGCAGGTTACATAATAATTGTATTATGAAAATATTTTAACATCTGAAGTATGGCACTGCTATTTGGGAAAAAAAATCTAATCTCTAATCCATATTTCTTGTACTAAATGTATGATTTGATATTACTCATTTGAAACGACAAAGATTATGTCTTTATTTCTACATTTGTTATTTTATGCCCGTGTTTTGAAGACTTGTGTGTTACGTTTAATATAAATACACATACATATCATGATGACTTTTTTTTATAACTAGAATGCATTTACTTTTGGCATATGTATGTACGAATGGAACCAATAAAGAATTCGAATTTGAATGTGTTATATTCAGTTAAATTACTTTAAATTATTCCTTATCGGGTTCAAACCCGCTCATGCGCACCACGGTTCGGTGTGGGTTCATACCCGCTTATGCTCACCACTGTTTAGCGTGGTTTCATACCCGCTCATGTTCACCACTATTTAGCGTGGGTTCATACCCGCTCATGCGCACCACGGTTCGGTGTGGCTTCATACCCGCTTATGCTCACCACTGTTTAGCGTGGTTTCATACCCGCTCATGTTCACCACTATTTAGCGTGGGTTCATACCTGCTCATGCGCACCACGGTTCGGTGTGGATTCATACCCGTTTATGCATACAACTGTTTAGCATGGGTTCATACCCGCTCATGCTCAACATTATTCGGAGTCGGCGTGAGTACATACCCACTCATGCTCGCCACTGTTTAGCGTGGTTTCATAACCGCTCATGCTCACCACTCTCCGGCGTCGGCGTGGGTTCATACCCACTCATGCTTACCACTGTCCGGCGTCGGCGCGGGTTCATACCCGCTGATGCTTAACACTGTCCGGCGTCGGCGTGGATTCATACCCTCTCATGCTCACCACTGTTAGGCGTGGGTTCATACCCACTCATGCTTACCACTGTCCATCGTCTGCGTGGGTTCATACCCACTCATGCTCGCCACTGTCCGGCGTCGGCGCGGGTTCATACCCGCTCATGCTCACCACTGTTAGGCATGGGTTCATACCCACCCATGCTCACCACTGTCCGGCGTCGGCGTGGGTTCATACCCGCTCATGCTCACCACTGTTATGCGTGGGTTCATACCCACCCATGCTCACCACTGTCCGGCGTCGGTGTGGGTTCATACCCGCTCATGCTCACCGCTGTTAGAGTGGTTTCATACCCGCTCATGCTCGCCACGGCTGGGCGTCGGCGTGGGTTCATACCCGCTCATGCGCACCAAGGTTCGGTGTGGTTTCATACCCGTTCATGCTCACCGCTGTTAGAGTTGTGTCATACCCGCTCATGCTCGCCACGGTACCCGCTCATGCTCATGGTTAGGTGTTAATTTAAACCCGCACATGCTTACCACTGTTCGGCGCGGGTTTATACCCGCTCATGCTCACCACTGTTCGACCCGCTCATGCACACCACTGTTTGGCGTGGGTTCATACCCGCTCATGCTCACCACAGTTCGGTGTGGGTTCATACCCGCTCATGCTTATCACTGTCCGGTCTGGGTTCAACCCCGCCCATGTTTACCACTGTTCGGCGCGGGTTTATATCCGCTCATGCTCACCACTGTTCGGCGTGGGTTCATACCCGCTCATGCTTATCACTGTCCGGTGTGGGTTCAAACCCGCTCATGCTTACCACTGTTAGGCGCGGGTTTATACCCGCTCATGCTCACCACTGTTCGGTGTGGGTTCATACCCGCTCATGCTTATCACTGTCCGGCGTGGGTTCATATCCCCGCTCATGCTCACCACTGTTCGGCGTGGGTTCATACCCGCTCATGCTCACCACCGTTCGGGGTGGGTTCATACCCGCTCATGCTCACCACTGTTCGGCGGGGGTTCATAGCCGCTCAAGCTCGCCACTGTTAGGTGGGGGTTCATACCCGCTCATGCTCACCACTGTTAGGTTTGGGTTCAAACCCGCTCATGCTCACCACTGTTCGGCGTGGGTTCATACCCGCTCATGTTCACCACTGTTAGGCGTTGGTTCATACCCGCTCATGCTCACCACTGTTAGGCGGGGGTTATACCCGCTCATGCTCACCACTGTTCGGCGGGGGTTCATACCCGCTCATGCTCACCACTGTTCGGCGGGGGTTCATACCCGCTCATGCTCACCACTGTTCGGCGCGGGTTCATACCCGCTCATGCTCACCACTGTTCGGTGTGGGTTCATACCCGCTCATGCTCACCACTGTTCGGTGTGGGTTCATACCCGCTCATGCTCACCACTGTTAGGCGCGGGTTCATACCCGCTCATGCTCACCACTGTTCTGTATGGGTTCATACACGCTCATGCTCACCACTGTTAGGCGCGGGTTCATACCCGCTCATGTTCACCACTGTTCGGCGGGGGTTCATACCCGCTCATGCTCATCACTGTTAGGCGCGAGTTCATACCCGCTCATGCTCACCACTGTTCGGCATCGGCGTGGGTTCATACCCGCTCATGCGTACTATGGTTCGGTGTGGGTTCAAATCCGATCATGCTTACCACTGTTACGCGCGGGTTCATACCCACTCATGCTCACCACTGTCCGGCGCGGGTTCATACCCACTCATGTTCAATACTGTCCGGCAGGGGTTCATACCCACTCATGCTCACCACTGTTCGGCGCGGGTTCATACCCAATCATGCTCACCACTGTTAGGTTTGGGTTCAAACCCGCTCATGCTCACCACTGTTAGGCGTTGGTTCATACCCGTTCATGCTCACCACTGTTAGACGGGGGTTATACCCGCTCATGCTCACCACTGTTCGGCGGGGGTTCATACCCGCTCATGCTCACCACTGTTCGGCGGGGGTTCATACCCGCTCATGCTCACCACTGTTCGGCGCGGGTTCATACCCGCTCATGCTCACCACTGTTCGGCGCGGGTTCATACCCGCTCATGCTCACCACTGTTCGGTGTGGATTCATACCCGCTCATGCTCACCACTGTTCGGTGTGGGTTCATACCCGCTCATGCTCACCACTGTTAGGCGCGGGTTCATACCCGCTCATGCTCACCACTGTTCTGTATGGGTTCATACACGCTCATGCTCACCACTGTTAGGCGCGGGTTCATACCCGCTCATGTTCACCACTGTTCGGCGGGGGTTCATACACGCTCATGTTCACCACTGTTCGGCGGGGGTTCATACCCGCTCATGCTCACCACTGTTCGGCATCGGCGTGGGTTCATACCCGCTCATGCGTACTATGGTTCGGTGTGGGTTCAAATCCGCTCATGCTTACCACTGTTACGCGCGGGTTCATACCCGCTCATGCTCACCACTGTTCTGTATGGGTTCATACACGCTCATGCTCACCACTGTTAGGCGCGGGTTCATACCCGCTCATGTTCACCACTGTTCGGCGGGGGTTCATACACGCTCATGTTCACCACTGTTCGGCGGGGGTTCATACCCGCTCATGCTCATCACTGTTAGGCGCGAGTTCATACCCGCTCATGCTCACCACTGTTCGGCATCGGCGTGGGTTCATACCCGCTCATGCGTACTATGGTTCGGTGTGGGTTCAAATCCGCTCATGCTTACCACTGTTACGCGCGGGTTCATACCCACTCATGCTCACCACTGTCCGGCGCGGGTTCATACCCACTCATGTTCAATACTGTCCGGCAGGGGTTCATACCCACTCATGCTCACCACTGTTCGGCGCGGGTTCATACCCACTCATGCTCACCACTGTCCGGCGCGGGTTCATACCCGATCATGCTCACCACTGTCCGGCGCGGGTTCATACCCACTCATGTTCAATACTGTCCGGCAGGGGTTCATACCCACTCATGCTCACCACTGTCCGGCGCGGGTTCATACCCGATCATGCTCACCACTGTCCGGCGCGGGTTCATACCCACTCATGTTCAATACTGTCCGGCAGGGGTTCATACCCACTCATGCTCACCACTCTCCGGCGCGGGTTTATACCCACTCATGTTCAATACTGTCCGGCTGGGGTTCATACCCACTTATGCTCAACACTGTCCGGCAGGGGTTCATACCCACTTATGCTCAACACTGTCCCTCGTGGGTGTAAACCTGCTCATGCTCACAGCTGTTCGGCCTGGATTCACACCCGCTCATGCTCACAGCTGTTCGGCCTGGATTCACACCTGCTCATGCTCACAGCTGTTCGGCCTGGATTCACACCTGCTCATGCTCACAGCTGTTCGGCCTGGATTCACACCTGCTCATGCTCACAGCTGTTCGGCCTGGATTCACACCCGCTCATGCTCACAGCTGTTCGGCCTGGATTCACACCTGCTCATGCTCGTCACTGTTCGGTGTGGGTTTAAACCAAACTACTTTTTTTCGAATCCATTTAAGATATCAGAGTTAAGAATCCATGTTGCTAATAGCTAACTATGGTGCACCATCCACCGTCCCGTTTGGGTTCAAACCTTTTCGCGGCTTATTGCACTGTTTGTAAGCGTTGCTTCGATGTCATCTAGGGCTCACTGGATGACAAAACCCGGAAAAACATTACACAGCAAACATCCCGAACACTTTCGTTGTCAAATATAAGGCAAAAATAATAATATTATGTTCGTTTTTGGTCTCCCGACCTTCCCAGTTGTATTTTAAGGTGTGTAAGTGTCAGTTATATAGTGGACCACCCATTATGTTCAAGAAACATTCTTTTGATGTTCTTCATGTGAATTTAGTATAGTAAGGAATACATCTAAAAATATAAATCCTACGTACCTACCTACCCTAATTTTTCTGGGAAGAAGACCAGAAACAGACCTTTTTTTAGCGCCTAAGGCAGACTTTTTTCTCTTTTTTTTGCCTAAGGCAGATATTCTTATTGAAACGTTAACGTTTTGCAAAAATAACGGAAACTGGTTCCATTTGGTGATAATTACGTAACTCAGGCATTGTATATGAATCATTGAGCTATATACATTTGTGTGAAATTTGGAGTGTGTTCGTGCTTTTTGCAGAAGTTATCCGTTAAGTGGTCGTGAGAAAACATGTTGCCTTCGTCGAGAGACTTTAAAAGCGGCCATGGATGAGAGAGCCAAGATATTTTATTATTCCCAGTTTAACAAGATATTCATTCCCTGGAAAATACCAATATCTGCTATTTTATCGAATTTGAAGCATATCATTAATAAAATGAATTGTGTGTGACAAGAGAAGACATACGGCTGACCGAGCAGCGTAATTTAAAACAGAATAATAAATGAAAAATGCATAAGTGATCCATGGATGGATAGATCGATGGATAAGCGAGTGAATTCATAGAATATAGAGGACCTATTTCAGTGATTTAAAAACGTACTCAAATCTGCCATAATCTCGTATGACATGACACAAGGTAAAACTGCCAAATCTCGTTCTTCAGATTCTCTCTCTTCTTATATTTATCAGAAATAATACAATGATAACACTACACAGAGGATATAATTCTCTTTAATTTGGGACCAGTCGCAGACAATGACGATGAATTCTATTCTATACAGGTTCAGATTTATATGCAGACGATACAACCATACATACGGCAGATAAAGATATAACTGTCATTGAAACTCGACTCCAAGCAAGTGTAAATGGTTTTAAAATGTGGTGCACTGATAACAAAATGCACATAAATGGCAATAAAACTTTTTCAATGACCATAGGATCAAGATCTAAAATATTAAGTCAACCTAAACTTGAACTTACTCTTGATAACAACCCAATACAAACAACTGATGTACATAAACTGTCAGGAATACATACAGATCATATGCTCAGTTGGGATAAGCAAACAGACAGTGTATGTCAAAGCATCACACGTAAAATAACTATATTATGAAATTGCTATCAAAATATGTCAACCTGAAGAGAAGTTGAAAATGTGATTCAATGCACATATATATTGCCTTTGTTCGACTACGTATGTATCATATGGGGTCGTTGCTTATGCCATAGTATCGATCGAATAATAAAACTTCAAAAAAGAGCAGCCATGCTTATCCTCCGAGTAGAATTTAATACTCCACCCGAACAAATGTTAAAAACTCCTAATTGGCTCCCAGTCCAAAAACGGGTTCAATACCATACATGTATTATAGTGTGTACATCTCTTAATAATCAAACACCTTAATACATTGACAGCATGCTCTCAAAACCTTCAACAACTCATGGACGGACTTTAAGATCTTCCACAAATGATACATTGCAGGTTCCAAGATCTCACACAGCAGTTTATGATAAAGCATTTTCAATATGCGGTCCACAGGAATGGAATAAACTTCCTCATGAAATACGGCTTTCAAAAATCGTTAAGTTCATTTAAAAAGTTACTGAAAACACATCTTATGTCCTCATTTGCTATATAATTTCAAAAGTATGTATACTATCAGTGTGAGTCTGGTACAGCATCAATGTTTTAACGACACAAAGTCTTAATTGCATATGTAAAGTTATAGACTTGCCTACAAAGAGTATTTGTTGTGTTTGTGATAGGGTCTGAATAGGTCAGTACTATTAAGCAAACATGAATTAATATAAATACAATACACCATCACTATTTGAAGGTCCAGTGGATCAGCTTGTATATTTAGTCTGCTAGACTAGATAACATTGATTACATAGTTTCATATATATATTACAATACAACCTCAATATTTGATGGTTCAGTGGATCAGCTTGTATGTTTTGTCTGCTCGGCTAGATTTATTCAGAAAATACCAGTACATTCTAAACATAGTTGTCTTTAATTTGAGACCATTTGCAGACTGTTGCTTTAAGAAATGGCCATTTCTATAGAATTACCAATGAAAGTGCATACGTGAAATTTCGAGTATTTTCTATTTGAAAGCAATACGTTGTGCACAAATCTCCGGTTTATTGGTTTATTACGTCTCTGCTGTAAATACAATTGCATGAGAAAATGGTGGTATTCAGTTTTGTTTCAGTTGATGAGGCCCACCCAATACAGGATTTTTTTTTATGAAACCAGCATATTAAAACATAAAAACAGATACTTCATTCGCTGTCAGTTGATCAGTTGGGGTGTTTCGTTTTTCTTCTAACCACATTTTATCCGCTCACTCAGTCTCACAAATGTCAACTTTTCTGCGTTTAGCACATTTTTGCCGCGGAAGCCATTTTTGCCGGAAGTTAAATTTAATTTTCAATTACTTTGACAAGACCAGAAATTGTGTTTCAATAAAATTTAATGAAGATCAGAAGTTTTGCAGAACAAAGGTACATATGATTTCTATTATAAAGTAAAGATGATGACTGACGGCCACAAGTTATAACCTGTAATTTAGGATTAAATACGTGTAATGTCAATCACGATTTTTTTTTTTATTTGATTATTATTTTTTTTTTTTTTTTGCAATAACACATGTCTGTTGTTGTTAATTTTTAACCATTGCGTCTATTTTGCATTGCGTCTATTTTGAATTTTTCTTCATCTTTCATCAGTTTTTGCGCACAATATGACCTATTTATGTGTCGACGTGCCGTAAAACACCATTCATTCATTCTATTTTGAATTTCTTAAGAAGTAAAATGACAGTGAGGATCCTAAGAAATTGTCCTACAAAATTCTGTCTACTTACTTTTAAGAAGTAGCTATAACAATATATACCTATATAAGCATATGCATACAAAGATGAGCACTAAAGTCTTCAGTAAAGACATCGTACATTTATACAGGAATTTAAATGGTGTTTTACGTCATTGTTAGAACATGTTATACCATATATGACGGTCGATTATTTTGTGATAGAGGCAGACCATCCCATTTTTTATGGATAGAACCAGTACTGTGGCATCCGTAAGAATCGAAACTTTCTCACTTACAAGTTGAGTTCCCAGTGGGATTCGAACCCGCAGCGGTGAGAGGCCAGACATTTTTAGACACAGCATCTTTACTATTTCGGCCACAGAGGTGTCGGAAGGCGTGCCATCGAGTAATCAGGAAATTTTGCAGTTTCATCGATACCTAAATTTTAAACATAAAATGCCATTACGGAGTGGTCTCCCCTGTTACATTGTCTTCTATTGTTCTTGTTAAGTAGCAGAACAATATTTTGAAAACTATAATATCGAATATTGTAATTCAACCAGGGTATTTTATTGTGTATCGTCAGGTTATTGATCACACGAGAGAAACTCCATGCTAAAAGGTCACGCACATAAATAAAAGGCATATTTAGTAGGTATTAATATTTTAGTAGTGAGATTATATCTAGAGATCATATCTAGTGAAACATACTGATAATTATAATACATGTACACGCAACGCATAAGAACAGCGGTGTTAACATATTGGAAGATAGAAGCAAAATAAGAGATATTAACAACAGGTTAGACTTAGGGAGAAAGGAACGCGAAGAGGCAGACGATTGATTGTATCAAGATACAGTAATGGGAGCTTCGAAATCCAAAGTCCGGAAACTGAATCCAAGGACGCTGACCGATCTTCAAAAAAACATGGACGTGGACTTCTCGCGAGAGGAAATCGAGTCATGGTTCCGCGAGTACCAGATGAGTCTGGGCAAAGGCATGAGTAAACTGACCATGAAAGATTTTAAGGATGTCTACAGCAGTGTCTTTGACGGCGACGCCGGCGAATTTGTCACACACTTGTTTCGGTCGTTCGATGCCGACCACGACGGATTTGTTGATTTTAAGGAATTTATTGTTGGATTGTGCGTCTCTGGCAGTGAAAAGGTTGAGACAAAGTTAAAATGGGCGTTCAAAATGTACGATGTAGACGGAAATGGGTCCATAACCAGGGACGAAATGGCTGGCATGCTCAAGGTAAGTGTGGCTCTACTGCATGTTTAGAGAACTTTAAAGTGTTAATGATGTGACTCAGGCTTGTAACGTTGAAATGGTCTTGTTTTTAATTATATAACGCAGACAATCTTTTGAAAATGTATTTGCTTTAATCATATGACGCACGCATGTAACTTTGAAATCGTTAGAGAACTTTAAAAATGTATTTGCTGATAATCATACGACACAGGCGGAGAACTGGAGGGTATTTGCTTTAATCATATGACACAGGTAGAGAACTGAATAGTCTTTGCTTTAATCATATGACGCAGGAAGACAAACTTTAAAATAGTCTTTGCTTTAATCAGATGACGCAGGCAGACAAACTTTAAAATGGTATTTGCTTTAATCATAGGCTATGACACAGGCAGAGAACTGAATATTCATATGACGCAGGCAGACAAACTTTAAAATGGTAATGACGCAGACAGAGTAAAGAAATGTATTTGCTTTAATCATATGACGCAGTCAGAAAACTGGGTCGTCTATGACCAGGCAGACACGATTTGAATTGGTATTTGCTTTAATCATATGGCACAGGAAGACAAACTTTAAGATAGTCTTTGCTTTAATCATATGACGCAGGCAGACATACTTTAAAATAGTCTTTGCTTTAATCATATGACGCAGGAAGACAAACTTTAAAATAGTCTTTGCTTTAATCATATGACGCAGGCAGAGTACTGAAATGTATTTGCTTTAATCACATGACGCAGGCAGAACACTGGATAGTATATGACCAGGCAGACACGATTTGAAATGGTATTTGCTTTAATCATATTGCACAGGTAGAGAACTTTGAAATGATCTTTGTTGTAAATCATGTGGCCCTCAGAACTTTGACATGTGTGTGAAGTTGTGAACTTTGGAACATTATGTGATTCACATAATTCTAATCTGTATTTTAAGTTTTTGAGCCTTAGAAACAGTAACTAAGAGGGCGGAGCCTGTCTAAAATATCGGAACTAAGCATTGACTAGCTTGCTATTCTATGCCAATCTCTCCCGGAGGCCATTGTGTAAATTGTGTACGTATATGCAAGGAATTGAATTGAATTGGGTTTTAAGATGCACCAACACATAAAAGATTATATGGCGCCTAACAGGCATGAACATGCCAGGCTCATCCTCCATGTACATCGAGATAAAATATGGAGAATGGGCCTAGGACCTTCTCACCCTGAACTGCAGAGTTGCTGCAAATTCTATTGTAGACACTCCATTTACGCTGAAGCCACGTTTATTGTTTTTCTGCCACTGCTCTTAGTAATTTGAGCGAGATGGTACCTGAAACAACAACTCTGGGTAGAGATTGATTGCATGCATGCTTATTTGTACGCATACGTGTTTAAATATGAAAAAAATAAAGAATACATGTCGTGTATATGTTTTATTTTTCAGGCAATTTATAAAATGATATCAAGGGAAGCTGCCAACGCTACTGATGACATCAAGCACATAGAGACACTTACAACAGAATTTTTTGAGTCTGCCGATCGTAACCATGACAATGCCATAAGTGAGGACGAGTTTGTGGACGGCGTCCAGGCGATGCCTTTGATACTTCAGGTTCTTCAGTGTGACCCGGATCCTGACAGACTGGATGAAGACCAGACAACCGACTTCGATATGCTTGGGGAAAAGGAGCAAGATGAGGGCCATGCCACGAATAGTCAAAGTGCTAGAGCGTCAGCATATGCAACAGAGTAAGAACAAACGTGGTGGTTCTCCGACTTCGAGTGATAAGTCTCCTCCGTTATGGAAAAGTGGAGAAGCTAAATAATTTGGATGCATTTCTTCGCAAATATGCAGCTTTTTCAGAAGTAGTTTGAACTTAGAATATTTCGCTCTTCCTTAATTTTCTGGTATTGGTGGCATTGTCTGTGAAAAAGTAACATTGTCCGTGCAATGATGGTGTTGTCAGTGCAGTACGTGTTGGCAGTGATGGCGTTGTCAGTGCAATGATGGCATTGTCAGTGCAATGTTGGCATTGTCAGTGCAGTGATGGCGTTGTCAGCGTAAAATGATGACATTGTCAGTGAAATAATGGGCGTTGTCAGTGCAATGATGGCATTTGTAAGTGCAGTGATGGCGTTGTCAGTGCAATGATGGCATTGTAAGCGCAGTTATGGTGTTGTCAGTGCAGTGATCGCATTGTAAGCGCAGTGATGGCGTTGTCATTGCAGTGATGGCGTTGTCAGTGCAGTGATGGCGTTGTCATTGCAGTGATGGCGTTGTCAGTGCAGTGATGGCGTTGTCAGTGCAGTGATGGCGTTGTCATTGCACTGATGGCGTTGTCAGTGTAGTGATAGCTTGTTCGTGCAGTGATGGTGTTGTCATTGCAGTGATGGCATTGTCAGTGCAGTGATGCCAGATGGAATTGCCAGTGCTGGTGTTGTCAGTGAACTGATGGCGTTGTTCGTTCGTGCAGTAATGTCATTGTCAGTGCAGTGATGGCGTTGTCATTGCATTGATGGCGTTGTCATTGCAGGGATGGCGTTGTCAGTGCAGTGATGGCATTGTCATTGCAGCAGTGATGGCATTGTCAGTGCAGTGATGGCATTGTCATTGCAGCATTGATGGCATTGTCATTGCAGCAGTGATGGCATTGTCAGTGCAGTGATGGCATTGTCATTGCAGCAGTGATGGCGTTGTCAGTGCAGTGATGGCATTGTCATTGCAGCAGTGATGGCGTTGTCAGTGCAGTGATGGCATTGTCATTGCAGTGATGGCATTGTCAGTGATTTCTGCTTTAAATGTATTAGAGAGATCCCACTGGTGTTGGAATATAAATGAGTGCCATGTATTAATATTACAAAATGTGTTTTTGTGTGTTGTGACCAAGTCAGGGTTTCTCTGCTAGTGTTAGTAAGGAATTAGTCAACACTAATATGTCCTACACAAAAATAATGTATTTACAAAGTGTAACAATTCTATGATGTAAATATATTTGATTAGTTTAATTTAGTTTAATAGAAACAAGGATGAAGTCCTAAACCTTTTGAATTGCTTATTTTATTCATTTGATGTAAAATGAGGAAAGACAAGACTTGTCAATGAGTGAGATTTGGAAAAAAGCCATATGCAATATGCAACTTTAGTAATTGTCCTTTTTTTTTTTTTTTATTTTGCATGTCTTTGTTTTAATTAAATGTACTTTGTATGTTTTATATACAACTTGAATTTTGAACTGATGGCCTCGTAATAAAAGGCTGTCACTTGAATTTGCAAATTAGTATCTACACTATTAAAATAATAACAAATATCAAACTATTGTGTCTTTCCTTTCTTCCAGCTTCGAAGAGCATGTACACTGTGTATAACATACACCTGCTGATTAAAGAATTGATTTGCAAATTTTCGGTCTTCATGCATTTTTGAATAACGGCAGTAAATGGCAAATATCATGAATATTTGGTAAGTTTGCCATTAACTACCTGTATTAAAAATTGCATAAACGCCAGTAATTTTCGAAATCATTTCTTATACTTACATTATTTTCCTGTTGTTAAAGTATCAACAATAACATATGCCTTGGGAAGTTGGTAGTGATAAATATGTGCAAGAAAGATAAATATCATCGGTGTATTTTCAGACAGCAGAATAGCCATTTTTTTAATGAGGTACACCGGATGCATGAAGAACTGTTCTTGAACTAGCCTTCAAGTTCAAGAAGTTGGTTCTTGAACGTGTATAGTTCATGCACTTGGGTTCATGAACTTGTATAGTTTTAGAATTTTTCAAGAACTGAGGTTCATGAATCTGTAGTTCTTATATTAATTGAACTTATTTTTGGTTCAAGAACCGAACTGAATTAATATATAATCAAGTTCTTTAACCTATGGTTCTAGAACCATTCAGTTCTTGAACTAGTGGGTCTTGATCTCAGATAAACCCGACTTTTTTAAGAACCTTTGTCTACTAAAAAAAACAGAGTGTGATTGGTCAAAAAAGATCTAGGGAATCAGAGACTAATGTTTACCAGTGTGAAGGTGTGGATAAAATATAATGACTGAAATAAAACAACTAGAATTCAGACACAAATATGTTTTCTTCAAAATGGAACATTTTATACATATTTTTGTAGTAGTCAAAAGACACCACAGGACCGCTAACTTGATATGTGTAGCAAGCTGAAGATGAATTAATTGGTTTAGGAGTTTGAAAAGAAAAATGGATTCTTTTTACTATGACACCCGAGTGTGATTCTGACAGTGCAAATAAAATGCAAACTCTCTTTTGAATTTTTGGCGGGAAATTGGCATCAACTGTAGATTTTACTAGCAGGATTTAATGATTAAAAGTAAGTGTTTTGTGACTATATACTTACCTTATTTATTGTATCTTTAACGTCTTATACATGTAATAGTTGTATTTGGAAGAGGAAATTTCTAAATGTAGTCAGTAGAAACAGTATTTTAAAATCAAACCCCTATTGTCATGTGTTTTTGTTTTTTTGTTGATAGAAAAACGGTTTTCAGCACTGCAGATATTATTTGATTTCAGTATCATATGCAGCATTTCATCAAGTATGATCAGGTCTTCTAAGTGATGTAGACTGAAGGTTATAAATTTGTGAACTGTTCATGTACTGTTATATAGGTTAAATAGTGAATTGTTTTTCATAAACTAAATTCACAAATTATACATGAACAACATGTAAAATTGCATCAAGTTCTTAAAACTCTTTAAGAATAGCTAAGTTCACCGACATTTACATAAGCTCACAAAAAGTTAGATTGATTCCCACCTAGTGTATATTATCAGTTTTAGAACAGTTTATGAATGGACAAGAACATTAAATGGCCGCTTCTAGAACTACAAGTTCTTGAACTGTCCTTGAACTATCCTTGAACTAGTTCTTGGACTTCCTTGAACTAGTTCTTAAACTGTTCTTGAACTAGTTCAAAATTGAAATATATTTGAAATTAGATGCTTTTCCTTTTCTACAGGAAGTATCAAGTAAATGTAAATATTATAAAATTGAATTGAGTTGGGTTTTAAGGCGCACCAACACATGAAAGGTTATATGGCGCCTAACAGGAATGAACGTGCCAGGCTCATCCTCCATTTACATTAAGATAAAATATAGAGAATGGGCCTATAGACCCTTTTTACCTGCAGAATTGCAGAGTTGATGCAAATTCTATAGTAGACACTCCATGTATGATGGGGCCACGTTTCCACGTTTGCATACACGGTGTCATGATAAAGACCTTAAATGAGCATGATAAAAAATGAATATAAATGGGCGTCCTACCCTTCTACATGCATGTGACAGTGTGTTTGTGAGATTGCAGTGGTTGTATTCTATCACAGCAACCACACGCGGGAAATATTAGACAAAAGAAGAGTACGTAAACCAACAATATAAGAATATTAAAAACTATAGTTTTGTGACTTTGTCTCGTCTATATATACTCAGCTGCAAAAGAAAGTAGCCACTTTGAAAGTTTTACTATACACCCTATCCTCTTTATCAAGCAACATTCCCTTAATAATTCAACCTATTGAAAAACAAAGGACAACATGAGATTGGCAATGGAATGATAAAAACTTTGGTACCAAACATGGCATATTCATTTTGGAATTTGTCAATTAATTCTAAAAAGACTTTATACAATTAAATCTAAACAAAACTCAGTGGCTACTTTCTTTTGCAGCTGAGTATATATTGATTATATTTATTATGAGAACTATTTGATATTTTCCATGTTTGACCTTTTACCACTTTGCTTTCACACAGATCATAGACTTATATAAAACTGTCTGTTAAATCATTTTAGAATTTTTATTTGTTTAGAATTTGCCATATCAAAAATTAAAGAAACTCATTACTCACTGAAACTCATTACTCAATGAGTAATGCAAACACTCAAAATAAACTTATTTATGCAAAAAATAGAACTCACGGTGTTCTGGGAACACACTGAGTGTCTCCTAATTAACAAAACTGTTCAACCATTAATTACTGATTGTATTTTGTTGAACCATTGAGTTCAACATTTATTTATTGTATTTTGTTCTCGTCTGTCGTATGGCATTAATAAGTCCACGCCTTAATCTCTTGATCATCTCCAATCTCATTACTTGGCTACATTTAGTAAAACTCGAAAAACAAAATTTACATTTTAATAATCTTTATTCATCTATTATTACACACATGTTAAAAATGCTTGCAGTAGCTTTAATACTTAACATTTGCAAGACATCATTTTAAAGGGACACACAGCAATCTTAAGGTATTTATCATGCATTAAAACGTTTTACCCTGATTTTCTAACACAATGTCATACTTAATTATTGTGGAAATATAAAAGATAATTTTCTTTGTCATATTACCATATATTTAACTAAATTAATGCAAATATTCAAACTTTGAAGAAAAACGAGCCACAAAGTCTTTGAGTATTTTCAGAATCAAGATAGCTGTGTTTCCCTTTAAAATTAATTATAATAAAAAAATATTTATAAACTCTCTTTTTCTGGAATAAATACTGTGTACTTAGAGGGTTACTGGAGTTTTACCCAAGACATAAACAAACACCTACCGAGTCTCTTGCCAGAAAAAGACTTTACTATTTTGTGACCACAACCAAAAACAATAGCTTGTAAGCGGTACATGATACACCCGTGATAATATTTTACTATGGGAAAGAAATCCTAACTAGAAGGTGGTCTAGCAGGCGCGTAGCTGCCTATATGCAGATACGCACCTGCGTACGAACATATTGAAAAAAAAACACATAATGCATTTCATAACAATTTTAATGAATTTGTTAGCATTGCGATCAACACGCGTATGACGAAAACTGGTCTAGCTATGCACCTGTCTATGGATATTAGGATGAACAAATGGGGTTTTACAATCCTTTAACAGCTTATGTCATAACAGGTTGGAATGGGGAATGGGGATGAGCAAAACAGGGCTGTACTGGAGATGAGGATGATTCCTGGAAATCAGTATTATGTTCTCGAACCCATTCAACTCAGAACCATGGAGTACAGTTTTCATTTGGGGAATTCTACCTCCTGTAGGTAAGGACAACTGAGGCCCTCCCAGTGGGGTCCATGTTCTCGTGTTCCCTGAAAATATAACTCAATGTTCCCTTGTTCCCCAAAAATATTTTGCTGTGTTCTCCAAAAATAGTTTTCCAATGTTCCCCAGAAATATTACCAATAACAGACGATGTTCCCTTGTTCACCAAAACCTCTGGGAGACACTCACAACTGCCCGTTTTAATGCCAACTGGGGTCCCAGGAACACTCGAAACCTGGCATACGTGATCTTGGGTGTAAACTTAGACAATATGTTCATATGACCTTAAAGGCTCAATATCACTTAATTAATGAAAGTAAATTAAATTGTGGTTTTATGGCTCATAATCACAGTTTGTCTGTATGGTGTTTTAGGTCAAATTCAACACATAAAAATTATGATATATGAAGATTGATTTTTTGTGGTGGAGGCAGATCACTCACTTTTCCTGGGTAGAACCAGTACTGTACACCTCCCGCCATCCGTAAGAATCAAACTTCCTCACTTACATGTTGAGATTCCAGTGGGATTCAAACCCATCATAAACACAGTGTATGTTATTAAAAGCTGCCCTAAGAGAGAGGAGAAGGTTATGTAGGAACACGGGAACACGGGAACCTGCCCTACTCTTACTAACAAATAGATTGCTATTGTTCTTTACCATGTCCGGAGAATAAACTCTGATACACGAGACCTCCCCATCCAACAGAAGAGGCTAAGAGAAAGTGTCTTGCCCAAGAACACACCTACGAAACTCAATCCACCTTGCTATCCATAGGGTCATGCCAACCCCTAAATGTAAGTTAAGTGGTTTCATGAGACACATGAGAGCGGCAAAATAGTCCAGTCGTTAGCAAACCAGGGATCCCTGGCAAGATCCCCGGCCACACCACACTTCTTTTTGATGAGAAACTGAGACCATCTCAATATGATCTCTGTGTTAAATGAGACATAAAACACCCATCACCTACAATCCAAATAATAATAAAAAAATTATAAAACTAGTTTCCATGCGCTAGCACATAAAGTCACACCATGCTAAACATCTAGTGATTTCAACTTAATGGTAGGTAACTTTGGGTTAAACTTAAAAAATAAATGCAATTAAAAAATTATACCCCAAAAAGTAGATATTTGATATATATGAGCCGCGACACACGAGAACGTCATGAAGTAACAATTGATGACGTCGGCTGGTAATCAATTAATTATTAATCAAATTTCTTGATCTAATCTAATTATTATATCATAGGGAATGTATTTTCTTAATATAACTAGTTGACGCTATAGAAAATGGTATGTGTTTATGTTTTTTGTTGTTATTTAATCAACAACATCGTCCAACGTCAAAATTAATGGGGAGTACAATCTTTAATTTTCAAATTCAGATAAAATCATTTTTAATTAAGATATCAACATAAAATAAAGAATTTTTTTAAAGAGAAAATCACCGCATTTCATAAAGATAAAAAAACATAAAAGGTTAAAGTTTTGTCTGAAGGGTTGTTTTCGCGTGTCTCAGCTCAAATATATATATAAAAAGCTTCGAGTCACAGCATAGAAAACCAACTTGACTATTAATATCAGTTCAAAAGCTTTAAAAAAAACACAATTAAAATTACTTATAACCTATATAAAATATTGCCATTTTTAAATTAAACTGTGAAAACAACCCAAATACTAATAAAACATTTGAAAAAATGTCTGAATTGCATCTAATTAAAAGTTAAAGAAAATCAGAAATGCTTTTGCTTTTCTTTTTTTTTAATAAATCACAAGTTTAAAGATACCAACTTTAAGGTATTAAATTTGCATAATTTATGCTTCATAGACTTATTTAAAATTCACATTTTATACAGAGATGTAATTTTCTTATCAAATATCAGTGTTCATCTGTTGAGACTTCTACACAAATCTTATATAGACTGCTTGATTTTTTTATATAACTGAATGATAAAAAGGTAGTTTTCCATTTTAAACTGGACAGTATATGCTTGAACTGAATACCAAAAAATTGTGTATAAATATCTTTTTCGATTTAGCTATCATTCTTTTAACTGTATGGTTTCTGAACATTTTCCAGATTTTCTTTGCTGCGACTTATTTGAGCAAATACTCCGCGACAGTTACAACGTGCAATACACATGATGGCACGAAGTGTACGACACATACAACGTACAATACACACGAAGTATACGATGTACAACGTACAATACACATGATGGCACGAAGTGTACAACACATACAACGTACAATACACACGAAGTATACGATGTACAATGTACAATACACATGATGGCACGAAGTGTACGACACATACAACGTACAATACACACGAAGTATACGATGTACAATGTACAAGACACATGATGGCACGAAGTGTACGACACATACAACGTACAATACACACGAAGTATACGATGTACAATGTACAATACACATGATGGCACAAAGTGTACAACACATACAATGTACAATACACACGAAGTATACGATGTACAACGTACAATACACATGATGGCACAAAGTGTACGACACATACAACGTACAATACACACGAAGTATACGATGTACAACGTACAATACACATGATGGCACGAAGTGTACGACACATACAACGTACAATACACACGAAGTATACGATGTACAACGTACAATACACATGATGGCACGAAGTGTACGACACATACAACGTACAATACACACGAAGTATACGATGTACAACATACAATACACATGATGGCACGAAGTGTACGACACATACAACGTACAATACACACGAAGTATACGATGTTCAACGTACAATACACATGATGGCACGAAGTGTACGACACATACAACGTACAATACACATGAAGTATACGATGTACAACGTACAATACACATGATGGCACGAAGTGTACGACACATACAACGTACAATACACACGAAGTGTACAACGTACAATACACATGATACACATGATGGCACGAAGTGTACAACACATACAACGTACAATACACACGAAGTATACGATGTACAATGTACAATACACATGATGGCACGAAGTGTACGACACATACAACGTACAATACACACGAAGTATACGATGTACAACGTACAATACACATGAAGTATACGATGTACAACATACAATACACACAAAGTATACGATGTACAACATACAATACACACAAAGTATACGATGTACAACGTACAATACACACAAAGTATACGATGTACAACATACAATACACACGAAGTATACGATGTACAACGTACAATACACACGAAGTATACAATGTACAAAGTACAATACACACGAAGTATACGATGTACAACGTACAATACACACGAAGTATACGATGTACAACGTACAATACACACGATGGCACGAAGTGTAGGACACATACAGAGTACAGTCACGATGCTGTACCTAGGTTGGGAATGCATAAACGCGATAACATCATGTATCAAACTTCAATCAGCAGTTTAAACAGATAAAATCTTTACAACAGAAAACTTTAAGTAAAAGCTTTTAGCATTGTGGAAACTTGAGTGATTGTAGAACAATGGTATGATATGATACAGTAGCTATTCTGACAAAAACTAAAATATATCAAATACACAGGCATACACATAATTAACTTTCATGAATCTATCTTAGGGTGATTTCATTACAAGATTAAAAAATTACTTGTTATAGTATGCATAGATAAAGATTACAGGTTTTTCTATCAAAGAAGGAGATCAGTAGAATCGAAGGATGCTTTCCAAAGTGGCTGCTTTATGTGAATGAAGTCATACCAGAAAGGGAAAATGTACAACAATAATAAAATTATGTATATCTGTGAGTTATTATAGGAGTAATTTTCCAGTCCCATCAGTATTCAAGTTATGCTCCAGACAATAATTACAAGATACAATTTCGAGCAATATCTCTAATTTGAATGAAGATATAGTTATGGTTCATGCACGCTGCACTTTCTCTCATTGCCCCCTTTCATTGTGTGAAGTTTCATTTCACATATTAAAGCAGTTTTGAAGTTATGCTCTAGACAAGCTGAATTTGGTTTTATTGAGCACCCAACAAAAAATGGTATTACTATGTAACCAAAAATGAATATACTAGATAGGTGCTTTCTGGAGCACACAGGTTGCCGGGTTGCCTTCCAAGGCCTTGTACCAAAATTAAATCATCCCGACCTCACGTTATTCCAGCAATATAACCCCAGGCAACACTCAGCTAGTTACAAGTGACCTTATCTTGCCGGAATAACGTCATGTCGGGAGGATTTCCTAGGCATGGTAAAACGGTTGGAGATTCCTGGTATTAAAATGTGTGACTTTTGTTTTCTACCAGTGGCAGTGTGAACACTATACACCACTTTTATGAAATCTGAGACAATCAGTATTTGCAATTGTTAATTAATATGCTTTAATTTTAAAATAGGCAATTATTATTATAAATTACTTTAAAAATAAAATGTAACACACATATAATCTGCTGGTGAGTTTTCATTGACCATCAGTATATAAATAATTTAACTAACCTATTATACAAAACAAATGTTAAACATTTTTCTTCAAAATTTACTTCATTTTTTTTTTTGAATATCACAATATTATTCCTTAATAACCACAGAGAAATGTATCGTATACTACAATTTCATTTCATGAAAACCACAAATGGTATGTAAATAATGTATTGCACATTAAAATAGCATTTCTTGATAACCACATATACATATATATAAATATATTGTATATCACAATAGCATTCCTTGATAACCATAAATAAAATGTTAATGTATTGTATATAGCAACAGCATTCCTTGATAACCATAAATGATATGTATATGTATTGCATATTGCAATAGCATTCTGTGATTACCACATATATAAATATATTGTATATCACAATAGCATTCCAAGATAATCACAATGAAATGCAAATATATTGTATATAGCAACAGCATTTCTCTAATAACCACAAATGATATGTAAATGTATTGCATATTGCAATAGCATTCTGTGATTACCACAAATATATATAAATCTAGTGTATATCACAATAGCATTCCAAGATAACCACAATGAAATGCAAATATATTGTATATAGCAACAGCATTCCTTGATAACCACAAATGATATGTAAATGTATTGCATATCACAACATCATTCCTTGATAACTGCAGATGATATGTAAATGTATTGCATATCACAACAGCATTCCTTGATAACTGCAGATGCTATGAAAATGTATTGCATATTGCAATAGCATTCTGTGATTACCACAAATATATATAAATCTAGTGTATATCACAATAGCATTCCAAGATAACCATAAATAAAATGCAAATATGTTGTATATAGCAACAGCATTTCTCTAATAACCACAAATGATATGAAAATGTATTGCATATTGCAATAGCATTCTATGATTACCACAAATATATATAAATCTATTGTAGCATTCCAAGATAACACAGTGAAATGCAAATATATTGTATATAGCAACATCATTCCAAGATAACACAGTGAAATGCAAATATATTGTATATGACAACATCATTCCTTGATAACTGCAGATGATATGTAAATGTATTGCATATGACAACAGCATTCCTTGATAACTGCAGATGATATGTAAATGTATTGCATATGACAACATCATTCCTTGATAACTGCAGATGATATGTAAATGTATTGCATATGACAACATCATTCCTTGATAACTGCAGATGATATGTAAATGTATTGCATATGACAACAGCATTCCTTGATAACTGCAGATGATATGTAAATGTATTGCATATGACAACATCATTCCTTGATAACTGCAGATGATATGTAAATGTATTGCATATGGCAACAGAATTCCTTGATAACTGCAGATGATATGTAAATGTATTGCATATGACAACAGCATTCCTTGATAACTGCAGATGATATGTAAATGTATTGCATATGACAACAGCATTCCTTGATAACTGCAGATGATATGTAAATGTATTGCATATGACAACATCATTCCTTGATAACTGCAGATGATATGTAAATGTATTGCATATGACAACAGAATTCCTTGATAACTGCAGATGACATGTAAATGTATTGCATATGACAACAGCATTCCTTGATAACTGCAGATGATATGTAAATGTATTGCATATGACAATGGCATTCCTTGATAACTGCAGATGATATGTAAATGTATTGCATATGACAACAGCATTCCTTGATAACTGCAGAT
Organism: Cyrtodaria siliqua; assembly: GCA_037043455.1. Lineage (NCBI taxonomy): Eukaryota > Metazoa > Mollusca > Bivalvia > Adapedonta > Hiatellidae > Cyrtodaria > Cyrtodaria siliqua. The sequence continues at coordinate 170,919 of JAWPHD010001472.1, read as the reverse complement.
GATATGTAAATGTATTGCATATGACAACAGCATTCCTTGATAACTGCAGATGATATGTAAATGTATTGCATATCACAACAGAATTCCTTGATAACTGCAGATGATATGTAAATGTATTGTATATGACAACAGCATTCCTTGATAACTGCAGATGATATGTAAATGTATTGCATATGACAACAGCATTCCTTGATAACTGCAGATGATATGTAAATGTATTGCATATCACAACAGAATTCCTTGATAACTGCAGATGATATGTAAATGTATTGCATATCACAACAGAATTCCTTGATAACTGCAGATGATATGTAAGTGTATTGCATTATTGCAATAACATTTCCTGATAACAACAAAGAAATGTAAATGTATTGCATATCACAATAGCATTCTTTGATAACCATAAAGATATGTAGATATTATTACATACACATTTTCATCATCCCCAAGATCGATGCCTATATCATCCGGAGGGGTGATATAGATAGAGGCATGACACTGGGTCTGATATGGAAATGATCATGTTTTAAAATTTATCCCATACAACCTTGCAAGTAGACCATTCTACTTGGCAGCAGGTATTTCTAGAATCTCCCTCTATACTCAATGGTGACAGGAAACTCTTTTAGTACATTTACATCGCTCATAGTTTTCCTTTTCGTATCTGCGTTTTCCATATCCTTAATAACAGTCTCTGCATCATCGACAGATACATTTATAATAAACCTTGGAATTAATTGCCCTATTAATATGTCCTGAAAACCTCGCAGATATGTAAATGGCTTGAATATCCGAATTCCAACAGACTTTCAGTTGCCATAATGAAGCCTCGTCATGAAGAGTGGCATTAAGTTAAAATAATTGTTAAACGCACGAGAGAACTGTCACATTCCTTGCACCCTAATTGACTGTCATTTAACATAACAGATAAATACACAAGAGGGCTTGATATAGAGATTATTTGACTGCGCTGGGATTGATTACAAGGAAATCCTAACAGATAAATACACAAGAGGGCTTGATATAGAGATTATTTGACTGCGCTGGGATTGATTACAAGGAAATCCTAACAGATATATACACAAGAGGGCTTGATATAGAGATTATTTGACTGCGCTGGGATTGATTACAAGGAAATCCTAACAGATAAATACACAAGAGGGCTTGATATAGAGATTATTTGACTGCGCTGGGATTGATTACAAGGAAATCCTAACAGATAAATACACAAGAGGGCTTGATATAGAGATTATTTGACTGCGCTGGGATTGATTACAAGGAAATCCTTCATAAGATAGTAGGTGTGTGGTTCTTTGCACGAATGAGCGAATGCCCTATAGCATCATATCACGATGTCCCAATAATTGACCCTAGCAGTTAAATAATCTATTTATTACATTTAAATCAGTTTATGTCTTATTTTAACCAAAATGTTACGCTTTGTTGAATGTTATCATCAGATGAATCAGCAACACTTTACTTTATTGAGGCCCTTACCTCAAAGTCACAGTTATTTATTTTGTGTTCGGAGTTTGTTATTATAATTTAATATTAATGAATTTTCTTTCACTGAGAATTCCAGATCTTTCACTCACAGAAATGTAGTAAATTGATATAATCCCAGGTTAATGCACACTATTTTTACAATGTTTAAAGGAAAGTTAACATCTTAGGCCATTATCAATTAGGCAAAAAAGCCAGTAAGCATGTGACAAGTAAATGTATTAAATATCCCACAAAACATTTCTTAAACCACAAATGATGTGTGGATGTATACAAGCGTTAAGTGTTTAGTTGTTAAGATATTCAATAATAAAAGAAACTCTCAAATTAAAAAAAACGCACTTTGCAAAAGTTCATTTACCCACATACTTTGCAATTTTGCGAGCAATTACAAACTATGTGTGACAAACTGAGTGAAATGACCTAGCATATAGGGAAACTATTTAATATTGAAATGTGGATAGAAAAACACTTTTATTTTGTTGGTTTAAACATATTTTATTTCTTGTTCGTTTTACATCATGATATTTAATTGTACACAATAGAAGTAAAAGGATTGTGATGAATTGAATTGGGGTTTTAAGGCGCACCAACACATGAACGGTTATATGGCGCCTAACAGGAATGAACATGCCAGGCTCATCCTCCATGTCCATCGAGATAAAATATGGAGAACGGGCCTAGAACCTTCTCACCCTGAACTGCAGGGTGGATTGTGATGAAAGTAAAATACTTATGATGTTCTATGTCTTAAATTGTGATTGGTTGAAAACATATTAAATCCTTAAAAAAAAAGAAGTCTAAAATGTTCATTTTCTAGAATGCACACGCGACACACATATATATAATCCAATAAATACAACACTATATCAACAAATAATAAAATCTCTATGCAAAACAAACACAACAAAATCTCAATATATGGACGGATATTTGTTGTACATAAATACATGGAACAAGATATTATATTAAGCTAAACAAGGAACCAGACATCTACACATAAGTTTCCTTGTGACACATGAAACAAGGCATCTTTTTCCTTGTGACATATGAAACAAGACATATATTCCTTGTGAGACATGAACAAATACAATTATTCCTTGCTTCAGATGAAGACATTTATTCCTTACTTCACATGGAACAAGACATTCATTCTTGCTACACATGAAACAAGACAGCTATTCCTTGCTACACACAGAACAAGAAAATTATTCATTGCTACACATGGAACAAGACATGTATTCTTTGCTACATATGGAACAAGACACATATTCCTTGCTACACACGGAACAAGACATTTATTCCTTGCTACATATAGAACAAGACAATTAGTCCTTGCTACACACAGAACAAGAAAATTATTCATTGCTACACATGGAACAAGACATGTATTCTTTGCTACATATGGAACAAGACACATATTCCTTGCTACACACGGAACAAGACATTTATTCCTTGCTACACATAGAACAAGACAATTATTCCTTGCTTCTCATGAAACAAGACATGTATTCTGTGCTACACATAGAACAAGACAATTATTCCTTGCTACACACATAACAAGACATGTATTCTTTGCTACACATGGAACAAGACACGTATTCCATGCTACACATGGAACAAGACATCTATTCCTTGCTACACATGAAACAAGACACTTATTCCTTGCTACACACGGAACAAGACACTCATTCCTTGCTTCATATGAAACCATACAATTATTTCTTGCTTCACATGAAACAAGACATTTACTCCTTGCTACATATGGAACAAGACATTTACTCCTTGCTACAAATGGAACAAGACATTTATTCCTTGCTTCAAATGGAACAAGACATTTATTCACTGCTACACACGGAACAAGACATTTATTCCTTGCTACACATGGAACAAGACATTTATTCCTTGCTACACACAGAACAAACATTTATTCCTTGCTACACATAGAACAAGACAATTATTCCTTGCTACACACATAACAAGACATGTATTCTTTGCTACACATGGAACAAGACACGTATTCCATGCTACACATGGAACAAGACAAGTATTTCTTGCTACACATAAAAAAGACATCTATTCATTGATACACACAGAAAAGAAAATTATTCCTTGCTACAGATGGAACAAGACAATTATTCCTTGCTACACAGGAAACAAGACATTTGTTCCTTGCTACATATAGAACAAGACAATTAGTCCTTGCTACACACAGAACAAGACATGTATTCTTTGCTACACATGGAACAAGACACGTATTCCATGCTACACATGAAACAAGACATCTATTCCTTGCTACACATGAAACAAGACACTTATTCCTTGCTACACACGGAACAAGACACTCATTCCTTGCTTCATATGAAACCATACAATTATTTCTTGCTTCACATGAAACAAGACATTTACTCCTTGCTACATATGGAACAAGACATTTACTCCTTGCTACAAATGGAACAAGACATTTATTCCTTGCTTCAAATGGAACAAGACATTTATTCACTGCTACACACGGAACAAGACATTTATTCCTTGCTACACATGGAACAAGACATTTATTCCTTGCTACACACAGAACAAACATTTATTCCTTGCTACACACGGAACAAGACATTTATTCATTGCTATACATGGAACACACAGAATCAAGACATTATATTTGATTTAGTTACATTACTTCGGTGTATACTAAAGATAAAGATCTAACTTTAGATATCAAGCCATTTGTGCAGAAATAGTTTGAAAGTCTAGTCTGTAAAATTACAGATGCTTTTTTAATTCTCCATATTCCTGTTACGTTCACCTGTACCAGAATAAAGGACCTTGACCTCAGTGAGTACACACCGTTAAATGTTTTGAAAATGGTTTACAATCTAAAACTAATTACGTCTAGGTGCACAATTTAAATATCACATGTCTTAATACATTCATCCGACATCCCCTTCTATTGAAGATTGCAATGTCGATAAGAATGACAATGGACTTCATACAAAAGGTAACCATTAATCATTATGCCCGTCTGCTGATATGTTACCTTATATGAGTAATGGTTATTTCTGAAGTGGAATCTGTTTTTTGAGAAAAAAAAATTCCCTTACACTTAAAAGATAATCATCAGTTATGTAACTTTCATGAATTTGGTGAGGTAAATTGCATCCTTTTGCTGTAATCTTTTTTTTTTTTTTATATTCAAGAATTAAAATACTGCATTATTACAAATACTAACGACACATCTTTATTACATTTAATGGTACCATACATCAAGCTCTACAAAGGAAGGTGGGGAGATTAAAGAAAGGCACTTCCCTCTGTGATGAACCTAAATAAAAGCAGTATCTATCTGGAAGGGGATGAAGCAAGGGGAAATAAGCAACTGATTTGAAAAAAGAGGGACAACTCATGTGGAAAACATGAAAACTGGAAAAAGGGAGATAACTTTTAGGTGACATTGAAAAAAGGAGGATAACTATTTGGGAAAATGAAGGAAAAGGGAGATAAACTTTAAGAGAGATTCCTTTAAAAAAGATTGACACCACAAACAAGAATCAGCATATAAAGGGAATTTGCTTCACTCTAATCACCAGGTTCTTAAATGTTTAGATTATGACAAAATGACCTGATAATAAAATTATGTTGAACAAAGATAAATATGATTAAGCTGTTTGTAAAAAAAATAAAATGCTTATGACAATATGGCAACACAGGAATCAGAGGTACAGAGACCAAAACAGTTAAAACCCTTCTATGGCAACACAGGAATCAGAGGTACAGAGACCAAAATGGTTAAAACCCTTCTATGGCAACACAGGAATCAGAGGTACAGAGACCAAAATGGTTAAAACCCTTGTATGGCAACACAGGAATCAGAGGCACAGAGACCAAAACGGTTAAAACCCTTCTATGGCAACACAGGAATCAGAGGTACAGAGACCAAAACGGTTAAAACCCTTGTATGGCAACACAGGAATCAGAGGCACAGAGACCAAAACGGTTAAAACCCTTCTATGGCAACAAAGGAATCAGAGTTACAGAGACCAAAACGGTTAAAACCCTTGTATGGCAACACAGGAATCAGAGGCACAGAGACCAAAACGGTTAAAACCCTTCTATGGCAACACAGTAATCAGAGGTACAGAGACCAAAACGGTTAAAACCCTTCTATGGCAACACAGGATTCAGAGGCACAGAGACCAAAACGGTTAAAACCCTTCTATGGCAACACAGGAATCAGAGGTACAGAGACCAGAACGGTTACAACTATTTTTTTTTAGGTTTGAGCCACCACTTTTGATTAAACATATTACAGGTATTTCTGTTTGTTAACAAGAATACAACCACCGGGTTTTATAAAAATAAATGTTTGGAAAGTAATATCTAAACAACATTTTGTAATCACACATTATCTGTTTATTAATCACCCTAAAAATGTGTTCCATTTGCAAAAAAAAGTGTCTTGAGAAATACATCAACAGTAAATCTCATTTATTTCTGCACACAAGCTCCTCATTGTGCTTAAACACAAGATCAAACAAGGTATCTGTTGTCTGAAAACAAAGATTCCGATTATAATTTTGTCCCAGATGGACACATAAATCTACATCCGTTAACACTTCTAACTATACTGGCACTTGTTTTCCCAATCATCATCAAAATTGATCATTTCTATTCGGTATAAAGTTTGGAGATGGCAGTATCATATTGACAAATAACACATGCCAATATTTAAAGTTCCATATTGAATAACATCCACTAAGTATATAATAGATAGAGTATGGTCTATCGAGTTGATTTAAACATCGCGATGAGCATATACCATACTCTATTTGTTTTGTAGCATGTCTCTTCACCTGTCTGCCATACTCTAACTTCCAATAACTCGTAGTTAGAGTACACCATTTATTCTGACAGGTGTTATATTCAATTAGGGAATTTCAGTAACCATGCTACAATGACAAATAAGGCATTATAAAGGGCTAAAAGTTAAAATTCAATAACATCAGTTGAGAAAATGGAAGTCTCAAAGTTTATTTCAAGATGGCAAACTCACCATTAGCAATATATGTATATGCTATTCTAACTTGAGGCCCTTAGTCTTAAAGGCAGAATATGCTTATTAAAATATAAACTGAAATTTAACTTATCAGTCATTGTCAGCCTTCCTTTTTTAATATTAATAATAAACTGAAACAGTTGACGAAGCACTCGGAAGCATTATAACTTAGAGAATTAAGCTAACAAATAAACTAAATAAAATTGAACTGTACACACTTTGCCGAATAAATATGTGTGTACTAATTACACTGTATCTCGTACACGCTGTGCCGAGGCTATGCACAACACAGGAAGTGTGCAGATACAAATGGTTTCCTTATAGCACAGGTATTGTTTATGTAAACACACGAGTTAGCGTGCCTTTTATAACTAAGCGTACATTTCTAATCAGTTGTTTCTATTAACGGCTTGATACATCAGATGATTTAATGCAAATTTGACGATAATAGTATACACAAATACTTGACACGAAATCTCTATCATCTCCGTTAAGGTTAACAATAAGCATATTCTGACTTTAAAACACACAATTAGCCAAGCTTCACAAGGTTTACAAGGCTAACCAAAGGGAAGTATGGCATTTATTCATCAACCCTGATATGTGGCCTTTAATATATATACTCGGTAAAAAAAGTTTTGGACCAGGGTATATAAAGTCATATAAAAATAAAACTAGTGGACAGAATTTAAGTATCTTTTTTTAGTAACAAAGGTCTACCCTACCCGGTTAATTCGGTACCAGAAGCATTAAATTCCAAACAAGATTTGATTTTAAAAAAATATCGCGAACACACAAAGGGTCTGTAAAAAATATTGCAAAGTCCATAACAAGTAACAGTTACGGACACATTCGGGTAACCAATAAAAAGATTATTATTGTTTCGCAAACTTTCATTGTAAACGATAATTACAGTTGATTGTTGATCTATTGTGAATTATCAACTGAGATAATAAGGGTTATGGTCGAATGTCATGGTTCAGCGATCATTGTACGGGTTCGAACACTGCCTGGTCCAAAACTTTTTTTACAGAGTATATATATGCATTTGTCTAATAATCCCACCTCAATAAAAGTATCAAATATTACCTAGGATATATGTTATATGGAGGCTATTTCGAGACAAATGCAACACAGCTGTAACTAAATATAAATAAAGTAGATGATACACCAGTGTTGCGTTGAATCTTCAAATTTATATGATATATTGAGATGTACCACTAGTTAAAAGTCTTAAAGTAAAATGACCATATAATTATATAATATATCCATTTCGGTAAGATCTAGCTTGTTTCATACGAGAGCAGACAGAGAGGCAGGACCTGACTCTCAGAAAACACGACATATTCTTGATTCATCGACGCATCACCCTGTCCCAGAATGTGGGTAAGTCGACCAGGAGTCTGTAAATAAAAAACGTACATGTACAGTCCTTATTTCGTGGTATTATATAATATATAAATGTAAACCACTTGTGTTTTTCACGAGTCGTGGCAATGTTGCGCAATAATATGTTTGATTTTTTTTGCCACAAATAATAGTTAATAACAATGTTCCGCTAGTTCAGTTTATAAAATTATATTCTGTCTGCACATGCACTGTTTGTGTAGAAACAGTAAATAATCTGGATAGAGACGTGAAAAAACACAAAAAAAAACAAGAAATGTCACTGTAAGTGACAAATGCCTCCGAAGTATTAGTCTGAATTTCCACAAGACCTGGGGCATCTTCTTATGGTGAAAATTTCTGCCAGGTTATATGAAAATCCCTCAACCGATGACAAAGTTATACACCGGACAAAAATAATATGACTTCATTCAAATACAGGGTCATAAAGCATCTTTTGACCTCTAAGTGTGACCTTGACCTTGAAGCTAATGATCTGGATTTTGCGCGCGACACGTCGTCTTGTTGTGGTGAACACTTGTTGCAGGTTACTTGAAAATCCCTCCATGAATTTCATAGTTATTTACCGGACACGAAATATGGAACCGGAAGTACTTCTTTTTGACGTTTAACCTCTAAGTGTGACCTTGAATTTGGAGCCACGGACCTGGATTTTGCGTGCGACATGTCGTCTTGTTGTGGTGAATACTTGTGCCAAGTTATTTGAAAATCCATCTATGAATGTCAAAGTTATTTACCGGACACGAAATATGGACACGAAAGTACTTCTTGTTGACCTTTGACCTCTAAGTGTAACCTTGACCTTGGAGCCACAGACCTGGATTTGGCGCGCGACACGTCGTCTTGTTGTGGTGAACACTTGTGCCAAGTTATTTGAAAATCTGTCCATGAATGTCAGAGTAATTTAACGGACACGATGGTACGCTATGGTACAGATGGATGGACGGAGGGACGGACGGATGGACGGTGCGACTACTATATGCCACCCTTTGGGGGCATAAAAAATAGAAGGGTTAAAGAAGATGTTCCACTATTCTCAAACCAGTTTCTTTAAAAGTGCTCTAAAGACATGGAAAATGGTGAATGAATATCAAAATACCATAAAAATACAGGAGGTATGTATGACCTATTGAAAATGTGAAAATAGACATAATAAATAGAGGTGGCCATTTTGGAATGATAACCCCTTTTATCACATAATTTGTTACAAGCTTGCTGTTCAAGGCAATTAATGTGGACAAGTAAGTGTCTCATAACCAGAGACCAAATTCTTACCAAAAATATAACACTAATCTGAAATCATTTGCTGCACAACAAAACAATCTCTCCAAAAGAATGGCCCAGGCAACAAAATATATTCCTTGCACTGATAGATTTAAAGAAATCTAGCTTTGAGAATGGCTTTGAATTTGAGTATTGTAATTTGCTATTTTCATCAGACAGTGAACTTGAGTGAAGGCAAATTAATGTTTATATCTAGGCAAATTAATGTTTATATCTATAAGAATTTTAAGTTTGAATGAAATTTAATTACTCTGATGTGGTTTAGTATTGCACTTATCTCTTAGCCTCAGTATTACAAGGTTAAAGGGACACTGTCCTTAAGTAAGCAAATATTGAGCATAGGTAACCAAATAACTGTCTGATTTTTATTCAGTGAAATGTATACATGAAAACATGAGCATAGACCCAAATAAGCCTGTAGTAATGTATTCATGAGTTTGAAAAAAGAAAGTTTTATTTATTGTTTGTAAATAATGTGGGTCCCACAGTATATCTCTAATGCTCTCAACTATTGCGCACTCACTATTATTACCCACGAGTGTAATTTTAGTTTGTGCTGCGAGTTCAAACTCGTGAAGAGGTACTTCTTTTTTTGTACCGATGTTGAATTCTGTTAAACAATCTTGTTTTTATTTAGTAAATATTCAATAATATTGTCAACTTAACTATTTCGTGTTTTAGAACCTAAAAGTAACAGCCATTGTCCCTTTAAGGATCTGCCTATAGCGTGAAATACCAGTAGTGCATTTCTCTTTTGAGAATTTAAAAAGGTTAAATTATAGGTTTCATAAAGCATTATTTAATTGTTCAAGGATTGTTTACTTGAAATGTTTAAATGGACTGGAGGTAATCTGGAAGAATAATGGGTGTCTACCCAAATGAAAATCACTGTAATGGGTTAAAGACATTTTCTATAGTTTTTTCTGCTTAACAGATTTTCTTTAAACTTTTTGTACAGTAAGTCTGTTATATATATAGACAGAAAAGGCAAAAATAATGGTAGGTCACCATGATTGTTAAAATTTTAAAAAAAAAATTGTAATGCCACCGTCATGTCAATCTGTCCAAAAAGTTGAACAAGTCCATGAAATAGCTAAATAAGACATTTTTTGAAGTCTAATCATTTATTCATTGGTCACAATTCTGCTAAAATTGTATTAAAGTAAAGAACTTTTAATTACAATAACATTTAAAGCCCATCTTTATGTAAAACCTATATTTTTTACAATTTCTGTTGAGACCATTACCACAATTTATGCACAAATTAGCCCATAATGATACAATTTCCTTTTTTTTTATGTATGTTCCCAATAATAGAATTTTGTTAAACTTTCTAAGCACATAGTTTAACATATATAAAAACAAAATGTGCAATAAAAATGATAGGTCCCCCATGCTTGTTTAGAAAAAGAATTTGAAACCCTACCCCTACGCTAAAAGGCCAAGTTTTGTATGAAATTATATAGAAATGGTATATTTTCCTTTTTTGTTATGTTCCTAATAACATAATTTGTTCAAACTTCCTAGGCACTTATTTGAACAAATATTTAGACAATATTTTCAATTAAATTTAGAGGTCACCATGCATATTGAGATTTAATATTGGTTTTTGGAACCGTACCATTATGCTTAAATTTTTTAATTTTGTTGGAATTTTTATAAAATGCTATATTTTTCCTATTTTATGTATCTAATAATAGGCCTTTATTTAAATAAAGACAATAAAAAAAAATAAAAAATAAAAAATTTAAATAAAAAAAATAATTAAAAAATAATAAATAAAAAAAGACAAAAAAAGACAAAAAAAAACAAAAAATACAACTAGACATCAAAAGCAACATTCCTGTAAATTTGTAGGAAAATCCATCCAATAGTTTTAGAAGAGAAGTCGCCCAAAAAAGGCGCGCATGGAAAACTACAGCAAATGCCTTTAAGGCTGTATGGTGTCAATCGGTTTTTTAGTGATGTTTTTCTTATTGTTAAAGATCTTTCGACAAATTGTCGAGAGGTGGAGAGGGGGTAATTGATGGGGTATCAGATATGGCATATGGCTGGTTTTCAAACTTATCCTAGCTTTTATTGAAATGAACATTTTGAACATAGTTGGTAAAGATCAGATGAAAAATGAAGGACATAGAGCGAAGTTAAGAATTTAAATAAATCAAGGACCTTAAAGGGGTTCATGCACTACCTTAAAGGGCTCTGAAAAACTTGAAAAAAAGTTGAAAGAATTATCAAAATGCCATGAAAAATAATGGAGATATGACCTATTGAAAATTTGCAAAGAAACATAAATGGAGGCGGCCATCTTGGAATGATGACGTCATGGCACCTTTTAAAGAAAAGAAAGTCACTGCAAATGAAAAATAAGCACACAATGTATACATTTTACATCTTTATATTTATTTTTAATCAATTTACAGTGATTTTCTTTGCTTTAAAATAAATTTTGTCAAATATCACAGTCACAGATAACCTTGCATGTGTTGAAAATGAAGTAAAACACCATACAAACAAACAAACAAACAAACAAACAAACAAAATAAAAAAACAAACAAACAAAGATGCCCACTGGCGGCAATGTTAGACATTGAAACAAATCTGAATTTTGTCTAGGACCAACTATATGTCATGCTAATCATTTTGGTAAAGGTTCAACATCAAAACCACTTATGATTTTTGAGAAGTACTAAAAATATATTTTAAAAATCTGTTTTGAGCTGTGGGGGCCATCTTGAGTTTTGGGCCGACCTGACTTTAACACTTTAATAGGAACAACTAGACTTCAACAGAAACATTCATGTAAAGTTTCATGAAAATCCATCAAGTAGTTTCAGAACAGTAGTTGAAATCATGAGCAACATTCCTATAAAGTTTCATGAAAATCCATCAAGTAGTTTCAGAACAGTAATCGACATCATGAGCAATATTCCTATAAAGTTTCAAGAAAATCCATCAAGTAGTTTCAGAACAGTAATCGACCACATGAGCAATATTCCTATAAAGTTTCATGAAAATCTATCAACTAGTTTCAGAGGACTGGTGGCCATGTTTGACGTGGAATCAAAATGGTTTTTGTCCAGGACCAATATTATGTCATGCTGATTATTTTAGTAAAGGTCCCATGTCAGTATCACTTATAGTTTTGGAGGAGTAGTTGCTACAAACTTTTTAAAAATCTGTTTAATAAACTTCAAATGATTACTTACAGAGCAAAGCATCACATTATACAACTCAAAGATACAGGTCAACTTAACTAAAAGGGTGTTCCATAGAACACTTGTGTCACCTGACATGTGCTTATTCCAGCTAGTGAAGATCTGTGTGAAGTTTCATGAACACAGGTCAAACAAATTTTAAGTTATGGCCAGTTTTGAGATTGGGTAGGTTGCAGGTTAAAATTTAATGAAAAGGGGCATAACTCTGCCAAAATAAAAGTCAGAGTTATTGGACATGTGTAACAACATTCATTGAGGTAACATGAAGATGTGTCTGAAGTTTTGTGAACATAGGTCAAATGAATACTTTTCAAGTTATGGTCAAGGTTAGGTTGCAGGTTAAAGTGTGATGGACAATGACGGACGACAGGTGATGGACAAATTGATGACTTAGAGTCTGCCATGCTGTGCAACAACACAAAAATATGATCCCCTTGTAAACACAAACTTCTCAGACTTAAAGGTCATATTAATATAATTATTTATAAGATTTATACAATAAAACTTGATGCCCAGACCAAAATATTCATAACCACAATAGATAAAGAAGGAAAATTGGGGCTAGTTTAAGTGGCATTTGCATATTTGCTGAAAAACATACTGATGGTTTTATTTGTATTTAGATTGACACCCATAATTCTTCAAGGTCGCCTACATGAGCGAGCCTATTTTGGAGTAGGAAGTGTTTCTGTATGGGTATAAAGAGCAGCAATGAATGTCAAAGTACCATGTCACATACATATAATAATCGTCCAAAATCCAACACAAGAAAGAGATATTCATTAATACGCTCCTATATTTACATAAGGAATAAATGTATTTGCCAAATATCTTGAAAGCTAAATCAATTATGGTATATAGACTGCAGAATTTACAGTGCAGAAAGCAGGAAGTTGGGATGTGTTTCTGTTTCTGTGCTTCATGTTACCAGTACTTTACTCTTTGTATGTGAAAAGGGTAAACAAAAACATATGTTCAAGATGTGATGAAATTTATGCTAAAACATGAGCTGTAGACAATATGTCCAAGGTGTAATGAAATTTATGCTATAAAAATGTGATTTAATTTATGCTAAAATATGAACAGTTGATAATATGTCCAAGATGTAATGAAATTTATGCTACCAAAGATGTGATCAAATTTATGCTAAAATATGAACACTGGCTATGTCCAAGATGTGATGACATTTATGCTAAAATATGGACACTGGCTATGTCCAAGATGTGATGACATTTATGCTAAAATATGAACACTTGATATGTCCAAGATGTAATGAAATTTATGCTACCAAGATGCGATTAAATTTATGATAAAAACATGAGCAGTTGATATGTCCAAGATGTGATGACATTTACTAGAGTATGAAGAGTTGATAAGTCACAGGTGTAATGAAATCTATTCTAAAACATGAACAGTTGATAAAATGTCAAAAAATGTCTATTGAATGAAATTGAGAAAATCAAGGTTTAGTATTCAATATTTATGTTTTGCATATTATTGCCTTTTGCCATGTCACATCACTGTTTACATAAAAGCCCTATATATATGAATGGTACTCACGATGATACTGTCGAATGCGGCAGAAGGCTGAGATCTTGTTCTGTCCTCCTTCACCACGGTTTCAACATTCCCGATTCCAACCTCTGCCTTCAGCAGGCTACCTAACTGTAAATAAAGGCTAACAAGGTTAGTGAACTCTTAAGATTCTTGTCTTTCCTCTAACCTTTTATTCACCCTATGTGCAATTTCAAATTATGTTGTTTGTTTTTTTCAATTTGATTTTTCTTGTGTATTTTTGCTCCACTGGTTTATTTGCTTGTTTGTTATTAAAGTAAATATTTATTCTTTCCATATTCAAGATATGTGTGTCTGTTCATCAATTAGACAGGGACATTGACTAGGGGGGGTCAAATGTAATACAGTTCAGTCTCTGGGCATGTAAAAGGACCAGAGAAATATATTCCTTAGTCAAGAGTAGCTTGCGCTCTATAAGGACGAGTGAAATAGTCCAAGTAGGTTTGTATCAACTTTACAAATGAAATATATTTTTTAGAGTAGGTTGCTCTATAAAAGACCAGAGAAATATATTCCTTAGCCCTTTCACTGCCACAGTCTTGAACATTGATTTTTACGACCAGTGTAAACCCAGATCAGCCTGTACAAAAAAATCAGAGTTTACACTGGTCGCCATTCAGTAAGAATGTTTTTCATACTTAATAAATTAAAAATGTGGTTGTCCAGTAATGAAATATGTTTAAATTTTACTGAAGAATCATTTATATTTAACATTGGTAACACATAACACCAGCTGACTTGTACATATTACTTGAAATGAAATATTATATTTTCAGTACCAAACATTCACAAAGTAAACTGTCTCTAAAGGCATTCAAAATTAGGATAAAAAATATTTTTCAATTCTAGAATGTATGTCTTCGAACCATTCGGAAAAAAAAGGAAAAAATATTTGAACCTTTCTAAATAATTTTGTTGTATAAACATGTGCAAGTTCACCCGTACAATTTGTGTATTTGGTTTTATTCTGCCCAAGAATCTGACAACTATCTGATATAATATACTTTAATAAATAAGCAAGATAAGAAATGTGGCCATGTAGAGAGAACATTAAGAACTAAAACCTTCTTTTTTCAATCGTAGTTTTTTTCTATCTTTTCCCTGTAAAAAAAAGTATCTTACTCAGTAGTGTTTTTTTTATAATTTAATATAGTAAAACACATACAATTCAATTTTTAAAAAAGTTTAAAGACTACCGCTTTATACAGACTTTAATATATGAAACTCAATATTATAATATGTATATAATCAGTTGTATATATGTTTGTTTGTAAGGCGTACGGTGGGATGGTCCTCCCCGACCCACAACATGCCAAATAACGGGGAGAATAAATGGGTCACCGAACTGGTGATGACCGAAAAATAAGAAAAAAAAAAGAGAAAAAAAGGAAAAAAAAGAGGGCCAAGATGGCCCTTAATCGATCACCTGAGTACTGGCACATTATCAAACTTCTTTGAAATCTTATGGTCATATACAATCTGTGCAAGTTTGGTTAAGATTGTTCAAGAAATGTGGGCTCTGTTGTGTATAACAACACTGATATAAAGACACTGACAAATTTTGGTAAAGATCAAATACAAAATGAAGGTGCTAGAGTGTAACACCTTGGGCAGAGCCAAATGTGACCCCAGTGCTACGTGTAATATATGAGAGCTGTGTGCTTTGTGGTTTCAGAGAAGAAGATCTTTTAAGTTTTTCCCTATACAAGTCTATGTAAAACGTGACCCCTGGGGCGGGGCCAAATGTGACCCCAGGGTCACCATTTGAACAAACTTGGTAAAGGACAATAAGAGTATAGTAAATGCAAAGTATTAAACCTCTGGCTCTTGTAGTTCCAGAGAAGAAGACTTTAATGTGTTTCCTATATAAGTCTATGTAAAACTGTGACCCACAGGGTGGGGTCAAATTTTACCCCAGGGTCACCATTTGAACAAACTTGGTAGAGGACCATAAGCTTATAGCAAATACAAAATATTAAACCTCTGGGTCTTGCAGTTCCAGAGAAGAAGATTTTTTTCAGTTTTTCCCTATACAAGCCTATGTAAAACTGTGACACTCAAGGCAGAGCCAAATGTGACCCCAGGCTCACCATTTGAACAAAATTGGTAGAGGACCATGAGCTTATAGCAAATGCAAAATATTAAACCTCTGGCTCTTGCAGTTTCAGAGAAGAAGATTTTTTAAGTTATTCCCTATACATGTCTATGTAAAACATGTGACCCGAGGGTCACCATTTGAACAAACTTGGTAAAGGACCATAAGCTTATAGTAAATGCGAAATATCAAACCTCTGGCTCTTGTAGTTTCCGAGAAGAAGAATTTTTTTTCCCCCCCTATATAAGTCTATGTAAAACTGTGACCCCCAGGGCGGGGGACAAATTTGACCCCAGGGTCACCATTTGAACAAACTTAGTGGAGGACCATAAGCTGATGCTACATGTAATACATGAGAGCTTTGTTCCATGTGATTCCAGAGAAGAAGATTTTTTTCAGTTTTTCCCTATACAAGCCTATGTAAAACTGTGACTCCCGGGGTGGGGCCAAATGTGACCCCTGGGTAACCATTTGAACAAACTTGGTAGAGGACCATAAGCTTATAGTAAATGCAAAATATCAAACCTCTGGCTCTTGTAGTTTCCAAGAAGAAGATTTTTAAAAAAAAAATCCTATATAAGTCTATGTAAAACTGTGACCCCGGGGCGGGGACAAATTTGACCCCAGGGTCACCATTTGAACAAACGTAGTACAGGACAATAAGCTGATGCTACATGTAATACATGAGACCTCTGTGCCTTTGGTTTCAGAGAAGAAGAATTTTTAAAGTTTTTTCCTATATGTCTATATGAAAAACATGAAAATCTCAATATACAAACTTTGGACCCCCGGGGCATGGCCATTTTTGACCCCGTTTCATTTGAACAAACTTGATAGTCTAGGCGTTCATTTTAAAAGAAAAACTGTTGAAATCTGTCCAGTGGTTCTTGAGAAGAAGATTTTTTAAGGTTTTGACCATATATGGTAATGGCAGCCATCTTGGATGTCGCGCTGACCTAATTTTAACAAATCTACAAAGCATTCATCTAAGGATCATCCGCATGAATTTTATTAAAAATTTGCCAAGCGGTTTCTGGGGAGAAGTCGTTTGAAGAAAAGTTAACGACGACAGACGACGACGGACGAAGAGTGATCCCAATAGATCGCCTTCGGCTCAGGTGATCTAAAAAAGGATGTTTTCCATAACACTTTATATATAAAATACTAAAGAAAAGTTTGAGTTCAAGTTCATTTGAAATTTGGCGTCAAAAGGGTTACGAGTCATTATAGTTTGCTCTCTATCTGATTCCATCTCTGATATCAATACCAAACAATCTAAATAATGCACTGACAAACCAACAATTCAACACAATTTAGTCTTTCTGTTCGTCTAGATCTTCATACTGTCTCTTTTTCTGGTTTTCAGGTTTTAAAATGCAATTGCCTATCTTCATTTTTTTCTTTCTTTCTTTAAAACATTTTGTAATCAAATTTCAACCTCTTATTCCCAACATGACCTACTTTTTGGGAAAATATTAAATCCTAAAAAGAACTAAAATTATGTATCCATAATGCCTTTATTTTGTGTATCAGTATTACTATTAAATAATTAATTACTGGTATGACACAAAATGAAATGCGACTACTTACTTTAGAAAACTGAGCTGCCTTCGAGGGATATTTTGAGAAATATAAACCTCTGCCGTATTCTCCGCATGTGAAATCTGTTAATAGAGGTCAAAACAACATAATTAATTTAAAATTCAATTCAATGATGCACTTCTTTACAATGTACTGAGAAGTGGGGAGGGGTAAACCTATAGTCCCCTCAAGGGACTAATGACCCAAGCCATGGTAACCAGGTCCCATATTCTCGAAACTTTTGAGTCGAAATCCCAGACTCAAGCTCAGCTATAAAAAAATTAAAAAATCTTACTTAACAGTCATGAATTTAAATGACCTGAAACTTTAAACAAATCGAGATAATCATCAATTACAAATGTCCTGAAAGTTTCAGGAAGAAAAACAGTCACTGAAAAAAGTTACAGCTAAAATAAATATATGAACTTTGAGCTTGAACGTAAGATTTAGCTGAGCAAGTTTCGAGAATATGGGGCCAGGTATCTTCCATTAACATGAAAGGAAGTAAAATAATAAAGTGTTAAAGAAGAACAGGATGCATTTAATC
Organism: Cyrtodaria siliqua; assembly: GCA_037043455.1. Lineage (NCBI taxonomy): Eukaryota > Metazoa > Mollusca > Bivalvia > Adapedonta > Hiatellidae > Cyrtodaria > Cyrtodaria siliqua. Next base: position 152,659 of record JAWPHD010001472.1, on the reverse strand, counting down.
AGTATTATAGAGTGCGATAACACTTACACTGCATTTCTATGAAAACTGTAAAAACATTTCATTGAAAATAAAAAACTTCAAGGAAACTCTAATCTTTTTCTTTTCTTAGACCGTTGAATATTTTATTTACCAGTAGACTGAAATTAAGAAGATATATCTTCCTACTCGTTCTGACAACTATAGAATTTATTTGAATGACAATAGAATTTAAAGTACCCCATAAACCTGAAGGACTTGGTGTCAGAGCAATACATAGAGGATATTTATTGTTTTGGAGTGAATAACAGATTTTATTTCATCGAGAAGTGTGAAAACTTTATATTTTCATGAATGCTTTGCAAATTAAGAACAGGATGCATTTTCTGGGCGGAGTGGGTGGGAGAGGGGCCGGGTCTCCCCTGGCTCCTACGCCTATTTGAAACTGTTTGAAAAGTGCAAGTAATAAATATGTGTCACGCGATGGGACATAACGCGAGGGGATGTTGCGGACAACATGATTCCTTTATAGCTCATATTCACTTTGTCAAATCTGGGGTATAATTATAATTGCTCCTTCCATGCAATAATGAAAAAAGATACTTATCTGTATATGCCGCTACTCCATAGTAATGACTCCAAAATATATTAATTGTGGTAGTCCCTTAACCCCATAAAAATGACAATATATTTATAAATTGAGCCACTACCTCAAGGATATGACCCTAAATACGGGCCTATATGTATGGGGTTTAACGACGCTTTTAATATTTTGGTCATATCACGCAAATGTCTACTTTTAGAGAACTATAGACACATAACATTATACCCCACCCAGTCACATTATACTGTTTTTTCGTGTTTAATGTCATTTTTCAGCACATTTTAGGCTATGTATGATGGTCGATATTTTGTGATGGAGGCAAACCACCCACTTATTCCTGGGTAGAACCAGTACTGTATACCTCCCAGCATCCACAAGAATCAACACTTTCTCATTTGCAAGTTGAGCTCCCAGTGGGATTTGAACCCGCAGCGGTGAGAGGCGAGAACATTGTTAACCCCTCGAAACGGAGGCGCTTACACTGACAATGGGCTGACCAGTGCTAGAACCACCCTTCATAAGCTGAATGGAAGGCAGCTTCTAGAATCATTTTTATGAAGTCTTTGGTAAATAACCGGCCGGAGATTAAACCCATGACCTCCCTGTTGTGGATGCTCTACCAATAGTCCACAATGTGGTGTATATATATATATATATAGGCCTGGAAACTTTACAGGAAATACCCAGATATATATAATGTGATAAAGGTTCATACAGGAATTAACCTCCATATGTACAGATTATGATACAGGGAGCACTCTCTATTTTCATGAATCACCCACATATATATAGTTATGTGATATAAGCCCCTATCCCCAGGAATGATCCCAAGATATATTATTATATATGCCCTCACACTTTGTTCATGATTAGCTGTCTACAGATGTTAATATTTATTCTGGCCCTACACCACAGGAATGACCCATATATCTTAATTGTTACTTAGGCCCCTACCCAACAGGAATCACTACCATTTATCATACTTGTTATATAGGCCCCTATCTCCAGGAATGACTCCCATATATCTTAATTATATAGGCCCCTACCCAACAGGAATGACTCCTAGATACACAGATATATCAACTGGGTTATAGGCCACTACTTCATAGCAATAATCCACAGATATAGTGTTATATATGCCCCTTCTCTTTGTTCATGACTAACATTCCTTATGAAAACATCAAAACAAAGTTAACAATGCCAAATATCATATTACTGCCACCAGATATGATAATGAAAGATAACATATCTGACACATTGGGGATGGTTAAGGACAGTATATCTGATACCTTTAAGTGTTGAATGAGAAGAGTAGGTTACACAAGACCACCTTTCATTTAAAACTACTAAAGATTGTCATCACTATACAGAATCAAAGTGCTGAAGGCACTGATGGGTGGTGCTTTTTGTAAGTGTTGGAATGGATGGGAAATGGAAGTGCTGTAAATGTAACTTCCATGGTTTGTTTTTTACATTCAGTGATGTTTCAGATGATTGATATTCATTACCAATTTCATATTTAAACATGTTTTAGCTAACTCATATGGCCCGAATTAGCTTCCGTAGATTTTTTTCTGAGCAAGCTCTTCAGCGAGGCATAGTATATTATACAGAGTGGAGTCTTGGTGTGGAGTCTTGGAGTGGAGTGGAGTGAATAATTGGAGTGACCTTGGAGTCACATTTTGGAGTGACCTTGGAGTCAGATTTGGAGTGAATATTTTGGATAATTATCAATTTAATATTTTTGAATGACCCTCACAAGGTGCACAGTTCCTAACATACTCAGTACAGCTGCATTGTCCCATGAGACATGTGCTAACCTTAATGTGAGGGACAGACTATCTAAAAACAACATAAATGAACTTGGATACCCAAACATTAACCCCAGTATTGAAGCATTATGACCCTTTGGCCTGACATAAACTAGTCCCGAGGGACCAACTAATCTTAGGTCAGGACACTGACATCCAGTGTCAGGGGTAAACAGGGTTCCAATATGTCCAATATGTCAGTCATACCACAGAGACTGAAAACAAAAAACATTAAAGTTTATGGGAACTTAGAGCTCTCTCAGCCTAACTGTTCCACAAACATGGATTTTTTTTAGAACATGTAGTAACAGTGCCCAAGTTAAAATTAGATGTGCAGTCTTGGAATTAGTTGTTGAAATTGGGTAGCTTAATAGACACATGCATTTTAAAGAATTATTTAATAAATAAATAAGTGTATGTGCAAATGAAGTAACCCATGTAAATTTATTAGTTCTAAAAAGTTATTAATTGTAAGAGAAATTAAGACTTCAAGTTTAGACTAAAAAATGTACTCCAAAATATTCACTCCAAATTTGACTCCAAGGTCACTCCAAAATGTGACTCCAAGGTCACTCCAATTATTCACTCAACTCCACTCCAAGACTCCACACCAAGACTCCACTCTATATAATATACTATGCCCTTCAGTGAGCACTTACTGTTCTATTTTTAGTAACATGATACATTTTCTATTATACACAACTCGAGTTATAACCTTTTAAACAGATGATAAAAAGTTGACTTAGTGAAATTTTGATAAAATAGGTATGTATGACGTAAATAAATAATAAATTGCCTTTCTTCTGAACATTGTTTCTTATTTAGGGCATCAAATTAAAGGCATGCATGAGAGACTACTTCTTCTAGCGTAGTGTTGCATAGTGTTGTATTGTGCTGTTAGGTTTGTCACATTCCTAGAATTCCATTGAAAACCCCCATTATACCTCTGACGGTGCTTTAGCACCGCCAAAAACGCAATAAGAAATGTTACCTGGCATTAAAATAACTACCGGTATTGAAGATGTTCATCATTGTGAAACAAAGGGAAGTTACACTAATCAACTGTCATTTACAAAGTAAAGGGAAATAAGTAACACAGAGTATGTCACGTATATAGTAAAGGGAGGCAATAACCTATTAGTTATTTAGTAAAGGGAAGTAACACTGATCACCTGTCATTATACAGTAAAGGGAGGTAACAATAATCATCTATCAGTTAATTAATAAAGGGAAGTAACACTGCTGTCATTTAAATAGTACAGGGAGGTAACACTAATCATCTATCAGTTATTTAATAAAGGGAAGTAACACTGCTGTCATTTAAATAGTAAAGGGAGGTAACAATAATCACCTATCAGTCATTTAGTAATGGGAAGTAACACTGATCACCTGTCATTTATATAGTAAAGAGAGGTAACAATAATCACCTATCAGTCATTTAGTAAAGGGAAGTACAACTCATCACATGTCATTTAAATAGTAAAGGGAAGTAACACAGATCATCCATCATTTATATAGTAAAGGGAAGTAACCCAGATCACCTGTCATTTATAGTAGCTCAGCTTAACTGTCATACAGTAATGGGAAATAACACTGATTACTTGTCATGCCGGTACGAAACTACCAATTATTTTCCCCATTGACACCAATGTTAAAATGATTTGCTTCAACTTCAAGTATGAGAAATGCAGCAGTGTAATTTTCATATAGAAAAATAGTTTTCTACTCAAAAACAAAATCACCATAAAAGGTGGGGTCACAAGGCATAAGAAAGTTCTTGTTTGTTTACTAAACAGGTCAAGGGTACACCTGTTTTCATTGATAGCTGCTCACAAAGTGTATGCATAGATTCAAAATTTGGAAACATCAATAATCCAGTAAAACCTATCAATACACTTCTGATACATACAACAACAAAATTAATTAGAAATGGACTATTTCACCCTACTTATAATGTCCATTTCCAACAAAAAAAGAAGGGATGACTTTAAATTTCATTATAGGAACTAAAGAGTAAAGGCAAGTAACACTAATTATCTGTCATTTATACAGTAAAGGGAGGTAACAATAATCACCTATCAGTTATTTAGTAAAGGGAAGTAACACTGATCACCTTTCATTTATATAGTAAAGGGAGGTAACAATAATCACCTATCAATTATTTAGTAAAGGGAAATAATGCTGATCACATGTCATTTAAATAGTAAAGGGAGGTAACAATAATCGCCTATAAATTATTTAGTAAAGGGAAGTAACTCTGATCACCTATCAGTTATATAGTACATGAGAAAGTAAATGACCCTTGACCAAGACAATGAACTTGACTTTGACCTTGACCTTAATTTATTTATGTGGTCATAAATATTGTCATGATGTGTATACATAGAAAATTGGAAGAAATATAAAGAAATATTGTGATGATGGCAGAAGCGACAGACAATGCAAGACAATGTACAAAGTAATCCTTATGTCTTGCCTTGCAATACCTCGATAAGTGTTTACCGCAATTTAAAACTCATAAAAAACAACACCTGTCATGAGGATTGTTCCTCTTTATCATGCAGATATGCACTTTTCTGCCCAATAAAGGGGTGACCAATTAAATTTTACTTTAATTAGGCACTGACCATTAAAGCAAATCAATGCGGAATCCCTCGGCGTTTATTGTACGTAACGTTATCTGACGTCATGCACGTAACGTTGCCTGACGTCATAAAACAAACAAAAAACAACAACATGGCGACATGGCGACATCCTCGATAAGCGTACCATAGGTAATAATAGTAATTCATACAGAAAATATGGATAATCTACATGATAAATAGAATAAGTTTTCTAAGCCTCGCCTAATAAACTTGATAGTAAAATGCACTGACATAATATTCTCTATTTATTTTCAAAAAAAACAAATAGGATTATTTACTTCATTTCCATATATATGCAAATTAGCTTATTTAAATATTTTATAAAGCTTTTATGTTCTTCAAAAAAATTAAACTTTTCATGGAAACTAAATGTATCTTCTTTCATTGGGAATTGCAAAACTGTTCTATAAACAGAAGAAAAAAAAAGTTGACGCTTTTATTAGCGATATGGATTTAAAGTTTAAGGACACATGGCAATCTTGATTTGTGTAAAACTTGCTGCGTCCCATCAGTTTTCCTACATAACTTGCATTGTTTCAATCATAAATATTAATTATTAGAATGGTTTTCAAAGCAAATTGTTTTTGCATATTACTTACTGTTGATTATAGTGCACCAGTAATATATTTAAACAGATGGTATATTAACGAAAATAACTGAAAACTCACCATTTTATTTAAATAATATACGCAAGCAGGTTTAAAGTCAGAATTATACTAAAATAAATGTGGGTGCTAACTTTAGTGTTGGATAAAAACGTCAAGGTTGCCATGTGTCCCTTTAAGGTGTTTGTACAGTACTGGGTCTAGCTACCCAGGAAAAGTGATTGGTCTGCCTCCATCCCAAAACAATCGACTGTCATATATAACCTTACATGTGTTGAAAATGACGTAAAACACCATACAAACAAAGATACAAACTATGATTTTGTTGCACTAACAGTTACCACTGCTAGACTGGTATCAAGTCGGGAGCTGTATTTGGATAGGTCATATGTATGTATGGGGTTTAATGATCTTTCAGTCATATCAAGATGGTGTTGTTACAGCAGTGAGCTCAGTTCTAAACTTTATAGTGCTATCAGACTGGAATACCACACTGTAGACATTATTAATTATTAGGATTCTTGACAGGGGACATGGGCTCACATTCCCTGCCTGGAAATTATATTCACCCGAGCCGTTAGGCGTTTTCATTTTTATATTGCGCCAATTTCCTCGTAAAGTGCCTCTAACTAGACGTTGTTCATTTTCATGACGTCATCGCTCTAACGTCGTTATATCTGTCGGATTTTTTCATGAAATACACGTATTTTATCACTATGTTAATGTTTTATTATCTGTATTATTTCAGACCTTTACACACAATGGAAAGCGCAGAAAAGCAATAGAAAGGAAACAATCGGCGGTTTCCAAAATGAATCGGCACCGTTATCGTCGCCATTTTGTTTTTGTGTAGTGCAGGTACGGGAAAATCAACCTATGTTCACGTCGCGAGACATAGACATGGGCTCATGTCTACGGCCCATTGACCAATAAAATCCCGAGAATTTTCTTTGCAGTATGACAAATTACAGTCCTAGAACTATCCTTACCTCCTACATGGTAGCCAAACTCTCTACCACTAAGCCCTGGTTCTCACAAGTAGGATTACGCTGCGTGTCAGTAGGGGCAATGCGGTTAAACAGAGGGTAAATACGGACAGATTACAGAACTAAGTATATCCACTCTCTGACTTTTTATATACAGTTAATGCTACCATCAATAAATAGATAATGAGGTTTATGATGGAGATATTCTGTATAATGTAAAAGGCACATCTTTTATAAAACTATGCTTAAATGTCCGTATTTTCCAATACGAAGGTTAGCATGTCCGTATTTAGCCGGTGTCGCACTAAGTCATTTCAAGTGAATTTCATTAAATAATTCAATTGAGACCGAGAACCATCTAAATGAAAACGAGTCTCAACAATGTGTCCCTTTGTTTTGGTTATCTCTGCCACATGTGAGAGACAGTTTGCTGTGAAAAGCTGAACTCGCGAAAAACTTTCGTATTTACCCGGATCGCTCCTAGTCATTGGCTATGATCATATAAAGCTGAGTTCAATTGTTCGTAAGGTTATTTTGTAAACAGCATTTTTTTTTTAAATGATATTTTGTGATTGTGTTTTTGTGTTTATCCTGTAGTGTTTGTATCTTAACATGAAACCCGTATTATAACTTGCTCAGTCAAAGGGAAATAACTTTAATTAAAAGTACAGTACATTGGTTTTTAACTGACACAAATTTATAATACTACAGTTGTTGGAGAGTCCCTACTGATCACCAGCTGGTGGTTTCTTTTATTAACGTATACTTTCTATCAAATGAGTAACACAATTATAATTCTATCATCATTAAGTGCTCCTAGAAGTTCAAAATAAAAACATTTAAACTCAAATGTGTAACTTCGAATCTTGAGCAAGATATCTAGGAGGCTTTAAAAGCCAGAGTAAAACCAACAAGTTCAACCACCCTCTTACGCCATCACAAAATCAGGAAAGACAACTTCCACACAGTTACACCATAAGTCACTAAGGGACACCATATCCAACTCAGTTATGAGTTATACCATCAGTCACTCGGGTACACCCTATCCAACTCAGTTATGAGTTACACCATAAGTCACTCGGGTACACCCTATCCAACTCAGTTATGAGTTACACCATAAGTCACTAAGGGACACCATATCCAACTCAGTTATGAGTTACACCATAAGTCACTAAGGGACACCATATCCAACTCAGTTATGAGTTACACCATAAGTCACTAAGGGAAACCATATCCAACTCAGTTATGAGTTATACCATCAGTCACTAAGGGACACCATATCCAACTCAGTTATGAGTTATACCATCAGTCACTAAGGGACACCATATCCCACTCAGTTATGAGTTACACCATAAGTCACTAAGGGACACCATATCCAACTCAGTTATGAGTTACACCATGAGTCACTAAGGGACACCATATCCAACTCAGTTATGAGTTACACCATAATTCACTAAGGAACACCATATCCAACTCAGTTATGAGTTATACCATCAGTCACTAAGGGACACCATATCCAACTCAGTTATGAGTTACACCATAAGTCACTCGGTTCACTCTATCCCACTCAGTTATGAGTTACACCATCAGTCACTCGGGTACACCCTATCCCACTCAGTTATGAGTTTTACCATCAGTCACTCCGGTACACCCTATCCCATTCAGTTATGAGCTTCACCATCAGTCACTCGGGTACACCCTATCCCACTCAGTTATGAGTTACACCATCTGTCACTCGGGTACACCCTATCCCACTCAGTTATGTGTTTCACAATCAGTCACTCAGGTACACCATATCCCATTCAATTTTGATGTCAATCACTTATTTACAAAGACATCAACTCAAATGCAATGGCACTTACTTGGTTACAACATCAGCCATTTAATAACAGTCTTTCCACATTATTGCTAAGGAATATCCGACTTAGTGGAAAAACATCTGATGTGCAATAATTTCAAGCTTAAATACTTCACATAATACTCATACTTTTTTAAAATCCTGGAATATAACCTTACCTCCATCAGCGAATCCTGTTTTTAATATATCTTTTATTCGTTCAGGGTGTTCCAGGGTACCACAAAAATACAGGTCAAGTACCATTAAAGGGTCAGCCATCTTTTGAATTTGTTCTTTGTAAGCTTTCTTGAATTTCTCTGGCACCAATGCCTGAAACATCAAACATTAATTTTATTTTTAATGGTGGGGTGGTATTCTTTATCTCCTTCAAAGAGTGACACAATCACCCAGTGGTTAGCTCCTTGGATTAGTAAAGGTGATCCCCACAGCCAATGGTTAGCTCTTTGGATTAGTAAAGGTGATCCCCACTACCCAGTGGTAAGCTCCTTGGATTAGTAAAGGTGATCCCCACAGTCTGTGGTTAGATCCTTGGATAAGTAAAGGTGATCCCACCATCCCCACAGCCAATGGTTAGCTCCTTGGATTAGTAAAGATAATCCCCACTGCCAGTGGTTAGCTCCTTTGGATTAGTAAAGGTGATCCCCACTGCCCAGTGGTTAACTCCTTGGATTATTAAAGGTAACCCCAACTGCCTAATGGTTAGCTCTTTGGATTAGTAAAGGTGATCCCCACAGTCTGTGGTTAGATCCTTGGATTAGTAAAGGTGATCCCCACAGCCAGTGGTAAGCTCCTTGGATTAGTAAAGGTGATCCCCACAGCCAGTGGTAAGCTCCTTGGATTATTAAAGATAAACCCCACTGCCCAATAGTTAGATCTTTGAATTAGTAAAGGTGATCCCCACTGCCCTGTGGTTAGTTCCTTGGATTAATAAAGGTGATCCAAACTGCCCAATGGTTAGCTCCTTTGGATTAGTAAAGGTGATCCCCACTGCCCTGTGGTTAGCTCCTTGGATTAATAAAGGTGATCCCAACTGCCCAATGGTTAGCTCCTTTGGATTAGTAAAGGTTATCCCCACTGCCCAGTGGTTAGCTCCTTGGATTAGTAAAGATAATCCCCACTGTCAAGTGGTTAATTAGCTCCTTGGGTTAGTAAAGGTGATCCCCACTGCCCAATGGTTAGCTCCTTGGATTAGTAAAGGTGATCTCCACTGCCCAGTGATTAGCTCCTTGGATTAGTAAAGGTGATCTCTACTGCCCAATGGTTAGTTCCTTGGATTAGTAAAGGTGATCCCCACTGCCCAATGGTTAGCTCCTTGGATTAGTCAAGGTGATCCCCACAGCCACTGGTAAGCTCCTTGGATTAATAAAGATAATCCCCACTGCCAGTGGTCAGCTCCTTTGGATTAGTAAAGGTGATCCCCAAAGTCTGTGGTAAGCTCCTTGGATTAATAACAATATTAGTAAAGCAGGGGCTTTCCCCTCCTACAGTCTCCCCCACCCTTCCCCCTCCACTTCTCCAAAAAAAAAAAATATCATAAATACTATGGTGCATTTTGGAAACAAAAATGATTGTCCCAGTTATCTTAAATACCTATTTTGACTCTGAAATCTTGATGATTTAGCCTGAATATTTCAAAGTTTCATGGAAAACCACATAAGCAATTTATACAGGGCTTTTTTTCATGATTTTGGGAACATGACCCTTACCCCTGGAATTGGGAATTTTAGCGCGATTTTTCATAAAATTGGGAATTTTAGCGCGATTTTTAATAAAATTTGGAAAAATATAAAGTAAAACATTCCTTTCATAATTATATGTTTAATAATGTTTTTTGTACACCAAGATAAACAGAAGCATGTATAAGCTTTTGAACACCAATCATTGGATTGGCACACTTAAAAAAAAAAAAAAAAAAAAAAAAATTAAAATTGGGAATTTTTTCCTCTTAATTGGGAAAAAAAGATATGTTTTGACATTGGGAATATGACCGAAATTCTATATATATATTTATTTATGCAGCTGCATACCCTGCATACAAGTAGCTACGCCCCTGACAGCTGCATACCCTGCATACAAGTAGCTACGCCCCTGACAGTCACTGTCTTTTGGCACTGGCTATAGCTCTAACGTACATTGTTTTAGATACACTTTATTACAAGTCAGAAGCAATCGTACCTTCGATATAGTTGAGACTTCACATTTTTTACGTGGTAATGCATCCAGCATCATCTGCTGTTTAAACTGCTCTGTTACATCGTAGAAGAATGCAGAGTCCTTGATGTGGTCATACGGTTCTTCTTCCGATTTACCATTGTCTGGTTGTGAAAATGCCACATAGCGGCTCTCATCTGTGGGGATAGAAGTCGGAGACTGAGATAATTCAAAGCTGAACAAGGGACATAGCTAAGTATCTGACTGTGTGAAGGTGAAGGTTACATAACTAATCTTATCTGAAGGGTAGACAACTCAAAGACTAAGATCATTCTAACCTGAACAAGGGACATAACACTGCTAAATAACTACTCTCATATGCAGGGGAGACAATTCAAAAGATAATTCATAGCCGAACAAGGGATATAACTATCTAACAGCTGCTTTATGTATTGAAACTGAATGGGTTTTTCCTGTAATTGCTTGTACAGTTATTTTGTTGCAACATATTTTTTAAATTTTTCTCTGTAAATAAAGAAATATTGTGGACTACATTAAAAGCGCTGAAACAATACTTTATTTGTTTAAAATAAAACAATTCTCAAATCCATTCCCATGAAATATCTATATCCAATTTAAATTTTACTAAACTCATTTCATAAATGTGATAGAAAATGGAAACTTACAGAGGATCGTCTAATTCAATTTGCACTTACCTACAACTGTAAATGAGCCGTGAGGCTTGTCGGTCATGGCATCAATGAGGTCACGAGATGACGTACGTTTATGTTTCAGCTTCAGATCCATCTTGTTTACCTCCCTTTGTAGATTGTCGATTAACTCCTGGTTAAAGAGATCATCTCCTATGTGGCAAGATATAAATTCGTTGAAAACAATGTCACAATATCATGGTTATTTCAGTCAATCAAACACTTAGATAAAACATACAATTTGTAAAATAGTCAGTAATGTACAGTAGACTGCAGGTGACTAAATTTGAAATATAGGTCACGTACAACAGATTCCATGTGACCTTTATTTGTAAAACACACGTGACTATTATGTAATGTACATTCTAACACGACCTGAGCTGTCTTTCATATACACAAAGAAGAGAAACAACTGTTAAGTTATTCTACGATAAAATATGGCTGTTTCATTAATTTCCCACGTATATTTCATCCGTTGGAAGCGCCAAGCTACATGACGTCACAAACCCATCATATGCATCAGTACATATAACATTAATAAGCATCTTAACGTTTGACGTCATACAGCGCAAGCTATATGATGTAAGCAATGACTTAATTTTTTGTCATGTGACTACTAGTGTATTTTCAAAAACATACTGAACCACGCAGAACTTTGCATATGGGGGTGCCCAATAGAACAGCCTGTAAACATAGCAGCCTGAATACCTTGACCTCCGAGATAATATATAGTGTCCCCAGAATAGCGTAAACAATTGGGTAATTGTTGTGTTAGAATCAAAATAATAAATACGTACCTGTATTTTATCTGTGAATAAAATACAGTTAGTCGTTCGGATGCGAGTAATTAAATCACTCGTGCTAATGCACTGGTGGTAACGCACTCGTGATTTAATTACTGCGCATCCAAACTCCAAACTGTATTTTATTCACCGATAAAATACAGGTACGTATTTATTATTTCTTAAGTAGAACCCATGTGACCTATGTTTGTAAATAAGGTCTAGTACAGTAGATTCCATGTGACCTATATTTGTAATGTACAGTAAACCTACTGTGACCTATATTTGTTCAGTAGTAGTAGGTAATGTACACAGATCCATGTAACCTATATTTGTAAAATAGCAGGTTAGTTACGCAATAAGTAGGTCAGAGCTACGGTAATACACAGATGCAGTTGGATCCACAAGCTATCTCAACAAAAAGCAGTAATATAAATTTTTGCTTTATTGTTAAAAAGTGAAGGTAAATTCTTCAATTTCATATCAAACTTTAAATATTTTTTATTATAAACTGCAAAATTTTTGAGTATTGAGTATTATGAGCAGCCCCGTTTCCGGGGAAGATTTACGATGGAGTGAATTGCTAATTAAAACAGACTTTCAGTGCGATTTTTAACATGAAGAGGCTATTACACTCCCTGCACACAAGACCGACGGCTTTACAACACCTCTGAAGGATGAAGCCAAACCCTAAAGATGCAATGCTACAAATATAGCTGTGAAAATTAAGAGCTTGTTTGTAATAAATACTTTTAATACACACAGTTATTTAATTTGTTTCAAATGATGTTTATAGGCAAAAGTACGACAACTATAATTTCTGACCTTTATCGTGTCTGTCTGAACCAAAGGCACTCTTGGCTGTGAGCAATCGATAGTTCAAAAGTTCTTTCTCTGAAAATAAAAAATATGTACATGTATATAGATAAGTAACCACCTTCCAATCACTTGGCATCCACTTTTTAGCAGAAGTTTAAAGAGGACATACAGCTATCATACAGCTCTCATGCAGCTATCACAATCTTTTTTTAAATCTCATCATTTGCCCTGTTTTTCTATAAAAATAATTTAAATATTTGAAAATCATATTTGCTAATTCTTCAAATAGTTAAATGGGGACGTAAACCGGGCGGTCCCGTGTATCGGTCTATCAACCGAGCACGTTAAAGAACCATAGGAATCTATTCGATAATAAGAGTAGGGCAGGTTCCCGGATTCCTATGTATCCTTCCCCTCTCTCTGGGGCGGCTCTAAATAACCTGTACTGTGTTGATGAGCCGTTAAACAACATTCAATTCAAATAGTTAAAAAAAAGATGTGTTGGCATGTTAAATTGCAGTTTATTATAATGCATAAAAAACTACACTTAAAAATTAAAATAAATATAAATATGTATTACAATTTTTATTTCTCTGTTATCTTTAATTATTGAAGTGCTTTAAAGTAAACATAAATTGTCCTTTTTTATTTATTTTTTTCGTTCAAATAACCCAATTATTTAATATTGCAGGTAGTCCGAAATGATAAAACTTAATTACTCCGGAATATGCCTTTCATATGTTCTCCTGATCAAAATGATGTAGGTACAAACAACCTTTCCTGTTGTGATGTTTATACATAGAGAATCTTACATTCATGACTGTGTATTATTGACTTTAATAAACTCGTTGGATAAAAAAGTTAGGATAATCAGCTCTGGATAAAAATATAGGATACGAGGCTCTCTACTTTAATAAACTCATTGGATAAAAAGATAGGATACTCGGCAGAGAGCCTAGTATCCTATTTTTTTATCCAGATCCTCGTATCCTATCTTTTTTGTTCCAACGAGTCTATTAAAGGGACACATGGCAATCTTGAGTTTTATTCAAACATTAAAATTTCTCCTCAATTTTAGTTATCCTGCATCATTTTGACTTTAAAACTGCTTGCATATGATTAAATAAAAAATTCAGATTTCAGTTTTCTTCACTATTTCACCAAATTTTTAAACATATTATTGATGCACTATTATAAAAAGTTAGTAATATGTAAAAACAATTTGCTATGAACTATTCTAACAATTACTATAAATGATTGAACAAATGCAAGTGAAGAGAAAAACTAAATGGACGCCGCGAGTTTTTATAACATCAAGATTGCCATGTGTCCCTTTAAAGTCAGCCTAGTATCCTATCTTTTTATCCAGATCCTTGTATCCTATCTTTTTATCCAACGAGTTTATTAAAGTAGAGAGCCTCGTATCCTATCTTTTTATCCAACGAGTTTATTCAAGTCAATAAACTGTGTATTATTGACTTTAATAAACTCATTGGATAAAAAGATAGGATACGAGGCTCTCTATCCAACGAGTTTATTAAAGTCAATAATACACAGTCAGGAATTTAAGATTCTATTTAATATCACATAACACACCTATGACGTGATAGTTTCACTTTAATGTCGTCAATTTACTTTATATACGGCGGCAGTTTGCAGGAGAAATCATGACGTCGTTTGTTGTTAACATGACGTTGCTACGTTACGCAGCTGTAAATGCGTTCGCCCTACAAATAATGTGACACCTTAAACCAAATTTAACGTTACTAACATGCATTTTATGAAGTAAGATTTCAAATAATGATAAACAGTTAAGGTGTCAGAACGTATCGTATGATATACCATGCAAACAATTGGGATTAAATGTTTTACTGTATACAAACTCAGTGATTCGGTCCTCATTTGCATCTGTAATACACTAGTGTATTACGAGAAATAAGACATGGCTTTATTGCACTCCCAGAATCCATGTTATGTGATAATAGCGTCTCAGACAATATAACCAATATTCCCGTATTTGTATTCAATAAGAATTTTGACACCCCTGTTTGTACCTACATGGAAAACCCCATTAGAACAAATTCCGGATATTATCTGTTAATCAACACTAGTTTAAGACAGCTGTACAATGAAACTATGCACCATGTCCATCGGATGTCCAGGTAGCCAAACTGAGGCACACTCTCTTCTCAACAACCCAACCCTGGTTCAATTCCCCGTCCCAGCGTTGCAAATGAAAGGAGACACTTGGGTTTTCTCCAAGTTCTCTGTTTTCCTCCCACATCAAAACAATGCTAACGTTGTCATCCAAGCCATTGAGAGTGGTTTGTATCCCGGGTAATATGTTTCATAATCCATTTCTGATAAAACTAGCAGTGGATTCCAGATCTTCAATGTCAAAAAGGGCATACAGCTCCTTTAAAAAAAAAAAAAAAAAATCTTTTCGCTATAAATTCAGCAAATCAGCTCAGCAAGATAATGATCTACCCATCAAGACAAAAGTTGCAATAGGACAATAAATTACATAGAAGTTGCAAACACAAGTAATAAGTGTGACATAATATGTTGATAGAGAGTCGATTAACATATTGCCCCTTTCGAAAAATATTATTCCGACAAAAATATTTCAACCTGACACAAAATGTATATTTTCATGCAAACTACATTATAAGTAAATAAACTATGTTAAAATGGAATGTAAGTATAATATTTACCACCAAACTAGAACCAAATAAACAAAACCACGCACAAGCATTGACTATTTGCACAACTTTAAATTGTCAAACCTTTATCTAACTTAATATTATCCAAGTATCTTTTGTACATTTTTAGTCATTCCATAGCTAACTTAGTTTTTGTGGCGAAGGAATTCATTTAATATAAGTGAACTGAGAAGTTTGACTTCAATTACCATTGAATACTTACACTGTATGGAAAAATATTTATGGAATTTTAACAAGCAAATTTAATCTAAAATCATCTCATACTATTACTCAAATTAAAATTTGAAAATTTAAGGGGGTGAAAGGCAACACTTATTTTATAGAACAAAACTGAATCGCCCTGAATTTGCCTAGTATATGACCACTTTAACTTTATTGCTGTCAAATTTGGCTAAAGTTTGGTAAACTTAAATACAATATTGAAGTCATATTTACACCCCTTAAAACCTGTATTTAATTAACGGTATATAATATTCAGAGTTTGTCAATAAGTTAGTTCAGCTCCATGAGCCAATCAATGGAAAGTGTATAAAGCATGAATATTTGCTGTGTATATTAAAGTTTGCACAGTATAAGCTTTCATTGAATGCATAACATTTGTATAAAATGTACTCAATATTAGTTAATGTATTCAAACGTTTTTAATAAAATTTCATTGCTTATTTGCTGCTTAAAATATAAAATAAATTGTGAATAAAGTTGTTGATCGAAGTTTGTTTTGACTGGGAGAGACTTTAATTTATAATATGCCACTATATGGGTTATCATTGAGAAAAACATATCTTGTCTCGAATAAAAAAGGCATTCAGAAGTGTTTGGAGTGACTTTCGCTTTAAGAAACTCTATATATATATTATTGAACAGAAAACTATCAGGCCTTTTTCTGCCCATTTTGGGAAAAAGACCCTGGACAAATTGGGAAAATTTACGCCGTAAATTTTGCCCAATTGGGAAAAATTTTAATCGCTTTACGCCTCAAATTGGGAATTTTCATAAGTTAGTTGTACATAAATATCAGGTTGTTTTAATTGCCTGGTTTTAATACATGATACATGATTTAAATATTGTTATTTTTATAGTATTTCCTTGTAAACATTTGTATATTTGACCTGACATTGTAAAAAAAAAAAAAAAAAAAAAAAAAAAAAAAAATCGGAATTTTATTTCAGAATTGGGAAATAAAAACTATATTTGGCATTGGGAACGGGTCCGATAGTCGGACCCGTGAGAATAGTAGAAAAAGGCCTGACTATGTAAGCTTCATGATGGAATCTTATCATAAAGACTCCGTGCCATTCATTAAATCACGTTAGCAAACACTGGCAAACTACTATACCTTCAGGACTATTGTAAATTTCAAATGTTTACAAAACATATAAACTTAATTCACAATCTTCATCTAATTAATATATTGGTTTTCAACAGCGATAAGTAATTATAAGTTTACTATACTGAGCAAAATAAATTTAGCACATAAAATGCATGTCATTTCCATAGATGCAAGATACAATATGTTCTGGGTCAATGATAAAGTGACATAGATATGACCAATAATAAATGCTACAAAGTCATTTGTAAATAAAGTCAGTGATAAAAATAAAGCAAATATGATGGAAACATACTTTTATAGGTTATCAAAAGTCATTCTAGGGAATTTTACAAAATCTGGAATATTTTTGTTTGAGAAAAAGAATTAGTTTTGTGAACACGTTTCAGGTTTTTTTAAACAATGACAGAATGGACAATTCTTGTCAATGCCAAACATTAAATTCGTGCAAAGCAATACGTTTGTATAATGAAATAAGTCTGTTGATTTTAGTAGTGCAGCATTTCAAAACTAAACAAGAGTCTAAACTCTGTCTAAATAGTCAAATGATTCTGAATTTCAAACTTACACAATGTTTTCTGAAGGAAAAAAAGCCATATACCAAAAATAACAGAAATCCACAGAATATTTATCCATGTTATGCTGTTCAAAAACAGTGAATTATAAAAAATCTTTGTTAAAGGGGGAATAACTACTAAATTTGTATGCTGTTTATAAACATTTGATTATATTACCTGGGGTAGTTGCATAATAAATAAAAAAGTAAATAATTCTCATTTCTTTTTGTAAAAAACGGCATTTTCACTTATTTAAAGTGCCATTTTTGGTTTATATCACATTGTTGATCTATCTGTTACATTTTTCAAGCATTGTCATGTTAAAATTGTGAGTTTGGATTTTTTCCCGCTTTTATGCATATGAGTGCATGTATACAATATTTTTAAAGGGAGCATTCAGTCATAAGTTCTTTCTTAGACGATACAATACATGACCCTCACTTTTCTGTGGATTTTTGGCAGCATATGGGGCATTTGTGATGAGAATGTAATATTTTTTGGGTCTAGGTATGAATGACAACACGGCATTTAATTTTTATACATACACAACTCAATGCAAAATCAATGGGCGTGTTACACCTGAAATCTACGAATAACAGTTTGTATTCCAACAAGCATCGATTGCCTTCATAGTGATACTTGTCCATGTTGCAAGCATTGATTGCCCTCATAGTGATACTTGTCCATGTTGCAAGCATTGATTGCCCTCATAGTATACTTGTCCATGTTGCAAGCATTGATTGCCCTCATAGTGATACTTGTCCATGTTGCAAGCATTGATTGCGTTCATAGTGATACTTGTCTATGTTGCAAGCATTGATTGCCCTCATAGTGATACTTGTCCATGTTGCAAGCATTGATTGCCCTCATAGTGAAACGTGTCCATGTTGCAAGCATTGATTGCCCTAATAGTGATACTTGTTCATGTTGGTAATGCAAGCATTGATTGCCCCAATAGTGATACTTGTCCATGTTTGTAATGCCAGCATTGATTGCCCCCATAATGATACTTGTCCATGTTGGTAATTCAAGCTCAAATTGATTGCCCTTATAGTGATACTTGTCCATGTTTGTAATGCAAGCATTGATTGCCCTCATAGTGATACTTGTCCATGTTGGTAATGCAAGCATTGATTGCCCTCAAAGTGATACTTGTCCATGTTGGTAATGCAAGCATTGATTGCCCTCATAGTGATACATGTCCATGTTGGTAATGCAAGCATTGATTGCCCTCATACTGATACTTGTCCATGTTGCAAGCATTGATTGCCCTCATAGTGATACTTGTCCATGTTGGTAATGCAAGCATTGATTGCCCTCATAGTGATACTTGTCCATGTTTGTAATGCCAGCATTGATTGCCCCCATAATGATACTTGTCCATGTTGGTAATTCAAGCATTGATTGCCCTTATAGTGATACTTGTCCATGTTTGTAATGCAAGCATTGATTGCCCTCATAGTGATACTTGTCCATGTTGGTTATACAAGCATTGATTGCCCTCATAGTGATACTTGTCCATGTTGGTAATGCAAGCATTGATTGCCTTCATAATGATACCTGTCCATGTTGGTAATGCAAGCATTGAATGCCCTCAGTGATAATTGTCCATGTTGCAAGCATTGATTGCCCCCATAATGATACTTGTCCATGTTGGTTATACAAGCACTGATTGCCCTCATAGTGATACTTGTCCATGTTGGTAATGCAAGCATTGATTGCCTTCATAATGATACCTGTCCATGTTGGTAATGCAAGCATTGAATTGGTAATGCAAGCTTTGAATGCCCTCATAGTGATAATTGTCCATGTTGTAAGCATTGATTGCCCTCATAGTGATACTTGTCCATGTTGGTAAATGCAAGCATTGATTTCCCTCATAGATACTTGTCCATGTTGGTAATAAAAGCATTGATTGCCTTCATAGTGATACTTGTCCATGTTGGTAATGCTAGCATTGATTGCCCTCATAATGATACTTGTCCATGTTGGTAATGCAAGCATTGAGTGCCCCCATAGTGATACTTGTCCATGTTGCAAGCATTGATTGCCCTCATAGTGATACTTGTCCATGTTGGTAATGCAAGCATTGATTGCCCTCATAGTGATACTTGTCCATGTTGGTAATGCAAGCATTGATTGCCCTCATAGTGACACTTGTCTGTTGGTAATGCAAGCATTGATTGCCCTCATAGTGATACTTGTCCATGTTGATAATGCAAGCATTGATTGCCCTCATAGTGATCTTGTCCATGTTGATAATGCAAGCATTGATTGCCCTCATAGTGATACTTGTCCATGTTGATAATACCAGCATTGATTGCCCTCATAGTGATACTTGTCCATGTTGATAATGCAAGCATTGATTGCCCTCATATTGATACTTGTCCATGTTGCAAGCATTGATTGCCCTCATAGTGATACTTGTCCATGTTGGTAATGCAAGCATTGATTGCCCTCATAGTGATACTTGTCCATGTTGGTAATGCAAGCATTGATTGCCCTCATAGTGATACTTGTCCATGTTGGTTATGCAAGCATTGATTGCCCTCATAGTGATACTTGTCCATGTTGGTAATGCAAGCATTGATTGCCCTCATAGTGATACTTGTCCATGTTGGTAATGCAAGCATTGATTGCCCTCATAGTGACACTTGTCTGTTGGTAATGCAAGCATTGATTGCCCTCATAGTGATACTTGTCCATGTTGATAATGCAAGCATTGATTGCCCTCATAGTGATACTTGTCCATGTTGATAATGCAAGCATTGATTGCCCTCATATTGATACTTGTCCATGTTGCAAGCATTGATTGCCCTCATAGTGATACTTGTCCATGTTGGTAATGCAAGCATTGATTGCCCTCATAGTGATACTTGTCCATGTTGGTAATGCAAGCATTGATTGCCCTCATAGTGATACTTGTCCATGTTGGTTATGCAAGCATTGATTGCCCTCATAGTGATACTTGTCCATGTTGGTTATGCAAGCATTGATTGCCCTCATAGTGATACTTGTCCATGTTGGTAATGCAAGCATTGATTGCCCTCATAGTGACACTTGTCCATGTTGGTAATGCAAACATTGATTGCCCTCATAGTGATACTTGCCCTCATAGTGTCATTGTTTTTATTGAACCCCATCTTGGTAAAAATCAGAAACTGTTTACTGAAGTTACTGCATTCCAAAGAATGAGCTAACAAACGGATGAACTGAATTGAATTGAATTGGATTTTATAGTCGCACCAACAGCTAAGGTCATATGGCGACTTTCCAGCTTCAACTGGTGGAGGAAGACCCCAGGTGCCCCTACTGGCAATTTTCGTGCACGGGCGGGCACCTGGGTAGAACCACCGACGTTCCGCAAGCCAGCTGGATAGCTTCCTCACATAAAGATTCCTAGAACAGACGGATGAAGATGGACAACGCAATATCGCCTGAGCCCATTTGATCTATGACCAATAGAGCTAAACATGAACGGCATATCAAGTTTTCTAAAGTTGGTTGCTTGATTTCATTTTTGCACAGATAATTGAATGTGTATCTCATCTAAATGAAGGTATCATTTTAGATATAAAAGAAAGTTTTAGTTGATATTTTCAATGAAGCATTGATTTGCATTTTTTACATTTGTGGTTTTAAACGTGTTAGCGCTTTATGTTAAATTTGCCATTCACTACTGGCATTTAAAACTGCATAAATGCAATACAAATGAGAATCAATTATATAAACAGTATTTTCTATTGGGACACATTGTATGCATGAGTGCAGTGCATGCAGTGAAAGCGCCTCCTTGAAAAAAGGATGTTTATTCGAAATCAAAATTTTATTTCAACAGAAAGAATCAAGTTAATGTAAATATTTGAATGTATAATTAATTGTTATCTCAGAAATTATGAGCAAATTTGAAACATTGTCAGACTGACTGTCCCTCTTTTACTAAATCTGATGTTTGGAATAGATTCAAATCTCATACACAATTGTTTGTTTTATAAACAAAGAAATCTATTGTTATAGACTCTACCAACACATTCATTAATACATTCATTAATAGTGTCTTCTAGTTTGTTTGAAATTACTCCACTGTAACACAAGATATAAATAAAGTACTGCATATAGAAGGAGAGACAAACATAAAGGTAGAAAAAGTGTTTGAGAAACACGATGCCATGGCACAACACTTTTCCATTCAATTCACATCCGGGGTGTCCGTGGTGAGTGGTTAGTCTCTGACTTGAAATCACTTATCTGTCATGGGACCAGAACACTTTATGTGGGGAAGTTATCCACCTGGCTTGTGGAACGTCTGTGGTTCTACCCAGGTGCCCACCTGTGCATGAAAACTGCCCTTATGGGGACCTGGGGTATTCCTCCACCAATGGAAACTGGAAAGTCGCCATATGACCTTAAATTTGGTGCAACTCGATTCAATTTGCATCTGTCTTAGTATGGTTAGAATAAGTATAGTTAGAATCCTTGTACCAACAGATAGGATATACAGGATTTTAATTAACTTTTTTCGGCGCCAAGTAACTTAAACAAGAGGCCCAAGAGGGCCTGTGGACGCTCTACTGGCTAACATGGCTCTTATAACATCAATGAAGCGAGTGAGTGACTGTCATTTACGTTTTTTTGGAAGTTTCGGGCAAAAAACAGCTTTTGAACTAAATCAGGGCCATAACAAAAGAATCTGTTAAAGTTCGGTAAAGATCAGATCAAAATGAAGGCCCTACCGTATTAACAAGGCAAAATATAGCATTTTTAACTAAATCAAGAGCCATAACTCCTCTGTTACTGGTCCGACTGGTCCAACATAGAGCTAAAAAAAAAAAAAAAATTAAAAAAAATTAAAAGAAAAAAAAGAATAAAAAATTAAAAAAAAATAAAAAAATTAAAATTAAAAAATTTATAAAAAAAAATAATAATAAAAAAAAATATTAATTTAAAAAAATAATTAAAAAAATAAAAGTTTGGTAACGATCGGATGAAAAATAAAGGCCCTCTCGTCTTAACGAGGCAAAATATAGCGTTTTGAACTAAATCAAGGGCCATAACTAAGCTGTTACTGGTCCGATATGTTTGGTTTTCGAACTTGTCTGAGCTTTCATTGATATTAACAATCTAATAAAGTTTGGTAAAGATCGGATGAACAATGAAGCCCCTATCGTCTTAATGAGGCAAACTATAGCATTTTTAACTAAATCAAGGGCCATAACTCCGCTGTTCCTGGTCCGATATGGCTAGTTTTCGAACTTGCTCAAGCTTTCATTGATATTTTTCAATCTGATAAAGTTTGGTAAAGATCAGATGAACAATGAAGCCCCTAGCGTTTTAACGAGACAAAATATAGCATTTTTAACTAAATAAAGGGCCATAACTCCGCTGTTACTAGTCCGATATGGCTGGTTTTCAAACTTGTTCGAGCTTTCATTGATATTAACAATGTGGTAAAGTTTGGTAAAGATATGAGGAAAAACGAAGGCCCTATCATCTTAACGAGGCAAAATATAGCAATATAGCATTTTCAACTAAATCAAGGACCATAACTCTGGTGTTACTGGTCCGATCTGGCTGGTTTTCGAACTTTTCCGAGCTTTCATTGATATTAACAATGTGGTAAAGTTTGGTAAAGATAGGTTGAAAAATGAAGGCCCTATCGTCTTAACGAGGCAAAATATAGCAATATAGCATTTTTAACTAAATCAAGGGCCATAACTCCGCTGTTACTTGGCCGATCTGGCTGGTTTTCGAACTCATCCGAGCTTTCATTGATATTAACAACCTGTTAAAGTTTGGTAAAGATTGGATGAAAAATGAAGGCCCTATCGTCTTAACGAGACAAAAGTTAACAACGGACGACGGACAACGGACGACGGACGGACGGACGGACGACGGACAACTCGGCATCCCATAAGCTCTGCTGGCCTTCGGCCAGTAGAGCTAAAAATTACTTAAAAATTTACTTGTCCCCAGCACTTCATGTAAAAGTTATACAAAAACAAGAGCATTATGTATTTCTGTCACAAAACTGCCTGCCTGATGGTCAGAGAGTTGAATGGACCAAGCAAAACATTTTTCTGTCGGAGTCAATCTAACCACTTAAACTGGTGTTTCCAGGCATCCTGAAACTTACGAGTAAGTTTTTTTTCTAAAATTTCTTCATCATTTTTTTTCTTTTGTTTTTTCAACATCTGACAGATATCGCCACATTTTGTTTATTTTCAAGGTCAAGTTAGGTCATCGCCAGTGTCTGTTATATAATGTAGTGAGAAAATATGGTCTATGCACATATCTATGGGCAGCCATTACCGCCAAAAGTATGTTTTTAATAAATCATCCAGTCAAAGATGAATTAATTCATCGGTATTATATTTAATTCAATGTAAATTTAAGTGATCCACAACATTTTTTGAAATCATTTAATCAAATTTAAAACAATCCGATGCTTCGTGAAATAATCCATAGTGATTTTTCAAACCATCTAATTGAACTTGAAACGATTCACTGCAATGCTAAACAGTTCACTCGAAAATATGAATCAACACAAGAGAATGTGAACCAATTTAAAAGTAACTCCGTCAGTTTACCGATACATGAAACAATCTAAAGGAAACTGAATTAATACAAGACCAAAACACTCAGTTTAATGACAGCAGAATCAATTAGACATAAAGACAATTGGTCGATACTGAACAGAATTAATACAATGTAAAGTGAATTAATTCGATGCGATGGCGCCACTTGCACATTGTTGTGGGTAAAAGCCGTACCGTATATTCCGAACTATAACGGAAATAGCAGGTGCGTTTACGGGGATTACCAAGAGTAGTAGTGAATAGTTTAGCTTAGTTTACTAATAGCGATTATCAGTATAAATCGGATATAAAATATATAAAGGACAGAATATAATGTCCATCAATTTATTTCTATTATTATAACAATTAGCATACACACCGCGTCTAACCTAGAATGCGTCATATACGAATCATACAATATAACGTTGAATTTACGGTTTTGCTAACGTTCCATAACCGGTATTTCCTGTTGACGTCATATGGGGATAGGCGACTGAAGTAAGAAAGCCACGTTATTTGTATAGATATGTCCGGGTTTTTAGCATAAGATATAGAGCCGGAAAGGATTGAAGTTTTACTTTCTCGTATCACTTGAGCCGAAAATCCTCTAATTTTTTTCAATGATTCGTGAGAAAGGATGTTTTTCGTCGTTCTCGGATGGGGATGGACAGGTCGTGTATAAAACCCGACATTATCATACATATATATCCCTGCAAATATTTTTTTCTGATCATACAAATACCAGACCTTGGCCATAGCTTGAAAAGTATTTGACCTATGTTCATGAAACTTTATACACATCTTCATCTTACACACATCTTCATCTTACCCCAATGATCTTTATTTTTCATAAATTTTTGCGCACAATATGACCTATTTATGTGTCGACGTGCCCTAAAACACCATTCATTCATTACCCCAATGAATGTATTTCACATTTCCCATAATTTTTGACTTCAGTTTCGTCAAGCTCATAACACGGCAACATATTGACCTATGGTCATGAAACTTATACAGTTCTTTCATATCAATTATTCAATAGAGAGTTATGCCACTTTTTCATAAAAAATCTCCCCATAATTCATAAAAGATTGTACCCTCCGTCTTCAAACACGTTCTCGTGTGACATCTCGTTCTGTATTTGGAAACTTAACCCTGCCCTACTCACACACTTGACACTTTCCGGTTAACGTTGTCGTTATGTGCCAGCTGTGGGCGTGTTTACGTTTCCAAATCCGGAACAAAAACAGCGCGAGATATTTTATAAGGTAAACATTTAAGAAAAATATGTCTGCTAAAACACAGAGTCTTACAAAACAAATCCCTAAAACAACGAGATATTCTTCTCTTTGGTGAGTTGTATGCATGCACGTGTGGTATTTAAGGTTTAGTCTATTGAAATAGGGCGGTCTTTTATGCAGGAATTGCTGCATATCTTCAAAAACCTCACTTGATGAGGTCGATCCTGATATGTACCAACCTATTCTATAATTTCTTATAATATAATATTTATTCTGGGAGTGTAATAAAGCCATGCTATATTTATCATATTACACTAGTGAAATAAAGATGCAAATGAAGGCCGAATCATCGTTCAGTATTTTCCGTTCAGCTCGGAATACACCGGAACTGACTCGTCAATTTCCGTAATCGTTTAAAT
This sequence comes from Cyrtodaria siliqua, assembly GCA_037043455.1. Lineage (NCBI taxonomy): Eukaryota > Metazoa > Mollusca > Bivalvia > Adapedonta > Hiatellidae > Cyrtodaria > Cyrtodaria siliqua. The sequence goes on along the minus strand of JAWPHD010001472.1, from coordinate 126,870 downwards.
ACCGGATTACGGAAATCGACGAGCTTATTCAGTTGTTCGGCGTCGTGTGGAGAAGACCGAGTCATCATACAAACATAAGGCGTCATCGAATGGCTACGTTATATAAAGGCAGCTAGATCTAGCGCTAAACTAAAAGTCTACATGCGAGCTTTTTTGGAGTTACGTGATAAACAAAATTCCCATTCAAGCCTACTTAAAGGGCCATCATGTAGAATATAATATTGAATTTATTAAACTCGTTGGCTTAACTTGAAATGATGTTCGGTACAGCCTCACTTCATAATATCATTTTATCCAACTCGTTTAATAAAATCAATATTAAACAGACACTCATGTAAGATCCTCTATTAATTAATAATTTGTCCATCGGACAGGGCACCTGGGACAATTAACTTGTCCCCAGTAGACTCTACATGGCATCGGAGAAGCGGACAACCGTTAATGTCAAACCCTGATATACCATGATGTGAACTTACAGTATTCTTGCGATTTTATTTTATATGAATATGAAATGTTTTATATAGCAGAAGGCACCACTAGACCACACTGTTAGTCAGTGTATGATGTTTAGAAAGATATCTCTCAATAAGTTACATTCTGAATATAACATTTTATTACCATAACTATGTAACGCTTTCCACAGAAACCCAACAATTTGAATATAAGGCCGTCCCTACTGTTTAGGTCCAGACCCTAAACTTTTGATGGAGCTCCCCAAAAACAAAAAGAAAATTAATAAAAAAAGATTGTTTAAATATTTTAAGGTGAGTGCCAGTTTTATAGTGGACCACTCGTATTATGTTCAAGAAATATGCTTTTGATGTTCTTGATGTGAATTTAGTATCGTTAATAATTCTAAAAAAAAAAAAAAAAAATCTTACCTACCTACCTACCCACCTTAATTTTTTTGGGAACAAGACCAGAAGCAGATCTAATTTTTTTTTGCCTAACAAAGTGTTACATAACAGATTTGTACTCTTACATAACCATGGGTTGCGTGCTGCAAACAATCGTTCCTGTTCAATACGATTTCCATGGAAACTAAGAATATTAGTATGACAGCGAAAGCCACAAACATGAGATTGATGATTATGAAGTTTCAGAGAGGTATCTCATACAGATAATTAGGATGTATAGAGTCATTGGTAGTTAACAATCATTTCTGTTTAAATTCAATTTTCTCTGCTCATGTATTTTTAGATTACTAAATAAATGTCCAGACTTGAAAATATATCATATAAGCAAACATTTATGCAGCAGTCTGGGGCAGATCCAGGATTTCAGCTTAGGGGGTGCGTAAGATTTTGGTCAATTTTCGGGTCCGTTTCTAGCCTCACAAAATGTTTGCGGTAGTGCATTGATAGGGTAAAAAAGTCGGTTTTCAAACAAAAGGATTTAACAATGTGTTAATTAAACCTCTCATTAGCCATTATGTGTCGAGCGAGCGAAGTGAGTGATAAAAATTTTTATACTGAGGGCGTGCATCGAAATTGTTTGATATTTTATCTACAGTAACATGGACATACATGTATGATCCAGAATGTTTAGGGGGGCGCGCGCAGGGTGAGCCCCTCTGGATCCTGTAGTGGCAGTGACACCTCTCAGAAACAAGAAGGCCAGCAGAGCTTATGGGACGACAAGTTGTCCGTAGTCCGCCGGTCGTTAACTTTTGCCTCTTTAAGACGACAGGGACTTCAATTTCCATCCGATCTTTACCAAACTTTACCAGATTGTTAATATCAATGAAAGTTGGATAAGTTTGAAAACCAGCCAAATTGGAACAGTAACAGTGGAGTTATGGCACTTGATTTAGTTAAAAATGCTGTATTTTGCCTCGTTAAGATGATAGGGCCTTCATTTTCTATATGATCTTTACGAAACTTTACCAGATGATGAGTGAGATTGTTAATATCAATGAAAGCTCGAACAAGTATGAAAACCAGCCAGATCGGACCAGTAACATCGTATATGGCCCTTGATTTAGTTAAAAATATTGTATTTTGCCTTGTTAAGTAGATAGGGCCTTCATTTTTCATCCGATCTTTACCAAACTTTAACAAATTGTTAATATCAATGAAAGCTCGGGAAAAGTTCAAAAACCAGCTATATCTAAACAGGAACATCAGAGTTATGTGCCCAAAAATTATTGAAAAATGCCATTTTCAGCCTTGTGAACACTCTAGTGCCTTCATTTTGTATTCAATCTTTCCCAAACTTGGCCAGATTGTTGATATCAATGAAAGCTCAGACGAGTTAGAAAACCAGCCAGATCGAACCATTATTTGGTAATGTACACTGGGAACCCCAGTAGTTGTGGGTTCAAATCTCACTGGAGGCTTTTTTTCAGGAAACCTTGGTTCATTTTTTCTTTAATCAAAGGTTTAATATTTTGTATTTACACTCAGCTTATGGTCCTCTACCAAGTTTGTTTGAATGGTGACCCTGGGGTCAAATTTGGCCCCACCCCAGGGGTCACATGCATTACATAGACTTAAAAAAATTAAAATTCTTCTTCTCTGAAACTAAAAGAGTCAGAGGTTTAATATTTTGTACTTATCATCAGATTTTGGTCCTCTACCAAGTTTGTTCAAATGGTGACCTGGAGTCAAATTTGGCCCTGTCCCCTGGGTCACATATTTGGCATAGACTTATATGGGGACTTATATAGGGACAAACTTAACAAATCTTCTTCTCTGAAACTACAAGAGCCAACAGATTAATATTTTGTATTTACACTCAGCTTATGGTCCTCTACCAAATTTGTTCAGATGGTGACCCTGGGGTCACATTTGACCCCGCCCCTGGGTCACATGTCAAACTTAGTTGTCAGAACTGACCTAGTTCATACTGTATAACAATAAAGACTCACTGAGTAAAAAAAATTCCTTAATATTAAAACTGACACAATTTTTAACATAAATTAATTCAATGATTTAATAGAATGTTTATAAAAGAAGATATAGCAAGACAATAAGAAATCTAGCAACAGTGACCTTGACTTCAAATTCAATAGATATCTTCCTTGAGTATAGACAAATATACACATACACATACAAAGTGAGATCCATCATTAGTGAAGGAAATATTGCATCGAGTAAAAGGTGTGACAGACTGAACTGAAGACCCCAGAAAAGACGGAAGGACAAACACCAGCTGGCATTATTACAAGATTTTCTAACTACATGTTACATTTAAAACTGTGCTACCTGGTTACACTCCATTTATACATCAAACTATCAACACCTAAATCCAACATATGCTACCTGCGACCATTTTGTCTGTTTTTAATTCTTCGTTATCTTCCACTAGGTTTTTCAGGAATCTGTCTTGCGTACTTGTCTGGAAAAAAGACGCCATTATCAGGCATGTTTGATTGTGTCTCTGACTGAGAACACTACTTACAGACACATATTGCAGTTCTAGAAATAGTAATCAACATTTAGAAATTGCAAATCCGGCCTTAAAGGGGATGTTGTACTAATTTGGAACCAGCTTCATTTAAAAGGGCTTTAAAAACCTTGGAAAAAGTGAAAGAATTAGTCACTTACTTCCACTGCTTTGTTTATCAAAATGTCATAAAAAATACGGGTGATGATGTTTTAAAAATTTGCAAAAATTCTCAGAGGCAGCCATCTTGGATTGATGACGTCATCACGCCTTTTTACCATTTACTGCATATTGATCAATATCATTTAAAACCAAGAATTTAACTGCATATACATGTAAATCATAAAAAGAGCATATACAGTATAAATATTTTACTTTGTGTTTATAATTTAATACATTTATTTGCTTTAAACACTATTTATTATCTATTTTCCATATATGAAAAAAGGTGCGATGATATCATCATTCAAAGATGGCTGCCTCCATTGGAAGGTCATAATTATCTTCTTTGTTAAGATATTTTCATAAATTTTTCAGCTTTATCCATGGTTTTAAAATCCCTTTTAAAAAAATCTAGTTCCAGAATAGTGCAACATACCCTTTAAATTTACCAACCATTCTTGAAAATATTCTTAGACTTAAGACCAAGTATTCAAATTTCAATCACAAACATTTCTATAAGGTTAAAGTATAATGTTCATAACAATCTGCTATGTATTATTTGAAAAATGATACATAATATTAAAAGCAACTTCGTACTATTGTTTATCTTTGAAGGTTAAGGGAATATTTGAGAACGAAATTTGAGTACTTGAGCTCAAGTCTAAAAATAGTCTGAAGAATGGTTGGTGAATTCCAGGCCTAGTCAAAGAAGATAAAAATAGACTGTGACCTTAACCTTAGATGTAGGGCTATGTGACTGATGTACAAGCCTGCTTTATAATTTAAAAGTATGAACAGTTTCATTAAAACACATCTTTGGGTATTAAAATTAGTCTTTACAAACGTGTAATTCATAAAGGCTTACAGTTAAAGGGAGGTAACTCCCATTAAATATTTAATGTGAAGGACCATTTTGTTTCATTGTCATACCAATCAAGGGAGGGAACTCACAGTGTATTTCAGCTGGAGGACCTCGTGTTTCATCCTCATCATACATGTCACTTGTTGCTGGTACACTTCCAGGGTCTTTTCTTTCCTGCAGACACAAGTGCAAAATTCCAATACACAGAAAACCATAAATAACATATAAGGCGCCTGCATGACAAAATGTAATGTACGGGTGTTATGCATGGTTGTTCAAATGCATAATCCATGGATAATTGTTGATGCTTTACAGATCTCAGAAATATTAAAAGAGGACTAAACGCAAAACTAATGTATCTCATTTTCTATTTATATGTAGTTACTGTAGTTTTTCGTTCACCGCTCTATTGGTACATGTTTGTCGTAAGTTTTCTAAAACAATCATAACAACATTATTAAATTATAACTACAGCAATATATTTATTGAAAAAAAAATCATAATAGTGAATACAGAAAAGCAAATAATTAACAGTTTTAAAGCAATTAAAATTGGGTTGCATAATGTTTTTGCCTAAAAAGGACACAAGGCAATGTTTTTACTTTAAAGGGACACAAGGCAATCTTGAATCATTATATCAAGCATCAAAAATTAACATCTTAATTTATCTAATCCAGTATCATTTGACTTTAAACCTGTTTGCACGTTTATTAAATAATATTTTGAGTTTTAAGTTTTCTTCGTTTTTTTACCAATTAAAATGACGCCAGTTCTTAGATATCTTGACCTACTGTTGATGTCGGAGTACACTGACAACAGGTTTGATTATAATACAGTTGCACGTGTTTTTGTTTGTCGGAGGTAAGAATTGGTTTGATTGGTTGATACAGATAAATGATTGACAAATGTCATCATGTTAATTGTTTGAACTGGAACAATATAGTCAACAGTTAGTAATATGTAAAAAAAAAACAGTTTGCTGTATACTATTCTTATAATATTAATGACTGAAAAATGGCAGTTATTTACAACTAGACACAACTACTACACTCGGACTACATTATAATTGCTGTGTCGAGCCAGTTTGACAAAAACTATCGGGACACCGTGAATTTTAAACAAATCAAGATTGTCTGTGTCCCTTTAATGTCAACACCTGTTACATTATAATGGGTTTTGTAACCTCACTGGAGACATTAACATACATTCAGATGCACTGATTATTTAAATTAAATTTGAATTAAGTTAAACATTTGCAGCGATAGTGTATAAAATGTTTTACTTTAAGCATAACTGCATAGGACACTCATGATATATTCGTACCACCTGCCTCCTTCCACTCCACACCCACCCTCGTACCACCTGCCTCCACCCACCCCACACCCACCCTCATACCACCTGCCTCCACCCATCCGCCCTACACCCATCCTCATACCACCTGCCTCCAACCATCCCTTACCCACTCTTGTACCACATGCCACCACCCACCCCACACCCACCCCACACCCACCCTCATACCACCTGCCTCCACCCACCCACACCCACCCTTGTACCACCTGACTCCACCCACACCACACTCGTACCAACAGCTACCACTCACGCCACACCCACCATCGTACCACCTGCCTCCACCCACCCCACACCTACCCTCGTACCACCTGCCTCCACCCACCCCACACCCAGCCTTGTACCACCTGCCTCCACCAACCCCACACCTACCCTCGTACCACCTGCCTCCACCCATCACACACCAACCCTAGTACCACATGACTCCACCCACCCAAGACCCACCCTCGTCACAGTTGCCTCCACCCACCCCACACCCACCCTCATACCACCTGCCTCCACCCACCCCACACCCACCATCATACCACCTGCCCCCACCCACCCCACACCCACCCTCATACCACCTGCCTCCACCCAGCCAACACACACCCTCATACCACCTGCCTCCACCCACACCCACCCTCAAACCACCAGCCTCCACCCACCCAACACCCACCCTCGTACCACCTAACTCCAGCCACCCTACACCCACCCTTGTACCACCTGCCTCCACCCACCCCATGCCTACCCTCCTACCACCTGCCTCCACCCACCCCACACCCACCCTTGTACCACCTGCCTCCACCCACACCCACCCTCATACCACCTGTCTCCACCCTCATACCACATGCCTCCACCCACCCCACACCCACCATTGTACCACCTGTCTCCACCCACCCCCACACCCATCCTCGTACCACCTGCCTACACCCACCCCACACCATCCTCGTATCACCTGACTCCACCCATCACACACCCACCCTGACTCCCACCCCACCATTGACAAAAACTATCTCAAATGGACAAAAACATGCTATGAGACCCCTTCTGCACCACCCCATCCTCCCCTCCCCCCTACCATCACCACACACACCCTCACAAGCTCAAATAAACATAACTATGATATGAGACTCCTTCTGTGGTCCCCCTACCCACCACACCCTCACAAGTTCAAATACAAACAAATATGATAGGAGACCCTTTCTGTGGTCTCCCCACCCACCACACCCTAAAAAGTTCAAATAAAAACAAACATGATAGGAGACCCCCTACTGCACTCCCCCACTCCAATCACCACACACACCACAAACACACACACCGTCCATCACAAGCTCAAATAACCACAAACATGATATGAGACCCCTATGGTGCTCACCCAACCCTCACCCTATCCCCACCCCCACACCCTTACTCATTGTGTGCCATCCATAACTGTGTGCTATGCCTTCTCTAACTGAACAACTGAACACATATTGAGAATACTGTCATACACAATTCTGCCTATTCACGTAGATGAATACAAGGTACAGAATAACAGAATAGTCCAGGTCCATACTTGTGATATTAATAATTAACCAGCTGACTGCTGAAGCTTATTACAATTAATCCATAGGGAGCAAAACTAAATCCTACCTGAATGGTTCCACTTGTAACTGTTCATACATCAATGATCAGGGGACATTTTAAGTTAAACATTTACAAGGGATCATAAAATTTGCATCAAAAATACTCCATGTAATTATTCTTAGCGGGAAATGGATCTGGCAATGCTAAAATCCTTATAAATTAACAAATGTGAGATTGGAACTTTGGAATTAGCAGCCACGTCAAAAAATAAATGGATACTAATAGCAGTGATCAAACTATGCTTAGACTTCTACATTTTACATTGCCACTTTCTGGTAAAATTTAAGTTATTCAACACAGCATTGTGTACAATATAACCCCATAAGTATGCTTAAAACAAATATAACTTATAATTAAAATATTGTTTGTTTGCCCTTTACCCACCTACCCACTTTTTTGTCTCTACCCGAAACATTTTATTGAGTTTTCAATGCTGTATCTATTTTTTTTATTAAATTGCACAATATCAAACCAGATAACAGACTAGAACTGACCACGGAACAAACTGTTACATGCATGTATATTTACTGTTATTTACTTGTGACTTAAATAACTCTAACTTTATATTGATAGTGTCAAGCACACATCTGCATGCAGGCATGCAATGATAGTCAATATAATCAATCATCAGTCTAATACATTTAATTGCTTACAAATGCTAATTAACCAATTTCCCATTATAAAATTCAATGTTCAATAAAATAACTTACTTTCCTACCTACACAGGTCTAAAATGCTGGGTAGGTATACGGCAAACAAACACTATTTTAATTTAGGCCCTATTGACAGCCAGAGTTGACTTGGAACTGTGTTTATGTTGCGGTGGGTATATATTATTTATTACATAACTTACGGTGTGGGAGTGGTATAACACCATTCTATATTTTCGATATACCACTCGTTATATAAGTATGCAAATATGCCTAGTATGCGCTGTCAAAAAAAAACAACGATAATGACTATGATCCAATTCCCACGTTTTTTTTATGTCGGTTTTGCATTTTAAAACGACAGTCAAAATGCAATAAGTCTATATGTGAGTTATGTGATAAATAGAATGTAACATTTGTTCTCATTCAAATATAGTTTATATTACTACAATATCATCCCTTATTTGTAAACAGTTTTATCTTTATATATTTACATCTATTTTGCTACTTCATCTCTTCATCTTTCATCAGTTTTTGCGCACAATATGACCTATTTATGTGTCGACGTGCTGTAAAACACCATTCATTCATTATTGAATTTATTAAACTCGTTAGCAAAATGATATAATGCTCGACAAGAGCCTCGCATTATATCATTTTGCCAATTCGTTTAATAAATTCAATAATGAATGAGTACTCATGTAAGATCCTCAATTTATTTCATTAGCAGTAAAGTTCTTATTATTCGTCACCTCAGACTACATTACGTGGTCCGAGTATCAACTTTCATACCCCATCCAACATGTTCTCCAAGAAGCGAAAACGGGGATGGCTGGGGTATGAAATAAAACCTTAATTTCGGCTAAAAAGTTTGCATATTGTAAAATTAAAACATTAAGTAGGCACTTTTAAACAGGTTATCGCATTTTTTCAGTCATAAGTGTTTTTAAACGTGTTTTATTGTCGAAATATCCGTAATAAAATCATGTTAATATAAGCTTTCCCATCGCTTAATGGAATTAAGGCGGGAAGTAGTAATAATATTCTCATTTTTATACAGAAAACTGGGGTAGGTTTGGATAGGCCACAGCAAGACAGCCTGATGTGTTTCCATAAATTACAAAAGCTAACCAATTTCACAAAACTAAAAGGGTGTTCCACACCCTTGTGTCATCTGCCATGTGCTTATTTCAGCGAAGACAATATAACAGTTAAGATTGAAACAGGTGATGCAGGCCTTTTTTAATTATGGAGCAGAATTTTTTTTAGTTTTATGAAAAGGTGCATAACTCTACAATGAATAACTGATATTGAAGAACTGAATAAATATCATGATCATATGTCAATATTTTGCCAAGTTATGAGCTAGATAAGGTTGCAGTTTAAGGTTTTATGACAAGGAGCAAGACTGCATTTCAGAGTCATTGGACATGTCACTGACATTGAATAATTGATAAGGAAAACTGTATACAGTTTCATGATCATACTGGCATCGATCAATATTTTGCGTAGTTATGAGCTAGGTTAGGTTGCAGGTTGAAGCTTTATGAAAGGAGCATCTCCCAAAATAAGTATTGGACATGCTTAACAACATGCCTTGAGGTAAGATGAAGATGGTGTCATAGGTCAAATACTATACAAGTTATGGCCATGGTTAGGTTGAAGATTAAAGCGTGATGGACGGATAATAAGTAACTGCCGTCGGACGAGGAACACATAAATCCCTAAGTGTTTGCTACGCTAGGCAGGCGACACAAAGAGCAATTATTTTTTCGTTAGATTATGAAGACCAACATCTTTTCTAATTTCTTCTGCAACAGTCTTCTTAAAAGATCATTTCGGCTATTTGCATATTTTTTTAAACTACAGTCAAACCTGCCCAAGAAAACACCTCTATGAAGTGACCACCTGCTTTAAGAGACTCTTTTATTGGTCTCTTAAAAGAGACCCCCTTAAATCGTCTCATAATCCAGGTTTTTAAAAAAAATGTGACCAGGAATACGTTAATATATCTGGCAAAATTAAACAAGAGGCCCAAGAGGGCCTGTGGACGCTCTACTGGCTAATATGGCTCTTATGACATCAATGAAGCGAGTGACTATCGTCTTAAAGAGGCAAAATATAGCATTTTTAACTATATCAAGAGCAGTAACTCCGTCATTACTGGTCCGATCTGGCTGGTTTTCCAAGTTGGCCAGTAGAGATAATAAAAAAAAATCAAAAAAATAATAAAAAAAATAAAAAAAATATATATAAAAAAAAAAAATCAAAAAAAAAAAAAAAAAAAATTATATATAAAAAAAAAAAAAAAAAAAAATTCAAACAAAAAAAAATATTAAAAAAAAAGATTTCAAAAAACAAAATTCAAAAAAAAATATGAAAAAAAATAATAATACAAAAAAAAGAAAATAAAAAAATAAAAAATAAAGAAATTAAAAAATTTAAAACAAGCATTGATGTAAAACTGTGACCCCCGGGGAGGGGCCAAATGTGACCCCAGGGTCAGCATTTGAACAAAATTGGTAAAGGACCATAAGCTTATAGCAACAGCAAAATATTAAACCTCTGGCTCTTGCAGTTTCAGAGAAGAAGATTTTTTAAGTTTTTCCCTATACATGTCTATGTAAAACATGCGACCCTTGGGGCGGGACCAAATGTGACCCCAGGGTCACCATTTGAACAAACTTGGTAAAGGACCATAAGCTTATAATAATTGTAAAATATCAAACCTCTGGCTCTTGTAGTTTCCGAGAAGAAGATTTTTAAAAAAAAAATCTTATATAAATCTATGTAAAACTGTGACCCTCGGGGCGGGGACAAATTTGACCCCAGGGTCACCATTTGAACAAACTTAGTAGAGGACCATAAGCTGATGCTACATGTAATACATGAGAGCTCTGTGCCTTGTGGTTTCAGAGAAGAAGATTTTTTAAACTTTTTTCCTATATGTCTATATGAAAAACATGCAAAACCTCAATATACAAACTTTGGACCCCCGAGGCACGGCCATTTTTAACCCCGGGGACTTTATTTGAATAAACTTGATAGTCTAGGCGTTGACGATCATTTTAAAAGGAAAACTGTTGAAATCTGTCAAGCGGTTCTGGAGAAGAAGATTTTTTAAGGTTTCGACCATATATGGTAATGGCAGCCATCTTGGATGTAGCGCTGACCTAATTTTAACAAATCTAAAAAGCATTCATCTAAGGATCATCCATTTGAAGTTTGGTCAAAATTAGCCAAGCGGTTTCTGACGAGAAGTCGTTTGAAGAATTCCCTATACATGTCTATGTAAAACATGTGACCCTTGGGGCGGGGCCAAATGTGACCCTAAGGTCACCATTTGAACAAACTTGGTAAAGGACCATAAGCTTATAGTAAATGCAAAATATCAAACCTCTGGCTGTTGTAGTTTCTGAGAAGAAGATTTTTTAAAAAAAAATCCTATATAAGTCTATGTAAAACTGTGACCCCCGGGGCGGGGACAAATTTGACCCCAGGGTCACCATTTGAATAAACTTAGTAGAGGCCCATAAGCTGATGCTACATGTAATACATGAGAGCTCTGTGCCTTGTGGTTTCAGAGAAGAAGATTTTTTAAAGTTGTTTCCTACATGTCTATATGAAAAACATGCAAAACCTCAATATACAAATTTTGGACCCCCGGGGCACGGCCATTTTTGACCCCGGGGACTTTATTTGAACAATCTTGATAGTCTAGGCGTTGGCGATCATTTTAAAAGAAAAACTGTTGAAATCTGTCCAGCGGTTCTGGAGAAGAAGATTTTTTAAGGTTTCGACCATATATGGTAATGGCAGCCATCTTGGATGTAGCGCTGACCTAATTTTAACAAATCTAAAAAGCATTCATCTAAGGATCATCCATGTGAAGTTTGGTCAAAATTAGCCAAGCGGTTTCTGAGGAGAAGTCGTTTGAAGAAAAGTTAACGGACGACGGACGGACGATGGATGACGGAAGACGGACAACACACCATCCCATAAGCTCTGCTGGCCCTTGGCCAGTAGAGCTAAAAACATATGAACTTTATGTGTATTTTGTTGGGGAAAGAGTAGATCAATAAAACTACTGACTGGCATTTGTCATCATATCCTATACTACAGCAATATTAGTCACTGCATTCCAACCTACCATTTCAACATTTCTTGTTCTAACTCGAACATTTCTAGACCTGGTATCTTTAATGACGAAAGTAATGTGTGACCTGGAATAAATAATACAAACTGTCTATGAATTCCAATTTAAGAAACAGCTGTTGTTTTAAACAATTAATCACCTGTAATATACACTCCTTATAATCACCTGTAATATACATTCCTTATAATGCTAATATACAATAAGAGTTTTAAAGGGACTAGAGGCGATCTAAAAGATTGATTGGTTTCTATCCTAATACAAATGAAACCAAATAATGTGCTTCAGTTTTATATGAAATGAGCATAATGCATTAAATTAAGCTGCAAGTTAGCTTCCAATTAATTATTGTTAATGCAAATATTCAGCCTTGAAAGCTAGATGACTTGGCTGCGTTTTGTTTCTAAATCATAAAGATTAATTTAAATGGGGGATATTGCTAATAGTTGTAAATGTAATTCAAATAAAGTGTACTTCTATCACGAAACAAAAACTTATAAGAGCCTTAAAGCATCATTATGATCACTATGACAACTACATGACATGCTGATCACTATGACAACTTCATACTAATCACTATGGCAACTACATGACATGCTGATCACTATGGCAAATACATGAGATGCTGATAAGTATGACAACTGCAAGACATGCTGATCACTATAACAACTACATGAGGTGCTGATCACTAAGACACCTACATAAAATGCTGATCACTATGATAACTACATGACATACTGATCACTACGGCAACTACATGACATGCTAATCACTATGACAACTACATGATATGCTGATCACTATGACAACTGCATGCCATGCTGATCTCTATGACAACTACATGGCATTCTGATCACTTTGATAACTACATGACATACTGATCATTCTGGCAACTACTTGACATGCTGATCACTGTGACAACTACATGACATTCTGATCACTATGACAACTACATGACATGTTGATCACTATGGCAACTACATGAAGTGCTGATCACTATGACAACTTCATGACATGTTGATCACTATGGCAGCTTCATGGTATGTTGATCAATATGGCCACTACATGACATGCTGATCACTGTGACAACTACATGACATTCTGATCACTATGGCAGCTTCATGACAAGTTGATCACTATGACAACTTCATGGCATGCTGATCACTATGACAACTACATGACATGCTGATCACTATGACAACTACATGACATGCTGATCACTATGACAACTACATGGCATGCTGATCACTATGACAACTACATGACATGCTGATCACTATGACAACTCCATGACATGCTGATCACTATGACAACTACAAGACATGCTGATCACCATGGCCACTACATGACATGCTGATCACTATGACAACTACATGACATGCTGATCACTATGACAACTACATGACATGCTGATCTATGGCAACTACATGGCATGCTGCTCACTATGACAACTACATGACATGCTGATCACTATGACAACTACATGACATGCTGATAACTATGGCCAAAAATGATGACATATTGATCACAATAAAACTGCATGACATGCTGATTACTATAACAACTACATGACATGCTGAGCACTATAACAACTACATGACATGCTGAGCACTATAACAACTACATATTATGCTGAGCACTATAAAACTACATGACATGCTGAGCACTATAACAACTACATAACATGCTGAGCACTATAACAACTACATGACATGCTGAGCACTATAACAACTACATGACATGCTGAGCACTTTAACAACTGCTGAGCACTATAACAACTACATGACATGCTGAGCACTATAACAACTACATGACATGCTGAGCACTATAAAACTACATGACATGCTGAGCACTATAACAACTACATAACATGCTGAGCACTATAACAACTACATAACATGCTGAGCACTATAACAACTACATGACATGCTGAGCACTATAACAACTGCTGAGCACTATAACAACTACATGACATGCTGAGCACTATAACAACTACATGACATGCTGAGCACTATAACAACTACATGACATGCTGAGCACTATAACAACTACATGACATGATGAGCACTATAACAACTACATGACATGCTGAGCACTATAACAACTACATGACATGATGAGCACTATAACAACTACATGACATGCTGATCACTACAACAACTAAACGAGATGCTGATCACTATAAAGCATATTCCAAATTAAAATCACTTATGGTTCCAGATGAGTACTGAAATAAACATTTTTTTAATTATTTCACTCTACCGTATTTTTAGCAAGTATAGCCATCTTTGAAAATAGGTGGAATTGAATTTTGGGGAACACATTTACAAAGGGCAAAGTACATAAAACAAGAGGGCCATGATGCCCCTATATCGCTCACCTGAGTTAATTTGAACCAATAAAAGAGGGCAAGGGCCAAGATGGCCCTAAAGCGATCACATGAGTACTGGCACATTATCAAACTTCTTTGAAATCTTATGGTCATATACAAACTGTGCAAGTTTGGTAAAGGTTGTTCAAGAAATGTGGGCTCTGTTGTGTATAACAACATTGATATAGACAGTTTAAGACCCTGACAAAGTTTGGTAAAGATCAAATATAAAATGAAGGTGCTAGAGAATAACACCTTGGGCGGAGCCAAATGTGACCCCAGGGCTACATGTAATATATGAGAGCTGTGTGCTTTGTGGTTTTAGAGAAGATTTTTTAAGTTTTTCCCTATACAAGTCTATGTAAAACGTGACCACTGGGGCGGGGCAAAATGTGAACCCAGGGTCACCATTTGAACAAACTTGGTAAAGGACCATAAGAGTATAGTAAATGCAAAATATTAAACCTCTGGCTCTTGTAGTTCCAGAGAAGAAGACTTTAATGTGTTGCCTATATAAGTCTTTGTAAAACTGTGACCCATGGAGTGGGGTCAAATTTTACCCCTGGGTCATCATTTGAACAAACTTGGTAGAGGACCATAATCTAATAGTAAATGCAAAATATTAAACCTCTGGTTCTTGCAGTTTCAGAGAAGATTGTTTTTTTCCTATATATATAAGTTTATATAAAACTGTGACCCCGGGGAGCGGCCAAGTTTGACACCAGGGTCACCATTTGAAAAAACTTTGTAGAGGACCATAAGCTTATAGCAAATGCAAAATATAAACCTCTGGCTCTTGCAGTTCCAGAGAAGTAGATTATTTTCAGTTTTTCCATATACAAGCCTATGTAAAACTGTGACCCCGGGGCGGGGCCAAATGTGACCCCTGGGTCACCATTTGAACAAAATTGGTAGAGGACCATGAGCTTATAGCAAAAGCAAAATATTAAACCTCTGGCTCTTGCAGTTTCAGAGAAGACGATTTTTTAAGTTCTTCCCTATACATATCTATGTAAAACTGTGAACCCCGGGGCGGGGACAAATTTGACCCCAGGGTCACCACTTGAACAAACTAAGTAGAGAACCATAAGCTGATGCTACATGTAATACATGAGAGCTCAGTGCCATGTGGTTCCAGAGAAGAAGATTTTTTTCAGTTTTTCCTTATACAAGCCTATGTAAAACTATGATCCCCGGGGCGGGGCCAAATGTTACCCCTAGGTCACCATTTGGACAAATTTGGTAGAGGACCATAAGCTTATAGCAAATGCAAAATATTAAACCTCTGGCTCTTGCAGTTTCAAAGAAGATTTTTTAAGTTTTTCCCTATACATGTCTATGTAAAACATGTGACCCTTGGGGCGGGGCCAAATGTGACCCCAGGGTCACCATTTGAACAAGCTTTGGAAAGGACCATAAGCTTATAGAAAATACAAAATATCAAACCTCTGGCTCTTGCAGTTTCCGAGAAGAAGATTTTTAAAAAAGAAATCCTATACAAGTCTATGTAAAACAATGGCCCCCGGGGCGGGGACAAATTTGACCCCATGGTCACCATTTGAACAAACTAAGTAGAGGACCATAAGCTGATGCTACATGTAATACATGAGAGCTCTGTGCCATGTGGTTCCAGAGAAGAAGATTTTTTTTCAGTTTTTCCCTATACAAGCCTATGTAAAACTGTGACCCCCGGGGCGGGGCCAAATGTGACCCCTGGGTCACCATTTGAACAAACTTGGTAAAGGACCATAAGCTTATAGTAAATGCAAAATATCAAACCTCTGGCTCTTGCAGTTTCCGAGAAGAAGATTTTTAAAAAAAAAATCCTATATAAGTCTATGTAAAATTGTGACCCCCAGGGCGGGGACAAATTTGACCCCAGGGTCACCATTTGAACAAACTTAGTAGAGGACCATAAGCTGATGCTACATGTAATATATGAGACCTCTGTGCCTTGTGGTTTCAGAAAAGAAGATTTTTTAAAGTTTTTTCTTATATGTCTATATGAAAAACATGCAAAATCTCAATATACATACTTTGGACCCCTGGGGCATGGCCATTTTTGACCCCGGGGACTTCATTTGAACAAACTTGATAGTCTAGACGTTGGCGATAATTTTAAACGAAAAACTGTCGAAATCTGTCTAGCGGTTCTTTAGAAGAAGATTTTTTAAGGTTTCGACCATATATGGTGATGGTGGCCATCTTGGATGTTGTGTTGACCTAATTTTAACAAATCTAAAAAGCAATTATCTAAGGATCATCCATGTGAAGTGTGGTCAAAATTGGCCAAGCGGTTTCTGAGGAGAAGTCGTTTGAAGCAAAAGTTAACGACGGACGACGGACGACGGACGACGTACGACGTACGACGGACGACGGACGAAGAGTGATCCCAATAGCTCACCTGTGAGCCTTCGGCTCAGGTGAGCTAAAAATGGTTCCTTTAAGTTTTATGAAGATCTGATATAGTTTCGAGGTAAATGATTCATGTATCAAAGATGATAGTCTGCTGGCAATCTTGAATGACTCACCAGCATTATTAGATTAAAGAAGGCAGCATGTTAGATGTTACCTGGACCTGAATGGTCATATAGGTACAGCTATATTAGGTCTGTATTCTGGATGCTTGTATCACCTCCAGTGGACATGCCATGTCAGCAGGAGCTCATGGGAGGCGTATGCCACGAGTGCGATCCTGGAGATATGGCATATCCACAAGATGTGTTGCAAGTTTCAAGAGCACTTACTTCTGTAATAATGATGGTTTGATTACTTTCATAAAAATCTCTGTAAAATATTACAGTACAGTATACTAGTTTGTATACACAGGTAGGCGACGATGTTACTTGACGTCCTGCTTGATGTCACATGACCTATTTTCAGTAGGACAGAGATACAGATTCAGAAAATGCATGCTGTAGTGATACAGGTTATTGTAATCTAAAGTGGCAGTATTAGGTAATATTTATAGCTTATCATGCAGATATGCACTTTTCTGCCTAACAAAGGGGTGACCTAATAAATTTTGCTTTATTAGGCACTGACCAATAAAGCAAATCAATGCGGAATCCCTTGGTGTTTATTGTAAGTAACGTTATCTGAAATCATGTACGTAACGTTATCTGAAGTCACAAAACAAACAAAAAACAACAACATGGCAGCGTCCTTGATAAGAGTAACTTCTGCGAAAAAGATAATAATAGTAATTCATAGGGAAAATGTGGACAATGGAATACATGATAAATAGAATATTATGTCAGTGCCTTTAACTAACAAGTTTATTAGGCTTGGCACGAAAATGAAGAATGGCTCGCCATTCCTCATTTTCTAAGCCTCGCCTAATAAACTTGTTAGTTAAAGGCACTGACATAATATTCTCAATATAATTTTTCGAGTACATCTACATGCAATTTATACTGCTTCCCGAGGGCCACAGGCCCGAGAGTGCAGTATACATCGCATATGTGAAAAATATCCTATAAATGTTTTGTACCATAGCCATTTATTCAACTATGCGCGTGTAAAATTGGGTAGACCATGGTATAACTTATAGCAAGGCTGAAATATACCGGCAGTTATAGCACGGTTTAGGCTCAGACCTTCAGGTTTACAAAAATTATATCATAAGCAAGAACAAAGGAGAACCATTTGAGATATGATACAAGTATATAATATTGATAGGTCTATAATATAATGGTGGATACCCGAGAATCCTGGAAGATAGCACATCAATGTACAGTTGGTAAACTGCTCTGCCAGATCTCTGAAATCAGACAGAATCATCATGGTTAGTCGGTGTAACATCTTAAAGGTGGCATATATCAACTGTGGTCCTACAATTTACCTTAGAGTACAGGTGAATATTACAAAATGGAATAAGATTTAACATAGTTTATTAAAATACTCAATGCTGATTGGTTACTGTGGATGTATTAAATTTCCTATCAATACCATATGACGTCAAGTCTGTTAACCGTTAAGAGGTCATTCTAAACGCAAAAAAAAAAAATGCAAGCGATTATAGGTGTTATTTAAAGAAACTATTACAAGCAGGATGAGGCTGGATATTTTCTTTGTGTGATGTTGAGAGATGAGTTTAAAAATTGTGAAAAAAAAATGGAATTATATTCTCTCTCAAAAAATTGTGTTTAATATATATAAACATGTCAGATAGGAAATACAATATTTCCAGCAGGTCTATATTGTGCATAGATCTACATAACCCGATAGATGGGACATCCAAAACTCAGGCCCACGGCCCTTGGTATCGATTAGTTTCAAGACCCAGCCACCAGCGTATTATCCCGGTAGCACAGTCTGAAGCATATGTGTTTAATTGCTTTTATCTAATTTAGTCCAAGTAGTAGGAACTATTAAGGAGAAAGATTTTTGTATATGTCACTTAATACAATAGGACATGTCCAACTTACTTCCATCTACTATTAAGGACAATGTCGTCTGAAAAGCCAAACTTTTGGAAGAACTCGACAGCCTCATTATCTGCGTGTACAACTACTGCGTCATAGTTACCAACAACCTTCGGGTCGACAATTTGCTGTAATTACATGCAGAACAGTAATATCAATTGCTGGTGTATAAGGCTTTGCAATACAAAATTCACTTCACCTGTAATCGCGTGAAGCCTCAATTGTTTTTTGCTAAACTTGTTTTAGGTAATCTGAATTAGGCTATTCTGCACGAGGTCTGACCATCTGCCATAGTCAATTTGTTATAAGATTATTTTGTATAAAAACTAAAAATCTTATCCAATTTCACTTCTAAGAAGTAAGTGTTGTAATACATAGTTTTTTGGTTGTTTTTTTCATATTTGGGCCTAAATTTGGCCCCAATTCAATTTTCAAAAAGAATATTTTCCCCTTTTTAATATTGGATATTTTTTTTATTTTTTTTATAATGTGTCATAGTATTAGTTTTGTAGTTGATCAACCATAACATGTTTTGATGTAATTTTAATAATTATATTAAATGGAATATTTAATTTTTCTTTAGATTTCTTCACCCCACCCTATTAAATATTTTCGACAAGATGTTTTCCTCTTGAAGGGTTCCGCCACCATTCCCATAAAACAAAACAGGCTGTAATAATTGTTGAATTATTTTCATCATCCACTACTCGACCATATTTCATCCTAATCTGAAGCCAACCACTCTGCAGCTTGTACTTACCTGCAGAAGGAACTTGCCGATTCCAAATTGTCTACATCTCTTTCTGACACTGACCAATGTGAGGTGTATCACTCGATCTTTGTATTTTCTGGAAAAAAAAAGTTTTTGTATCAGATGTGATTAACAGTAAAGTTAATCCAATACTAATCAAGAAAAATAATGCGAAATCACGATTTTTAAACAAATCAAAATTGCCGTCTCTTTAACATCAGCTCAATAAATTGATTTAATGTTTCTGCCAGTAGAACGTTCCAATTATTAAAAGATACAACCTATTCCAGGTGATTCTCTGAAAACATGCATGTTAGTAGTCAAGAACAAAGACCTTTTATGTACAAGCTTATTTGATTAAATGTAAAACAAACAAAAAATGTGTTTCATAAAAACTGATGTCAAAAAAAATCTAGAAATACCAAAAATAGTAGTGACCAAACCTGAAGTAAATTGTCAAACTTTACAAACAGCACTATAATATCACCATTTTTTTTAATTTGCCTTGCTGCAGTTACAGCTACTTATTAGTAGTGTTAGTGGCTATCATACTGCAGTCCCAGATTGTAAGAATCGTTCATGGATATCCGGTTCAGTCAGAGGAAATTCCAACGCTCGACATAACTATTTTTATCAGAACTGAGGCTCTGTGAACTACTAATTTTTTGTATACTTATTTACACAATGATATCCTGCAATTGTTTATGTTACCAATCAGTGTTGACAGCACATGTATTTTATCGTTCCGCAGTGTGTAAGATTATAAGAATCTTTCATGGGTATCCGGTGAAGATAGGGAATTCCAACCCGAGGTATGTGTTTTTAGCAGAACCAAAGCTGTGCCGAGGCTCCGATTAAAACACTTATACCAAGGGTTGGAATTCCCTATCTGAACCGAATACCCATGACAGATTATTTTTCTTGCATATCATTGACATTTTGTGCGTTGACGTCGCCAATAAGTAACGTTTTACGTGTTGTTGTTTTCGCACAATGACGTCATTCGATCATCTGTTCACGTTATTGACGTCATTATTGATTCGCGTGACTCTTATCTTTACCGATAAAGATAAACTTTTATCTTTACCCATAAAGATAAGACTTTCCAAACCCCATGTAAAACGCGGATACTCGTATCTGGTATGCAAGAAAATAAGATTCTTTCATGGGTATCCGGTGAAGATAGGGAATACCAACCCGAGGTACAAGTGTTTTTATTGGAACCGAGGCTCTGCCGAGGTTCCAATTAAAACACTTAAACTGACGGTTGGCATTCCCCTATCTGAACCGAATACCCATGATAGATTCTTTTTCTTGCATATCAGAGACATGTTGCGTGTTGACGCCACCAGCTACTAACGTTTTGCATGTTTTCCTGCATACTGGATGTTGGTGCGTGCATGACTTTTATCTCGACCCTAGGGTGAGATGGAAATATCTAGCCCTGGTAAACTGATGAATTTCCTTGTGAGGTATGCAAGAAAAGATATTCAAACACGTCTGTAAAACGCAGATATTCTTATCTGGTATGCATTGCACGAATAAAAGCTTAAAGTTGCATTAGCCGTAACTTTTAGCTTACAAAACACAAAACCATTATGTTGACAAGCATTACACAACTATCATTATCGAATATTTACTAAAAAGAAAAAACTTTTGACGGAATTCAGTAACAATACAAAAAACTTTGTGGGATTGAACTCCAAGCCCTCACTAAAATTATACTTGCAGGTAAGACGGACGCACTCCCAACTGAGCTAAACGGGCCAGTTATGTGATGCAACACATTCTGCAGTTAAAATCTAACAGGCTAATGGATACCACGTGACCAACAGAAATGTAAATAAATGCGGTGCCAGCAATATTCACAAACAATAAATAAATATATATAAAATGTATCACTACATACTTATTTGGGTCTATGCTCATGTTTCCATGTACACATTTATCAGACAGTCAGGGGCGTAGCCAGGCATACTCCTGTACGCCCGGGCGTACTCTAGAAAATTGAATGTGAAAAAATAAAAGTGCTTATTTTTAAAATCAGCAATAAAAATTGAAGGTGGGTAGTGGGTGAAGCACTATTTTTAAAAACACAATCAATGGAGGCGAAAGCCTCCAAAATCTCGCTCAAATGAAGCCATAAACCTCCGAAATTGCACACAAATTTCAAAATTTTCCCTGGGGAGGCCCCCCACGAGCAGGAAGGGGACACACCCTCCCGCACCCACCCCAAGGCGTATTAACCAAAAGGCTCTGGCTATGCCCCTGCAGTTATTTGCTTATACTCAATATATACTTTATTTACGGACAGCGTCTTTTTAACAAGAACAAAGTCACATGTTTACAACATCTCATATCAGAAACATTCATTTGAACAACAAATAGACTTTTGAACAGCACGATGTTGATGAAACCACATATACGAAACTCTGTGTTTATTCTTTATTCAAAAACTTACCCAAGAGATGGGGGAATATACAAAGGCCTATTCATAATAAAGGACAGACCATTTAAAGGTGTATTACATGTTAAATCAGAAAGTATCGTTTCAAACTGTGGTCACAGGTGATTGGATATATGACAGAATATTAATCAACAAATAAAATTTGGAAGTAATACATGAAAGCAATCTGAGAATTTAGCAAAAATATAACTTTAACATTTTACTGAAAGCAGACCTAAATGCAAAACTTCCTTGACCTTGTGGTCGCAGGTGATCCGAAATATGACAGAATATTTTTGTCAACCTTAGTAATCAACAAATATGAAAATAAATTGTGGAAGTATTTGAGAATATGAGCAAAAAACAACGAACGGACTAACGGACAAGACCAAAACAGTATAGCCCCCACCAATTATTGGCTGGGCATAATTACTGTCTTCTATTTTACACATGAAGAATCCATTTAAATCAAAAAGGGGAATGTAGATGTTAATGGAGTGACTACATTGTTTATCCAACAAAATAGCTGAACTGTTAGCCAGCAGAATAGCTTTACAAACAGAATTTAGTTAGTACAGCGGAACTGTTAGTCAGTTAAAGGTTTTACAAACAGAATTAAGTTGTTAAAAAATACATGTACACTTTAGTTTTAGATATTAAAACAAAGTGGTTGTTAAAAATATCAAAGAATACACAAGAGGCTCTTAAGCACACACAGTAGAAAGGAATTTCAAAATTCAAATAAATAAATAACTTTAAACAATTCAAAGAACCTTGTGAACTAGGATATGAAGGATAAAAACAGACCTTTTTGATGTCATTTTCCTATCATTATAAAAAGCAATAATTATGTTTTATAATCAAATAACATTTATGAGCTTTCAGACGACAGTGCACTCGACATTGGAGGCCTTGTTAACCCTTAACCCGCTAAGCACGACTATAATAGCCTTTGCATCCATTGTAAACCCGTGCGTATAAGCGTTTATTTATCCTCGCTGTATTGCACTATGCATTTTAGCGAGCAGACCTCGGTTTAACGTCTCATCCGAAGGACTGGTAAGGTAGGAAATACTTTTATGAAATATTTCGATAATTAACCCAAATTCGGTCCTGGCTGGGATTGAACGCAGGATCCCTGGGTTACTAAGCCGCGATGCTAACCATTACACCACGGCTCTACTTGCAGGCTGATCAGGGTTTACAATGTCCGGCTGCTGATCAGTTATTTCCCCCAAAACACCCCTTTGTCACATAAATGGAATGGTCTTATTTCAAAGAAAGAACAGTCCATTATGTAGCAGGTTAAGGTTTTATTGGAATATCTCTACGAGTTCTTCAAGTTTCATTGAATTCCATCAAGGAGTTTCAGAGATACGATAAAAGATTTAATAAATTCTAAACAAAAGAATAAGCAAGGGGCATAATTCTGTTTAAATGCATAACAGTTATGGCACTCATCAACACAGTATAGGTTATTTAGAGCCGCCCCAGAGAGAGGGGAAGGATACATAGGAATCCGGGAACCTGCCCTACTCTTATTATCGAATAGATTCCTATGGTTCTTTAACGTGCTCGGAGGATAGACCGATACACGGGACTGCCCGGTTTACGTCCCCATCCGACGGACGAGGCTAAGGTAAAGTGTTTTGCCCAAGAACACACCGACGGAACTCAGTGGCACCACGGAGGATTGAACCCAGGGCCTCCGGTTACAAATCCGCCGCGCTACCGACTGCGCCACGCCAGCCCCTATAGGAGATTCTGAAACATGATGAGATATTGAATATTTGGAGAAAAAATATCAAAAAAGGGGCATACTTCTGTTTAAATGCATAACAGAGTTATGGCACTTGTCTCTACATGTTGCTCTTATAAAAGTTAATATATGTGAAAAGCTTCATTGAATTCCTTTAAGAGGTTTCTGAGAGCTTAACTGAAATGGTTAACTGACGTCGGGGCATGTAAAATAGCTTACCTTTTCTTCGAAAAGTTGAGGTAAAAAGGTGGATTTATAATAGTATGATAAACTTTGTTTTAAGCTGCATTTTGTTTCTTATTTGAATGCATGATTTAGACAAAAACTGTTTTTTTTTAAATGTTTGTGTGAAACAAATGAAGTTGACAATGTTTAAGACACACAAACACTCTTTATATTAACACTGCCAACAGAATTTATTTTTATAATCTTATTTTAAAGGGCCAAATGACAATCTTGTTTTTCTTAAAAACTTGCTCTGTCCAGTTAGTTTTTTCTCCATAACTTATGTTCAATCATTAATATTAATTATAAGAATAGTATAATTTTCACCAACATACTTAAGTATATACTTAGCTACTTAAAAACTTAAATTTAAGTTTACCTCCTAAGTTTTCTTAAGTAAGGAAAACCTGTTTCACCAAACCAATTTACTTAAGTAAAAACTTAAATTTAGCTTAGTTATCAAGTGGACACTTAATTTATGTTGGTGAAACACGTTTCTGCTAAGTTTTACTTAGTGACTTAGTTAAGTATTTTCTTAAGTATTTAAGTAAAACTTAAGGAATTGTTGGTGAAATCGGCGCCAGGTTTAAAGTTAAACACGGTTTATTTTAAAGGCCTTTTAAATAAATCTTGTTTGAAAATAGTGCATCAACCCTTTTAATACTTGATACAAACTTCCAGATTGCTGTGTGTCCCTTTAAGATAAACTTTGATGTGTAAAACTGTTGATCAATAACTCAAATTTCAATAAAAACAACTACTGTATGATTCCAGAAATCCCAAAGGCCTACAAGTATAATGTTGTATACATGAAAAGATTTTGTTGCATACGTACACATATTTCTTTTCAAACGTTGCACATCCCATGATTCTGTTCTCTATGCCAATCATGTCCTCTGTGATTGGTCCATCACAACATTTGCGTTTTTTGCGTCTCTCCACCACACTATTGATGAATGAGTTAATGCCCTTGGAAAAATCTTCCTCATCATCACTAGATAAAGTTATGAGAAAAAATATTGTGATAGGTAGGAAAAAGTTGTTCGAAAACAAATCATTATCACTGCAGACATAATTAAGCACTAGGTCACATACTACTATTGTTTTGGGGCTACTGATTGGCTGAAAAAAGTATAGGGTGTATTAGGGTATATCTTTTTCGAAAGAGCTATTTTCTGATTGGGTAGAATTGCCTTAACCATACCTGATGTACATAAAATGTCAAAATAATATGTGTAGGTGATAAAAAAAACAACAACTGTATTTGTTCTTGCATCTGGGCTATTTTATTGAGAAAATTGCAGGTATAGTAAATTGTCAGAAATTCACATTTATTTGCTGCGAGCCCGACGGTCAGCACCTTCATCAAACCGAAAGTAGGTGAAAGCATTACAAAACCCCCAATTATTTTCACTTTTGTAAGTGTGTCTAGGATAGTTTTTGAAAATAAAGTAGCCTAAAAGGTTCCCTTGGGTATGTAAAATGTGTTTTAGGGCCAAAAGGCTATAATGTAACACTATGTAAAATGCAATAGTGGTATATGACCACTAGGCAATTATTTTGGTTGTACAGTGCCTGTCTATTGGATAAGGTAGCTTAAGGACTCACACCACTATTATCTCCCTTGAATACTCCTGCCCTACAGATGAAGGAGGTAGATAAAAAAAAACAAGTTCGCTTTTCTACATTTTACAGGATACACTGATTTATCTTTACCAGGTTCTAAATCTACAGCATTTTAGGAAGAGATCCCAGAAAAATGCATGTTGATATAAGATTTCTAGCTAATTCTGCCTCATTTTACACATCATGGGTCTAATCTCCACGGGGTTGTATTTTTGTCTCAATTTTGATAGGTGTGACACAAACATGAAATTAAAAAAAGTTCAATCTGGTAAATATTCGTTAAAAGTTAATAGCATGCAGATATTGGATCAATGAAGAATTTAAGCATAAATACATGTTGCAAAATCTTTTTTATCTCTATGCCACGAACAAAAACATTACAATGGGACGCTATGGAAAATTAATTGTGGTGTGAGACGTATAGAGAAACACACATAGTATAAAAATTATCTTGAACAAAAATCATCATCATCACCATTACCATCCTTATCACCATCATCACTTTATTTCATCATCGGCATAACCATCACAAGTAGTACTAGCTGCATAACCATTATCATCATCATCATCATCATAACAATCATCGTCACCAACATCATCACTATCATCATCTTGTATACTCACTCATCATCATAACCATCATCATTAATATCATCATAACCATCATCATCATCATCATCATCATTAATATCATCATAACCACCATCATCATCATCATCAGTACCATCATCATCATCATCATAACAACCATCATCACCACCATCATCATTACCATCATCATCATCATTGTCATAACCACCATCATCATCATCAGTACCATCATCATCATAACCATCATCATCATTACCATCATCATCATCATCATTGTCATAACCACCACCATCATCATCAGTACCATCATCATCATCATCATAACCATCATCATCATTACCATCATCATCATCATTGTCATAACCACCATCATCATCATCATCAGTACCATCATCATCATTACCACCATCACCATCATCATAACCATCATCATCATTACCATCATCATCATCAGTACCAACATCAACATTACCATCATCATAACCACCATCACAATCATCATAACCATCATCATCATCATCAGTGTCATCATCATAAACACCATCATCATAACCAGCATCAGTGTAACCATCATCATCATCATTGCTATCATCATCTTGTATGCTCACTCATCCTCCTCATCATAACCATCATCATCATCAGTACCATCATCATTGCTATCATCATCTTGTATACTCACTCACTATCATCATCATAACCATCATCATCATCAGTACCATCATCATTGCCATCATCATCTTGTATACTCACTCACCCTCATCATCATAACCATCATCATCATCAGTGCCATCATCATTGCTATCATCATCTTGTATACTCACTCACCCTCATCATCATAACCATCATCATCATCAGTACCATCGTCATTGCTATCACCATATTGTATACTCACTCATCCTCATCATCATAACCACCATCATCATCAGTACCATCATCACTGCTATCACCATATTGTATACTCACTCACCCTCATCATCATAACCACCATCATCATCAGTACCATCATCATTGCTATCACCATATTGTATACTCACTCATCCTCATCATCATAACCACCATCATCATCAGTACCATCATCATTGCTATCACCATTTTGTATACTCACTCACCCTCATCATCATAACCACCATCATCATCAGTACCATCATCACTGCTATCACCATATTGTATACTCACTCACCCTCATCATCATAACCACCATCATCATCAGTACCATCATCATTGCTATCACCATATTGTATACTCACTCATCCTCATCATCATAACCACCATCATCATCAGTACCATCATCATTGATATCACCATATTGTATACTCACTCATCCTCATAACCACCATCATCATCAGTACCATCATCATTGCTATCACCATATTGTATACTCACTCATCCTCATCATCATAACCACCATCATCATCAGTACCATCATCATTGCTATCACCATATTGTATACTCACTCATCCTCATCATCATAACCACCATCATCATCAGTACCATCATCATTGCTATCACCATATTGTATACTCACTCACCCTCATCATCATAACCACCATCATCATCAGTACCATCATCACTGCTATCACCATATTGTATACTCACTCATCCTCATCATCATAACCACCATCATCATCAGTACCATCATCATTGCTATCACCATATAGTATACTCACTCACCCTCATCATCATAACCACCATCATCATCAGTACCATCATCACTGCTATCACCATATTGTATACTCACTCATCCTCATCATCATAACCACCATCATCATCAGTACCATCATCATTGCTATCACCATATTGTATACTCACTCATCCTCATCATCATAACCACCATCATCATCAGTACCATCATCATTGCTATCACCATATTGTATACTCACTCATCCTCATCATCATAACCACCATCATCATCAGTACCATCATCATTGCTATCACCATATTGTATACTCACTCACCCTCATCATCATAACCACCATCATCATCAGTACCATCATCATTGCTATCACCATATTGTATACTCACTCATCCTCATCATCATAACCACCATCATCATCAGTACCATCATCATTGCTATCACCATATTGTATACTCACTCATCCTCATCATCATAACCACCATCATCATCAGTACCATCATCATTGCTATCACCATATTGTATACTCACTCACCCTCATCATCATAACCACCATCATCATCAGTACCATCATCACTGCTATCACCATATTGTATACTCACTCATCCTCATCATCATAACCACCATCATCATCAGTACCATCATCACTGCTATCACCATATTGTATACTCACTCATCCTCATCATCATAACCACCATCATCATCAGTACCATCATCATTGCTATCACCATATTGTATACTCACTCATCCTCATCATCATAACCACCATCATCATCAGTACCATCATCATTGCTATCACCATATTGTATACTCACTCATCCTCATCATCATAACCACCATCATCATCAGTACCATCATCATTGCTATCACCATATTGTATACTCACTCATCCTCATCATCATAACCACCATCATCATCAGTACCATCATCACTGCTATCACCATATTGTATACTCACTCATCCTCATCATCATAACCACCATCATCATCAATACCATCATCACTGCTATCACCATATTGTATACTCACTCATCCTCATCATCATAACCACCATCATCATCAGTACCATCATCATTGCTATCACCATAGTGTATACTCACTCATCCTCCTCATCCTCAGCTTCTGACTCTGTATCGCTGTACACCTCAGAGAATTTACTAGGTTGCTCATCGTCCAGCTCGTATATATCTTCGTCCATGGACAGTTCGCTTCCTTTAACACTCCCTGTACAGGTCTCGTCCTCTTCAATATCATCTTCCTTCTCTTTCGGTTCTCGTTTCCGTCTTTCCTCTAACTCGTCGAGGGTCTCTTACAAAGAATGTGCAAGTTTTATTTAAAAAGACTGTGTTTTCTCACTGTCTGACAACATGTATTTATTTGATGACTTTAACTGCTGGGATCGATCATAGGGAAAACCTGCACAAGATGATAGGCATGTGTTT
Organism: Cyrtodaria siliqua; assembly: GCA_037043455.1. Classification (NCBI taxonomy): domain Eukaryota; kingdom Metazoa; phylum Mollusca; class Bivalvia; order Adapedonta; family Hiatellidae; genus Cyrtodaria; species Cyrtodaria siliqua. The sequence goes on along the minus strand of JAWPHD010001472.1, from coordinate 97,434 downwards.
CTTTTCACAAATACTAAAAATAGCCTACCATCAATTGAAGGATTTACCTATAATCAAACCCAGCAGTTGGAAGATCTATTTATTACATTTAAAATCAGTCTATTTATGATTTTAACCAAAATGTTTCGCTTGACTGAGAGTAATCTGCGAATGACGTCGACGCCAGCAATACTTTATTGACGTCATAACTCAACATCACATTTAGTTATTTTTGTGTAGACATGTAGTTATTAATATATAGCAATTATGAATTTGCTTTCACTGAGAACCAATCTTTCACCCATAGAAATGTAATAAAATTGACTTTACTTACAAACATGTACCGAAAAAATGGCTCTTTAAAGGCAATCATCAAGCATGCCAAAATAATACAAGAAAATCATTAAAACCAAAATATCCCACCTGAACAGAAAAATTGGTTATTTACAGTTCGGGAAACATAGCAATCTTGGGTAGTAAGAACTCTTAGTCTCTTACAAAGTGAAAGAAAATAATAAATAGAGAGCAGAAAGTTTGTGTGTATTTGTCATGGTAATCTGACATCATTCAGTTTGTATTATGCTGCTTAACCCATAACCTGCTACATACCGGTATATACATAATGGACTGTTCTTTCTTTGAATTAAGACCATTTCATTTATGTGACAAAGGGGTGTTTTGGGGAAAATGACTGATCAGCAGGCTGATCTGGGATTACAATGGACGCAAAGGCTATTATAGTCGTACTTAGCGGATTATGGGTTAACTTGTTTGAAAAGGAGTATAGTTGGCCTTTGACTCAAGTGAGCTGAAAATGTAGAGCCACAAAACTACGTTTTAGGTAATGTTATAAAAGCCTTAACACAATGCAAGAACTAAGCTTAATTTACTTCGAATTCATTGTTAAACATGTTCAAGCTTCTCCCCACACCCATTCTACATATGACTTCTTGTATTATTCGACACACCTTGTGTGTAAAATACAGTTTGTGACAAACCGACAGTGGTCAGGTTCTTACCTTGCAAATCTCTCACAAGAATTACTGTCCTGGCCCATTTTTCACAAACAGTTGAGTAGAGGACATCCGGTGTCATCTCCGACAAGGACACATCATACAAACCAACGACAGCATGTAGCAGGTCTCTGTTTGATATCTACAACCAGAAATCATGAACTTTACAACAACAAGAATTTCTGCTGTAACTGGTATAATTTCCCGCCTTGCAGAGCTTTGTCGGTAGGTGAGCCGGATTGGCAACTAAGTATTTCATTAAATATATGAGCTAACAGCCAGATTTCTGTGAAGTTCAACGTCATGCCTTTTCTCAACACATCAATTAGGTTGTTTATGGCAGCCAGTTTTAATGGTGTAGGAGACTTAAGGTACCATATTTCCCATAATAAGATTGCCTACCCTAATTGTACCAACCCCCACCCACCACCCACCCCTCCTTTCTAAAAAATTAATTTATGATACCAGTAATAATAAATAAATCTTCAAAATTCAATACATTTTCGATCTTTTGTATTCAAAAATCTGTCACAAAAAAATCAAAAATTCCATAATTATTTTATTCTTTTTACATTTTATAAGAGTACCCACTGGCATTTTGTATAGCGCCCACGCCGCCCAGGGGCTACTTTTGGGTATCCTATATAAATAAGTAGAACTCGGATATCCGAGTAAAACCATCGTCCCCTTCCATCAGTAACTGGAAAACTTTCTCACATACAAACAGTGCACCACTCTAATAAACAGTCCAATCTCATTGAAATGTAATATGTAATACCCAACATGCACCTATAATCCTTATTTAACTACTGTTGCATGTAGTGTTTGCGAAATGGAGTTAAACACAAAAACTTAGTCATCAGTCTCTATTGTTTCGGGCACTTGTTTCAGCCAAAGGTTTTTTGGACTTTTCAGACAAAATTCATCGTGTACCTAAATAAGTTGTATATCAGTGAAACAAGACATTTTAGTGGTAAATAAATATGCCCAACTTTTCAAAATCGGTTGAGAAATAAAAAATATCATGCGAGAAAGCTTTTTTTGATGGGGCATTTTCAATGCAAAATTCTGCAGCATGAACAATTTTACTTTTTTTTTATTCTAGAATTTTTATCCAAAAATGGTTTTAAATTGCTGGATATTCGTAAATTAAGACACCCTGAAAGTAAGAAGGCTAACTGAAGTTATTTGAAATTTCTTTTATTTTCTACTCTCCCACCAACAAGAAATTTACATGGGAAAATTCATTTCGGCTGTAAAATATTTATTTCTCAACCGATTTTCAAAACTAAGGTATTTTTAGTTACCACTAAATATACCAGTTCTAATGATATATAATTGATGTACGTATTATTTAAATTGCTCAAGCTACTGCAGAAAATCCTTTGGCTGAAACAAGCGCCCCGAATAATAAAACAAACGTCAAGGTCATATAAACCACATATTAGTGGCAGTTACTATATCCGAGATAATCATAGGTATCAATGCGAAGGCTTTGGTATTCATTAAGCCCTTGTATAGCAACCAAAATTTGCTTATGGTTATGGTTATATATGCCATGGGTAAGTCATTATATTGTTGATGCCAATGTGTTTTTTTTTAATTAAATTAATTAAATTTGCAAAACAAATAAAATTTGACAGAACAGTTAAAAACGTCCAGCAAGTCGCTAATGATGATTTTAAACAGTAAGTTTTAATAATTAACTGACCATTTCATTTTCATAGTTTTTCGTGCACAATATGATCTATTTATGTGTCGACGTGCTATAAAACACCATTCATTACAATTTAATGTGACAGCTAACTAGATATACTATATAGAAATTATTACATTTATATCTGTAGTTTGTCATGCATGCATAGCTAACTGAAGTGAGTTATGCATGCATAGTTCACCCAGGAGAGTTCAGCACATATTTAACATATAAAACGTATCATACACCAGAAAACAACACCTTAGTAATATTCATTCCTTTCTTTTTTATTACCCTAACGTTTTATTTTTAGAAGAGGGAAGGCATCAAAACATTGACAGAGATCACAGATTTTCTATATATTATGCTTAAATTGTATGTGATAGAAGTAGACTTCTTATTTCTTTTATTTGCCAATGATATAATTACAGAGAATTGAGAAAGAAATATAGTTAATAATAAGGGCTACTGACACTATTAATACAATATTTCAGTGGCAAGAGCTGTGGCAAGAGAACAGCTGTATGATATTTTATATTTAAAGGGCATATTGTCAATATATGGCATATTGAAAAAATATGGTTTAGAGCAAGGAAAATCACTGCAAATGAAAAATAAGCATGCCATATATACATTTTATATTTGTATATTTATTTTTAATCATTTTGCAGTGATTTTCTTTGCCTAAAAAGATATTTTGTCAATATGCGGCATTGCCATATATGGTAAAAAGGCGAGATGACATCATCGTTCCAAGATGGCCACCTCCATTTATGTTTCTTTGCAAATTTTCAATAGGTCATATCTCCTTTATTTTCCATAGTATTTTGATAATTCTTTCAGCTTTTTTTCAAGTTTCTCAGAGTATTTTTAAAGAAATGTTGTTTTAAAATAGTGCATCAACCAATTTAAGCATGAAAAGCCAAGCACAAAACAGTTTGTGTAGAAGCTGAGGTCAATATATATTTGTATCCGCGTCTTGCTGTGTCTCGGTGTATGTATCATGCCAGTGATAGATGTAGGTATCAATCCAAGACAATAATTTATGTTTAGCTGTAGCAAAGATGTAATAACAAACAGACAGAAATCTGTGAAATTTAAATCTAACTTTCACGGGACACAATGTGGAAATTTCACAAAATATTGTCAGACTTTAAACATATATCATGAAGAGTTTTATTCATATAGGTTTCATTTATGTTAAAACCCATCACAAATTTATTTCTTTTTCTAATAATGGTATTTTCCTTGCTTTAACATGTTAAGCAAAAAAAGGAGTTTGAAGGAAAGTTTCACTATGTCAATTGCTTGGTTTTTAAGAGAAAAGCAAATATGATGATTTTTTACTTTAAACTGCTTTTCATACAATTTCTTGTTTTGAAAATAAAAATAAATCCCATTTTGCTGTTCATTATGAATATTGTCAATGTAATTCTCATCAAAATCAATGAATATTTGAGAGCAGAGTTAGAAGGAAAAGTTATGGTGCCTCGTGATGTTTTGGCTTCTCATTGGTTCAGATATGAAGTTTCCAATCTGTTTGTTATTAGGTCTGTGACTGTAGGCATCAAGTCAGTGTCTATGTGCAACACTCATGTTTATGCAATCTGTGGTGTCTAGTTGCCAAGGCAATCTTATTTTTAATATAATATTTAAGCATATTTTTAATTTGCAGCTAACATTACGCATATATTATAAATAATTATTTCATGATTAATCAGGCCTTTCCTGGGCAATCATTATCTCCCATTCATGGCTTTCCTTAACAGCCGGTAGACTGGTGATTTACCATCCTGCTTTGGTTAGTTGACCGGCTGCTTTTAGCGATCTCCAATACAACAACAGTAGAAAGAACTGTAAATCAGCCACCTACTTTTAAAACTGTCCCTGTTACTCAAAAACAAAATGAAAGTCCTGCCATTGCAAATATAATGCTCCTCAATGATTCAAATCGCTTAAAGTCCCTATTTCACCATCAACAAGCAAATATTACAAAAGGTGTAACAGAGTTATATATATTACTTACATATTTTGAAAATCTCTATAGACACAATATAAATGCTTTTAACCTGCCAAGCCGAAAGTGAAACTCAAAACTGTAACGTGGAATTAAGAGTCATTTTACGCATATTCAGTCTCTGGTGTTGTAAGTGCCTATAGCCCGCTTAAACACGAAAGTTACTTTCCGTTGGCACATATACATTATTTTATGACATGGACACCTGGATAAGGTCTGGATAAACAATGTTTTAGTGTAATTTTGCCATTATTTGGCAGGTTAGTGCCTTTAAAATGTGCTTTATACTGACTGAGATTAAGGAAAATGGACAAACACCACGTGACCAGCAAACAACAAATAAATTGATGTATAATGAGAATGAATGATATTACAGTAAAGTTTGACTGTCAAGGGAAGTGACTTACCAAAATCACAAAGTTTTTATTTGCGTGATATGATTTAAAAATATATAACTGTGTAGAAAAACTAGTAAATTACTGCGTTTTTTTAAATAATTAATATAATAATTACGTGTGTCCCTTCACAAAATAAACTAGAGCAAAGTCAATGGGGACGCCCATCACAAATATCTGCACTGTGCTGGCATGTACACTGTGTCAAATATGTGACTTTAACTGGTGCAGGAGTTCAGGTTACAAGAAAACAATAAGAATGCAAAAAAAAATCATTAACAATTTTGAAAACTGAGTAATGTTCAATTAGGTGACTTTGACCTTTTAACCTTGACCGCTGGACCCAGGGGTCAGACCCAGAAACCTATGTTGTCATCCATATTATACACATCCTAGGCAACATCTGTGCTAAACATGAACACCATTCTTTAACTGATGTAAGAGGAGTTTAGACTATGAGGAAACAGTAAAAATGCTTACTGACCACAAGTATGAGGCGCCATACGTGACTATATGTTGTAAGATAAATATATACGTTGTGTGTAAAATATATATACTGAATACAAACATATATATGATACAGACAAATATATACGTTACTCCGAGATATATATATTGAATACAAAATATATATGATACAGACAAATATATATGTTACTCCGAAATATATATATTCTGTTCAAAAATATATATCATACAAATATATATGTTACTCCTAGAAATATATATTCTGAAAAATATATATTCTGTTTTTAAATATATATTGTAGACGCAAATATATACGTCAGTCTGAATATATGTTTTTCCTAATTTATATATTGTAGACGCAAACATTTATGTTATACCGAAAAATATATTCGGTTTATAAAAATATATTGTCTGTCTTAATATATTGAAGATGAAAATATTTGAGATGGAAATAAATAGTTTCTCTAAAATAAATATATTGCAGACACAAATATATCAATGAAAGATCGATAAATAAATGGTGCGAACTTCTGGGTGACCGAAACTAAATACATATTTGTTTTCCAAATATATACGTTGGCATAGACTGTGCTGCAAATATATACGTTGGCGTAGACTGCTACACTGTCCCGTTTTTCAAACTCGAGACAAGCCAAATTTAAAGAGCGTATTTCCCAGCGTCCGGTATGTGCCGGGTTCCTCCGGATTATACTCGCACATGTGGTGAACTAAGTACAAGTGGTGAACGGTCCAATTGCAGTTAAAAACAGGTTAAAAAGTTAAAAAATCTCTGATTGGGGTCTACGCAATCCCCGAAGTCGAGCAGAATGGCATCTCTCTGTTGTTTGTCATTTAGACCGGATGCTAAGTCCTGGAGCATGATTATGAGATGGCTCTCACAGGATCTCTTCTTTCTGAAACCATGCTGTCTTACAGATAGAATATTATTTCTTTCTTGTGTTAAGCAACCCGCAATTTCAGGCCTTGGTTCAGACCTAGTTAGTGTAATAGCCAGTATCTCGAGTATGCTGATATTGAAATACGCGACTGCGATAATGATCATACTTTGTCTAAAAGTAGTTTTGTAATACAAGAAACTGTCGTGACATATCAGATTCATCGATGCACCATCTTCTTACCAACGTATTGATCACGCAAACCGTATACCCCACCCTCCGTTCCACCACCTCAATAATGTTTATATTATCCGAATACATCAGGCGCGTGGCCTTGGCTGGCGTGGCGCAGTCGGTAGCGCGGCGGATTTGTAACCGGATTTCACGGGTTCAATCCTCGTCCGTCGGATGGAGACCTAAACCGGGCGGTCCTGTGTATCGGTCTATCCTCCTAGCACGTTGAAGAACCATAGGAATATATTCGATATTAAGAGTAGGGCAGGTTCCCGGATTCCTGTGTATCCTTCTCCTCTCTCTGGGGCGGCTCTAAATAACATATACTGTGTTGATAAGCCGTTAAACAACATTCAATTCGTCAGAGGGAGAGATATAATGATTCATGTTTCCGACTGAACTGTTTAGCATTGCATTGAATCGTTTCAAGTTAGATTAGATGGTTTGAAAAAACACTCCGGATTATTTCACAAAGCATCGGATTGTTTTAAGTTTGATTAAATGGTTTCAAAAAAAGAAGTGAATCAAATAAAGTTACATTGAATTAAATATAATACAGATGAATTAATTCATCTTTAACTGGATGATTTATTAAAAACATACTTTTGTCTCATAGGTAATCGCCACCCATGAAAAACGGGACAGTGTAGCAGTCTACGCCAATGTATATATTTGCAGCACAGTCTGTGCCAACGTATTTATTTGCGGAAGTCATATATATTTGGCAATCGTACAAACTCGCTCATTTCCGTAGATCATCGGAAATAATTATTTTTGAAAAAAAAGGTTGATGCAGTTCCGATCGATATATTTGGAAAACAAATATTTATTTAGTTTCGGTCACCCAGAAGTTCGCACCATTTTTTATTGATATTTCATTGATATATTTGTGTCTGCAATATATTTATTTTAGAGAAACTATTTATTTTCATCTAAAATATTTTCATCTTCAATATATTAAGACTGACAATATATTTTTTTATAAAGCGAATATATTTTCGGATGTTTGCGTCTACAATATATGAATTAAGGGAAAAAATATTCAGAGTAACATATATATTTGCGTCTACAATATATATTTAAAAACAGAATATATATTTTTCAGAATATATATTTCTAGGAATAACATATATATTTGTGTGATATATATTTTTGGATAGAATATATATATTTCGTAGTAACGTATATATTTGTCTGTATCATAATTATTTTGTATTCAGTATATATATATTTCACACGCAACGTAAATATTTATCTTACAACATATAGTCACGTATGGCGCCTCATACACAAGTCCCCTACCCTGGGGCTAATGGTCCATATATAAAATCACAAAAAAATGTCCATATGGTATCACTATGTTTATATCATTACTAATTCAATGTAAGGAATTTCATTAAAAGTATTGAAAAAAATGGCTTTAATCTTTATCTTAGTGAATTTGACCGACCCTGTCAGACCTCTGGCCCCAGGGGTCAGAACCTGGATTCAAAACCTTTGTTGTCATCTACACATTCTAAGCAACCTGACTGTGCCATATATGAACACCCTCCTTCAGTTGATGTAGGAGTAGTTTAGGTTACAAGGAAACAATAAAAAAATAAATAAAAAAAAGCATGACCATATTAAAGTCCCTTCCCCCAGGGAGGAGGATCTGTATATCAAATTGCAAAACCTGTTCCATATCATATGCGACTATATACACTTTTAGCATGTAAGAAATTGCATTAACTGCAACAAATATTGAAAATTGTGGGTTTAATGTTCATTTTGGTGACTTTTACCATTTGACCATGACCACTGATCCCAGGGGTGAGAACCTGGATTTGAAGCCTTCATTGTCATCTACACAACACATGAACACCCACCTTCAACTGATGTATGAGGAGTTTAGGCTATTATTATAAAGAGGAAACTTTCAAAATGCATGCTGATCCCATAAAGGCCACAAGTCCCCTCCCCTGGGGAGGAAAATTTGAACATCAAATCGCAAAACCTGTTCAAAAACCTGTTCAATATTGCATAAATATATCATTACTTAACGCATGTAAAAAAAAAAAAATTAAAAATATTGAAATTCACGGGGTTTTAAATGCGCATTTAAGTGAATTTGACCTTGACAACATAGCACCTGGGGTCAGACCCTTGATTCGAAACTCTTGTTGTCATCTGCACATTCCAAGAAACCAGTATGCCAGATATGAACATCCTCCTTCGTTAGCTGAAGGAGGAGTCCAGGTAATGAACAAAAACAACTGGCCGACACACACGACGACAGATTTGCCTTTTCATCGAAAAATGCTGATATAATCTTGGTGGGATACTTTAAGGTTTAAATGATTGTCTATAATAAAAAATACTATTTATAATGCAGCGCACTCGTTTGGCCATTCCCCTCCCCTAAATGTATATATTTTCCCCCATTTTCCTGTGAAAAATTCCCCTCTTAAAAAAAAATGTATTTTTTATTAGAATTTTTTTTTAATCCAATACAGGAAAACAGCATACATTTTACAATTTGGAATGGTAAATTCTTGGTACCACGTAAAACAAAAAACCCACACTAATTTGTGTTTCTTAGAAATTCCCCTTTGATATGAAAACAACGCAAAATTCCCCTTCCTGAGGACCCTGGCCCCAGTCCCCTAAAAGCTGACCGGTAGTGCCCTGTAATGTAACATTTCTCTTATGTAATGAGAGAAACTCTCCTTATACATTTATCTCTTTTTTCTGTTTGTGAAAAAATTATAAATAGTTTATTAAAATGTATACATGTAGAGCTATCTCTGTTCAGCTAATCGTGTAATTCTCAAAATAAGCTGTGAGAATTATCCCTAATGGTTATCGATAACAAATTATACTACATAATGTGTAAGATTGTGTACACAAACAACACGTTCAAACAGGCTTAGTGTATCGATAGTATTGATCCAAACTCAACGACTGACAACAGTCTCCGAATTAAAAAATAATCAATCGGAACTACTACTCATTTAAAGGATAAAAATTGAAAGCTACCCCTGGAATGATTCCGAAATCCTCTAAACTTGTTTTGGATACTCCTGCTGCTGACAACTGCAAGAGTCTTCGTAAATCCACAATCACGGGGTAGCCAGAAATTGTGTCCCCATTTCTATTTTTAAACGTTTGTTTGTCAGTAATTTGAGCACCAGGTCTTGAGAAAGATTCATGTTCCAGTTCTAATGTATGCAGACTGTCTGGCGTTTCATGCAAAGCGTCGGTTTTCGTATCTGTTTTCGCTGGAGCCGAAATTTCCCCTTCGTCGTCCGCCATACTGTCAACAAAACAGGACCGCGCTGAATCAAGGGGAATAACTCCCAAGCACTTTGGGAAAGGCCCGTCCTTGGGGAACAGCAACTTTATGATAAATACTACTTCATTAGAATGCGAGTATCTAAAAAAACAAAAACAATATTGAGTTAAATCAGGACTTTATTAGTATACGTATGTCTATAGTCCATGGTTAAATCGTATCAAACGTTTCGGATATAAAGGGCACACTTTCTGTGTAAATAGTTTTATATCAGTTGTCAAATCACGTGCCTACACAGCCTACACATTGTCCCCAGAAATCTCCCTTTGTTTGTGTTTGGTATTTGTAAATCGTTTAACTGAAAATAACACATGTCAGAATAAATGATTTACTACGACCAGTGGCGTAGCTGCCTATAGGCACGTGCCTACACATTGTCCCCAGAAATAAAAAAAATATAAAAAAAGCCTAAAAACGCAATAAAAACAGAAGGGGTATGGGGTGGAGGGGTATGGTCAGCTCATACCAATTTTTACTCGTGGTCTTTTCAAAAAATAAAATTCAAACTGTTTTCGCTCGCGGTCTTTCGGAACCAAACACACCATGATTGTGCAACATTTTGAAAGATTTTCAGAAAGCAAATATTCATATTAATATATTATTTTGTTCTGTTCCAATGTTTTCGCAGATTACAAACGCTTGAAATCGTGGGTTAAAAACATACTGTTTGCTGCTTAAAATATCGTCAGAATGCAGGATTTGGCTTCCTTCTAAAAAATAAATCCGAGGGGTGGGGACATGCCCCCGGACCTTCATAGACCTTGTGCCTACACACTGATTTAAACACAGCTACGCCCCTGACAACTTCCATTTACTGGACGTTAGAGTATGGCAGGGAGAAGAAATAGACATGATACAAAACAAATAGAGTATGGTTTCATCTCGTTGGTTAATTTAAACACCTCGATAGCCAACCAAAATGAACCAACTCAGTGAGACCATACTCTATCTATTACTTGACATTGTAATGTAGCGAGATCCCCGCTGTAATATAGCGAGATCCTAATCTCATTCAAATCTGACCCTTTATCACGCTAAGATACTCTACACTACTGTAACAAGTTGTCTTGTGCATTTCGTAAGTTGTTATGTGCATTTTTTAAGTTGTCTTGTGCAATTCCTAAGTTGTGATGTGCATTGTTTAAGTTGTGATGTGCATTGTTTAAGTTGTCATGTGCATATTCGTAAATTGTTATGTGCATTTTCTAAGTTGTCCTGTGCATTTTCTAAGTTGTTATGTGCATTTCGTAAGTTGTTAGGTACATTTAGTAAGTTGTCTTGTGCATTTTCTAAGTTGTTATGTGTATTTTGCAAGTCGTCTTGTGCATTTTCTAAGTTGTTATGTGCATTTTCTAAGTTGTCCTGTGCATTTCGTAAGTTGTTATGTGCATTTTGTAAGTTGTTATGTGCATTTTTTAAGTTGTCTTGTGCAATTCCTAAGTTGTGATGTGCATTGTTTAAGTTGTGATGTGTATTGTTTAAGTTGTGATGTGCATTGTTTAAGTTGTGATGTGCATTGTTTAAGTTGTCCTGTACATTGTTTAAGTTGCCATGTGCATATTCTAAGTTGTTATGTGCATTTTCTAAGTTGTTATGTACATTTTCTAAGTTGTTATGTGCATTTTCTAAGTTGTCATGTGCTATTCGTAAGTTGTTATGTGCATTTCTTAGGTTGTTATGTGCATATTCTACGTTCGTAAGTTGTTATGTGCATTTTTTAAGTTGTTATGTGCATTTATTAAGTTGTTGTGTGCATTTTCTAAGTTGTCTTGTGCATTTCGTAAGTTGTTTTGTGCATTTCGTAGGTTGTTATGTGCATATTCTAAATTGTCTTGTGCATTTTCTAAGTTGTCTTGTGCATTTGTGCATTTCGTAGGTTGTTATGTGCATATTCTAAGTTGTCTTGTGCATTTTCTAAGTTGTTATGTTCATTTAGTATGTTGTTATGTGCATTTCGTAGGTTGTTATGTGCATTTTCTAAGTTGTCTTGTGCATTTTCCAAGTTGTTATGTGCATTTTCTAAGTTGTTATGTGCATTTCGTAAGTTGTTAGGTACATTTAGTAAGTTGTCTTGTGCATTTTCTAAGTTGTTATGTGTATTTTGCAAGTCGTCTTGTGCATTTTCTAAGTTGTTATGTGCATTTTCTAAGTTGTGATTTTCGTAAGTTGTTATGTGCATTTTCTAAGTTGTCCTGTGCATTTCGTAAATTGTTATGTGCATTTCGTAAGTTGTTATGTGCATTTTTTAAGTTGTCTTGTGCAATTCCTAAGTTGTGATGTGCATTGTTTAAGTTGTGATGTGCATTGTTTAAGTTGTGATGTGCATTGTTTAAGTTGTCCTGTACATTGTTTAAGTTGCCATGTGCATATTCTAAGTTGTTATGTGCATTTTCTAAGTTGTTATGTACATTTTCTAAGTTGTTATGTGCATTTTCTAAGTTGTCATGTGCTATTCGTAAGTTGTTATGTGCATTTCTTAGGTTGTTATGTGCATATTCTACGTTCGTAAGTTGTTATGTGCATTTTTTAAGTTGTTATGTGCATTTATTAAGTTGTTGTGTGCATTTTCTAAGTTGTCTTGTGCATTTCGTAAGTTGTTTTGTGCATTTCGTAGGTTGTTATGTGCATATTCTAAATTGTCTTGTGCATTTTCTAAGTTGTCGTGTGCATTTGTGCATTTCGTAGGTTGTTATGTGCATATTCTAAGTTGTCTTGTGCATTTTCTAAGTTGTTATGTTCATTTAGTATGTTGTTATGTGCATTTCGTAGGTTGTTATGTGCATTTTCTAAGTTGTCTTGTGCATTTTCCAAGTTGTTATGTGCATTTTCTAAGTTGTTATGTGCATTTCGTAAGTTGTTAGGTACATTTAGTAAGTTGTCTTGTGCATTTTCTAAGTTGTTATGTGTATTTTGCAAGTCGTCTTGTGCATTTTCTAAGTTGTTATGTGCATTTTCTAAGTTGTGATTTTCGTAAGTTGTTATGTGCATTTTCTAAGTTGTCCTGTGCATTTCGTAAATTGTTATGTGCATTTCGTAAGTTGTTATGTGCATTTTTTAAGTTGTCTTGTGCAATTCCTAAGTTGTGATGTGCATTGTTTAAGTTGTGATGTGCATTGTTTAAGTTGTGATGTGCATTGTTTAAGTTGTCCTGTACATTGTTTAAGTTGCCATGTGCATATTCTAAGTTGTTATGTGCATTTTCTAAGTTGTTATGTACATTTTCTAAGTTGTTATGTGCATTTTCTAAGTTGTCATGTGCTATTCGTAAGTTGTTATGTGCATTTCTTAGGTTGTTATGTGCATATTCTACGTTCGTAAGTTGTTATGTGCATTTTTTAAGTTGTTATGTGCATTTATTAAGTTGTTGTGTGCATTTTCTAAGTTGTCTTGTGCATTTCGTAAGTTGTTTTGTGCATTTCGTAGGTTGTTATGTGCATATTCTAAATTGTCTTGTGCATTTTCTAAGTTGTCTTGTGCATTTGTGCATTTCGTAGGTTGTTATGTGCATATTCTAAGTTGTCTTGTGCATTTTCTAAGTTGTTATGTTCATTTAGTATGTTGTTATGTGCATTTCGTAGGTTGTTATGTGCATTTTCTAAGTTGTCTTGTGCATTTTCCAAGTTGTTATGTGCATTTTCTAAGTTGTTATGTGCATTTCGTAAGTTGTTATGTGCAATTCGTAAGTTGTCTTGTGCAAACTACAAGTCGTCGTTAAGTAGACTTTTTATCGGAATAGGGTTTTAAGGAAACACCGGTAGAAATGGCGGCTCCAGGAGCGAACGCTATGCTCTGCCTACTTTAAAAAAAATTGGGTTAGGTACATTATACAATAAATTCTTAGAACAGAAATTTGATTTCAAAATGTGTAAGGGATTGTCTGACGTGAAGTTCTGAAAACAATAGATCGGGTCACAGGTCACGGGTCACAGGTGGCAGTATCAGGAGGTGTGGTACAGGTGGCCATGGGTACAGAAGATAAGGGGCGGGGTCCGGAAGATGGGGCGGGGGCCGAGAGACAAGGGTGTGGGGTCGGAAGACTAGAGGAGGGGGGTCGGGAGAGAAAGGGGCGTGAGGTTTTTAAAATAACATGTCTGTAAAAAAAAAAATGATGAAGAATTATCATAGTTTGCGCGAATCGTTTATGGTAAAACGGTCTGTCTATATCCAATCAAAATCCTTAATTTACCATTATTTTGTCTGCCGTACACGTTCTGTCTCCGCGATAGATACTTTTATGGATTACGTACTCTGAGAGAGAAAGGGAGAAGACGACCCCACGTAGCCCCTACCCATCTGTTTTGGAAACTAACAAATAATAATGATACATATGTTTGTTTTCAACAAATAACACGTGAAGTCCAGACTCTATTGAACCTACACCTTTAGGACGTCCTATTGGTTAAAAGATGGAGGGGCTATAAACCTTAGGACTACACACAAAGACAAACACGTTATTTTTGTATTTATTTATTTTTCTTTTTTCTTTTTTTTTCAGACCAAGATTTATTAATTCCACGTCCGACAATCCGTTACACTTTATGTTCTAAGAATTTATTGTATAATGTACCTAGCCCAATTTGTTTAAGTAGGCTGAGCATAGCGTCCGTTCCTGGAGCCGCCATATCTTGGCCTAACTATGCATTTCATTTCAGCAGAGTTATGCGCGTTTGCTCATTTTAATCTGACATCTAACCTAGCGTATAAGTTGGCAAAATATTGACCTATGGTCATGACACTTTTTACAGTTCTTTTTATGTACTATTACTATTGCACGGTCACGTGATGAACTATTGAACGGTTGGCATTTCCAATGAGAATGGTCAAAACTATTTAATCACACGTGACTGCTTCTAGACTAATGAAAAACGCTTATATTTATGATATATAATCATTTATGATATAATTATAATAAAACAACTATTTAACGCCTTAGGAGTCAATGGATTAGAACTATTTATCAGGGGGAGTGACAGGGTACTATACTAATTCGAAGTACTTAACATAATCCTATAGTATACTGAAAGGAAAAACAAACGCATAATGGGTATTTCCGCTATATATTGTATGTTTAATATGCTATTGCTAATCGAATGGTACAGTGCGACATTAGGCCTGTTCTTTCGGAAAGAAGGTTTACACAGCACCGAACACACCAATGGTTACCCCTTTAAAGTTTCTTTTTCGACAGAATGCGCAATTGGCTCAAGCAGGTGAGCAAACATAGGCCTAAACGATTTGCAATCTCTTAACATTAAGCACAGTACTGACTTTTCAAGCGAAGTTGCAACGTTTATAAATTTCGTGTAACAAAGAATACTTTAATTAAAGGTTCTACTACATGACAGAGTTGTCATTCTGTAATTAGTTGTAGCCCCCTTTTGTACAAAACACGTTGATATATATCTGGAACATTACGTGGAATTAGGTGTATATAACAGTGAAGTATATGCATTTTTTATGATTATGCGTTTCTTTTTCCTTTCAGTATATATACCCAGTTGTATCAGTGTTATAATTTATTTATAAAATAACACATCGACTTGAAAGCTTTAAAATATGTTCATGCAGTCAGAGCAGACGATTTACGCTCGTTATTTTCCAGAGTAACCGTATCTCTATAAATCAAGCCCGAAATACACAAAACAATGAGAATATTATTGACATATTCCTAGGTGGGTACTCAGGACTTTTGCATAAAATGAGCTGATTTTGGTTATCTTCTAACCAGGTTTAAAATTATCTAGTTGTTTTAACGAAATTCATCCGCATTTAAGAAAACGGAAATTCGTCTACTGATTGTGAACAAATTGATCGAAATTCATGTTTATATACACAAATTATCCCGAGACGCTAAAGACGTAAACTCCATTTTGTTAAATGCATATTCTATAACGTGGTACCGAAGCAAAATGAAATATCAAAATCGTAAAAAAACACACAGCTAAAATGGTTACAGCCCGAGTCCTAGTGGACTGATATGACTGGTGAAATCATCTAAAAAATGACAGCAATATGTTAACATTGAGGTGGCGATGTATATTAGTTTTCATCGGAAAAAAAAGAAAGATATAAAAATCGGACAGGGAAAGTAGCATTCAATGACGACAGTCAACCATAAAACACAAAAACAAACACGCAAACAGACAAACGCGAAGGCAAAAGTAAAAAATGCAAACGACATCACAAACACAAAAGGGTTGACAATAGAGCTTCCGCCTTGGAACGGTCAGTAGGGGGTTTAAACCTGGTTCTAGGGTGCACCAAACCTCACACTTACCCTATTGTCATCCCAATTAAACGGGACAGTGTAAATAAAGAAATCCCCGCCATGAAATATTCTCTTACCAACAAGACAGCGTTAAAGAGCAATATATGTAAAACACCTAGATGCTCGTGTATATATAAATACAAAAAAAAAGAAAGCCTAGAAAGCCACAAAGAAGGTACTCGATGACTTGGCAGAAGCCAGAGCAACAAGAGAATAAATAATTGAGGGCACGACAAGACAAGACCGCGGACAAACATCAATAGCCACCGTCCCAATGGGCTTTAGTTAGGCGTCATCATAGGGTCCACAGCCTGTCCGGTCATCGTACAATTAAATAGGAAAGCGTAGTGGCGAACTGTCAAAGGGTCCACCACCAAGCATGCAGTACGTTGCAAAATGATAGGGTCATAACCTCTTTTGATAAACCTTTTAACAAGTTTAACAAAAATAGTATGAAAGTGATCATGACCAAGAATCTTACGAAGTTTGTAAATCACATCACCATATATAGAAGTCAGGTTGTGATAGTCCTTGAAAGCTTGTTTTCAAATCATTCCCATGTATTATATTGTTACACTATACCGTTATCTACAGTTCCTAAATACATATTGTTTAAACCAACCAAGTATTAATACTATGCGTCTGATTGTGTAGCTGTGCTCACCATAACTCAAATATAGATGATTAATAATGTTATTCTCGTCTTCAAATGGTGGATGACTGTAATTTCCGGATGTAGTTTCTGGGAGCCGTAAAATAACAATTATCTTTACGGTTTCTGTACATTTTGTCATTTTTAATTTTGTTTCTTATGCGAAATGAAATAAAAGTACAAATGACACAATTCGCCTGAAATCTTTGTAGTAAAAGTAGATTTAAAAGTCGAATAGGAAATCTAGCTTTCAAGGACTACAGCCAACCAAAAAAACACGCATCAAAACGACTAGAGTTGTTTTTTTAGGAAAAACAGATGTCTCCCCACCCCACTGGGAAAAGTGCATAAGTTCACCAAAAATAATTTGACCGGAACACGACGATATGCGCAACCAGGGCTTGGTACTGATCGTCACAACTAAGTTTCGTTGAAATTCGGCCTGGGGCTCAAGAGAACTAGTATGGAAAACTGTTGTGTAATAAAGCCTTTAAAGGACCATAAATCCGCCAAAAATCATTCATACGAAACACGACACCGATTTGCGTAGCTAGGCTTGGTATTGATCATCCCTGCCAAGTTTCACTGAAATACAGTAAAAGGTTCAGGTGAACTAATCTGACCAAAGTTTCTGTATAAAGGGTCATAACTCCGCCAAATATCATTCAACCGGAACATGGCGATGAAATGCGCAACTATGCTTGATATTGATCTCCCCATAAAGTTCCGTTGCAATCAGGCAAGGGGTCAGGATAACTAGTCCGGAAAAAGTTTGTGTATAAGGGGCAATAGCTGCGCCAAAAATCATTTGACCGGAACATGGCAACAATATGCGCAACTAGGCTTAATACTGACCATCCGTGCCAAGTTCACCTGAAATCAGGCCACGGTTTCAGAAGAACTAGTCCGGACAATGTTTGTGTATTAAAACATTTAAATAGCTGTAACTCTGCCAAAAATCATTCAACCGGAACACGACAATGACACATGCAACTAGGACTGGTACTTATTATCCCTGGAAGTTTCGTTGAAATCTGACCAGGAGTTCAGGATAACTAGTCTGGACAATGTCTGTGTATTAAAACCTTTAAAAGGCCAAAAATCATTCAACCGGAACACGGCCAGAATATGCGCACGTAGGCTTGATACTGGTCGTCCTTGCTAAGTTTCGTTGAAATCCAGTCAGGGGTCAGAAGAACTAGTCCGGACAACGTTTGTGTATTAAAACATTTAAAGGGTCATAACACCGCGAAAAATCATTCAACCGAATCACGGCGACGATATGTGCTACTAGGCTTGGTACTGATATTTCCTGCCAAATTTCATTAAAGTTCATACAGGGTTTCAGGAGAACTAGTCCGGACAAAGTTTCTGTATAAGGTGCCATAATCCACAAGAAATATTTCTACCGGAACCTGGCGATAATATGCGCAATTAGGCATGGTACTTATCATTCTTGCAAAGTTTCATTGACATATGGTCAGGGGTTCAGGAGAACTAGTCTGGACAAAGTTTGTTCAGAGGAACTAGTCCGGACAAAATGTGTGTGATAAAACATTTAAAGGGCCATAATTCCGCCAAAAATCATTCAACCGGAACACAGTGACGATATGCGCAGCTATGCATGGTACTGATCATTCTTGCAAAGTTTCATTGAAATCCGGTCACGGGTTCAGGAGAACTAGTCCGAAAAAAAATTGTGACATACGGACGACATACAGACGCGACAGACAACAGACAGCACACAAACTATATTTCTTGCATACCGGATAAGGATATCCGGGGCTAGATATATCCATCTCACCCTAGGGTCGAGATAAAATTTACGCGCGCCAACATCCGGTATGCAGGAACACATGCAAAACGTTAGTAGCTGGCGGTGTCAACGCACAACATGTCTCTGATATGCAAGAAAAGAATCTATCATGGGTATTCAGCTCAGATAGGGAATTCCTTATCTTCACCGGATACCCATGAACGATTCTTATAATCTCCCCCAGCCACTTCGTGGGGGAGACATATAATTACATGGATAAATAAAAGGCAAGATATATGACATCACAAACATAAAAGGGTTGACAATAGGTCAACCACCTTTGAACGGCCACTGGCAAAAAGGCCACTGTGTTTTTAGATCAGGTTCTAGGGTGCACGAAAACTCACTATTACCATACCATCATAATAAAACCGGACAGTGTAAATACAGAAATGGAGTGGAGTGCGTGGTCCAGTGGTAGAGTGTCGGACTCCAGGTAGAAAGGTAGTGTGTTCGATCCTCGCCTTGGCCATGCTATTTATCCTTGAGCATTGCTACCACAAGTACTGTTTCTACACAGGAAGTCATCGATATTTATTAATATCAGTGACAATACCTAGTTTCGTAATCGATGTAAAAGAAACAGGTTTAAACTAAATAAAAAAAATCTCCACCAGACTATATCCTCTAACAAACTAGTCAGCAAGCTTATTTGATAAATGCACTTTTGTGGGTCGTGGTGGTGGTCGTGGTGGTGGTTGTTGTTGTTGTTGTTGTTGTCCTCCAGTCCAGCAACTGGCCAAAGGTAATGACGTATCGACATCAAGGGAAATAGGCAAAATATAATATTAGTCTCTGACCTGCTTATGACACTTGGCGATATTAACAAACCTAAGATAAAGTAAGGAACACGAAAATTCTCGATATCGTGGAATCAAGAGTACATACAAATTCCACAACATTAGAACACATTAACAACAATGTCAAACAAACTTTATTAAATCATTTTGGCACACATTTTGGAAAGACCGCATCCCCAAAGTCATCTACTGTTGCAAAAGAAGCCGTAGAATATGTTGTAACCACAGAAAAAACATCTGAAAATGAATCGCTAACGCCAGGTAACTCTATAGATACAGACGACGAGGAAGGTGGAACCGGGAATGAACGTTGTTCGACTCCTGTACTTATAACAGAGAGTCATTCCGTGAATGAACGTTGTTCGACTCCTGTACTTATAACAGAGAGTCATTCCGTGAATGAACGTTTTGATTGCACACTTTCTCCAAAAGAAAATCGTCCCACAGATGATATGCTGATGAACATTCAGGACAGTATCAGTCAGCTTCATTGTTTACTTCATCAGCATATTGAAAATACGGACTTCCGTTTTGCTCAATTACAAGATCAACTCCAAAGTATCAAAAATCAGAACGTGGTCAATGTGAAATCAATAGAACGTCAAATGGATTATGTTGGAGATTCAACACAAGAACTGAAGGCACACCTGAGCAGCACAACTACATCTATTCAGCGCAGATTACAATCTATTACCGATCAACTGAAATCGCAAAATGTGACGGTAAATGGCGTTACCTCCTCCAAGCTAAATGTTCTAACTCAAGACAGCAATGAAATAAAACACTCTAAAGACAGACAATTAGAGAAAGAAGATATAAAGAGAGGAGAACTAGAAATTAATCGGGATACTATTCAGCGGCGATTACAGTCCATATCGGAGAGTCAGAAAACCAATTATTCATCTGGGATAGTCGAAATAGAGCACAAAACGAGATCAAACGCCAACAGCTATGTCAATTCAACGCAAAAATCAACGTTAATAATCGGCAGTTCAATATTGAAAGGAATAAAACAACGTGGCTTGCATACAGATGTGCAAATAAGTATAAACCCGAGGGCAAATATATCCCGGCTCAATGAAATCATTAAATCGAAAGATCTACGTCAAATTAAAACAGTAGTTCTCTACGTCGGCGGCAACTATGCATCGAACGGAATATCACTTGATAATTTCGCCGTCGAATACCAACGTCTCATCGACAGGTTCTTGGAGAAAAGTGCTCGGTAGAACTGTGCACACTGTGCCCCAGAAAAGATGTGGATGTCATTCCGTACAACGATGCGATAAAACAACTGGCAGAAATTAACTCAGTGCACGTGATTGAATGCTTCAGCTCGTACATATACGGGGACGGGACCGCCGCTACACATCTCTTCATGCGCGACGGTATACATTTATCGAACAAAGGGACCAGTACATTCGTACAGAACATACATAAATCCTGTGAGATTATTAAACACCGCACTGATAACAACCATCAGGATTTCCAAACTGTAAGACAATATATACGTCCGAGATGGAGATATAGCCATAGAAATGTTGACTTTAGATGGAGGCAATAGGAAAACAAGAGCGAACCATGCTATCACACAAACGGTACTAATAAGTACGATATTCTTTTAAATTTGTGTTCACACTGTAATACTGTAAAGTGTACTTGCTTTCAAACAAATGACTCTGTAAATGATACTCAAGCTTCCAAACATGTGAACGAAAATGAAAATTGTTCTCTAAACAGTAACTATGTTAATGACACTCAAACTTCCGAACCTTTGAAGGAAAATAGCTACACGAACGACACTTGTGGTTTAAATGTTACACATGTAAATCGTTATAATAGTGCTTGTACATATCTGAAACCTATTAGCACAAATTGTAAATTGGATGGTAGTGGAAGGATGGATATACATTGTAACACACATATTTCGGAATCATTTTTCAAATTAAAACAAAAGGGATTAAAAATAGCAAACCTAAATGTGCAACATATAATGCCTAAGCTTGACGAGTTAAAACTACTTCTGCGGCATCATGATTCTGTCAATATTTTAGGCTTGTGTAAGACATTCCTTTCCGAAAATGTATCGGATAATGAACTTCATGTTAATGGATATAAATCCGAAAAAAAAGATAGAACTCATAAACAGGGAGGTGGTATTTTAGTATATATTAGTGATAAGATTCCATCAGTACGTAGATTTGATCTTGAAAATGATTTAATAGAAAGTATTTGGCTAGAAATACGTTTTCCAAATAGCAAGCCATTTATTCTGTCTTTCATATATAGACCTCCTAATTCTTTACAATCTTGGATTGATACTTTTGAAGATCAGTGTAGCGTTTCCTCAAAGGAAATCGAAGAAATATACATTCTAGGTGATATTAATATCAATTACTCTCCTACGGCTGGCTTTGACAATCAAAAATGGTCAGATTTTCTCATTAATCAAGGTCTTGTGCAATTAATCAACATGACTACCAGAGTGACAATTTCAAGTTCTAAAATAATTGATCATATCTATACTACACATCCTGAAAATGTAATCGAAATAAATGTACCATTCATATGCATGAGTGATCATTATCCAGCATGTTTTATTAGGAAAATTAAACGACAAAATCAAGATTCGCTAAACGGTCATACAACTATTAATTACAGATCATTTGGCAAATTTGATGAACAAGAATTTAAAAATGAGTTATATAATTCAGGAATAAATACTGCTGAAACACTCACTGATCCAAACACTTCACTTGCATATTTATACTCAGTGTTAAACTATGCTCTTTCTAAACATGCTCCTTTAAAACAGAGACGAATTAAACGCCCAAAACAGCCTGAATAGTACTCTGATAAAATTAAAGAGGCAAGAAAATTACGTGATAAGTTCAATAAAGCTAAAAAATGGCCAGAATATAAAAAATGGAGGAATAAAACTAACCATCTGATTACTTTAGGTAAGAAAAAGTTTTTTGCAAATGCAATTAAAGATAAAAAAGACTCTAAATTTATTTGGTCGCATCTTAAATCAATATCTGCACAGACCAATCAAACTGTTATAAAATTACCACCAATTTTAAATATTAATAATGTTACAACTGAGGGGGTGAAAAATATAGCTGACGCTCTAAATGACCACTTTGTTAATATTGCTAATACAATAAACAAAACTCCAATATATGCAAATAACTACGCTGAATTAAAAAAACGTATTGATAATAAATTAAAACAGGCAATATTTAAAATAGATTACATCTCGATTTTCGAAGTAAGGCTAATAATTGATAAATTAGATATAAATAAAGCAAAAGGTATAGATGGTATTGGACCTCGTATTATAAAGGCAGCATCGGATTGTATCATTAATGCTATCACTTCAATCACTAATAAATGCATAGATCAAGGCATATTTCCTGATCAACTAAAAAAGGCATGCGTGTTACCAATACACAAAAATGGACCAAAAGATGACCCGAACAATTATAGACCTATCTCATTATTACCAACAATTTCCAAAATATTTGAGAAGCATGTTGCTGCGCAACTGCACTCTTTCTTTCAACAATTTAATATTTTGTACTCGGCTCAATCTGGATTTTGTAAAAATCATTCTTGCCAAACAGCACTTATTAACCTTGTTGATAGCTGGTTGAAACAAATTGATTCCGGAAACTTTGTTGGCAGTGTTTTCCTTGACATGAGAAAGGCGTTTGATATGGTTGATCATGAGATACTATTATACAAACTGCATTTGTATCATTTTTCGACTTTAACAATACGTTGGTTTCAGTCATATCTGTCTAACAGGACACAAGTAGTCAGAGTTGGACAGTATCAATCTGAGGAGAGAATCATCAAATCAGGTGTCCCTCAGGGATCTATCCTAGGACCACTTTTGTTCTTGATTTATGTAAATGATCTACCTTTAGCTTCCAAAGAAGCTTCAGTTGACATGTATGCTGATGACTCCACGCTACATACATCAGGGCTGGATGTGTCATCCATTGAGAATAAATTACAAACTGACTTAAATAACATAAATAAATTGTGCACTATAAATAACATGGTTATAAATCCTACAAAAACAACATGTATGCTATTAGGTTCAAAATATAAAATAAACCATTCTCGAAAACTCACGCTTTCGATAGATAATTGCCTGATACAATCAGTGTCTTCTCAAAAACTTCTCGGAATTACAATAGATCAACATCTAAAGTGGGATGTTCAGATAAGCAAAGTCTGTAATCATATATCGAATAAATTCACTCTTTTAAGACGAATATCTAAATATTTGACACTTGATATGAAAAAGCTATTCTATAATGCATATTTAGTTCCAATATTTGATTATGGATCTATCCTCTGGAGTAATTGTACTAAATTAAATTTTACAAAGGTTGTTACTTTACAAAAAAGCATCGCACGCTGGATTTTGATAAAACCTTTACATACACCTTCTGCAAATCTTTTCAATGAGTTAAATTGGATGTCATTTGAAACAAGATGTAAATTTCAAGTAGGTGTTTTAGTTTATAAAGCAATTCATAATCTTACACCAATATACATAAGTAAATTAATAACATTTTCTGAAAATAGCAGATATAATTTAAGATCATGCATTAAACATGACATTAAGCATCCTAGACCTAAATCCGAATATTTAAAACAATCTTTTACCTATGTTGCCATGCGGACTTGGAATTCAATCCCAGAAAATATCCGGACTTCTGTTTCTATTTATGCTTTCAAACACAATTATAAATTATTTCTATTTCAAGATAACAGGTGTTCTGCTCAAATTAAGTTTTGTTAATAGTGAATACTTGTTTTGAATGCCAGCTTGAAACATAGTATTAATGTTACGTGCATGTATTCACTTGCTATTGTTTATAAGTTGCTGTTGTTATCAGAAGGCCTCATGGAAGATAAGTGTTGTGCAATTGTTTGTATAATCTTAACGAGTTGTACCTTCATGAAATAAAGAATTTATTATTATTATTATTATAACTTCATATAACTTCATATACGGTTATAAGAGCCATGTTAGCCAGTAGAACGTTTCCACACACTAGCGAGTGGGTCTCTTGTTTGACCGATTGGGTATCTTGTTTCATAGATATAGTCTTCTTTCCGACGGATAGTATATATCCTATATCTTAAACCAATGTGGACGAAAGTAACACAACTTGACCGGATTTGACGCTCGTTACTTGGCACCAGTGTATAATAAATGTGGATAGCAGTAACACATCTTGACCGGATATGACGGGCGGCGCTCGTTACTTAGCGCCAGTGTATGATAAATGTGGATAGCAGTAGCACATCTTGACCGGATCTGGCGAGGGGCAGCCTTCGTTACTTGACACCAGTGTATAATCAATGTGGCTAGCAATACCACAATTTGACCGGATCTGACGAGTGGCGGCGATCGTTTCTTGGCACCAGTGTATAAACAATGTGGATAGCAGTACCACAACTTGACCGGATCTGAAGAGGGGCGACGCTCGTTACCTGGCACCAGTGTATAATCAATGTGGACAGAAGAAATACCATAACTTGACAGGATCTGACGAGGGGCGGCACTCGTTACTTGACATCAGCGTATTATCAATGTGGATAGCAGTACCACAACTTGACCGGTTCTGACGCGGGGCAGCCTTCGTTTCTTAGCCCCAGTGTATAATCAATGTAGCTAGCAATACCACAACTTGACCGGATCTGACGAGAGGCGGCGCGGATCTGAAGAGGGGCGACGCTCGTTACCTGGCACCAGTGTATAATCAAGTTGGACAGAAATACCATAACTTGACAGGATCTGACGAGGGGCGGCCCTCGTTACTTGACATCAGCGTATTATCAATGTGGATAGAAGTACCACAACTTTACCGGTTCTGATGCGGGGAAGCCTTCGTTACTTAGTCCCAGTGTATAATTAATGTAGCTCGCAATACCACAACTTGACCGGATCTGACGAGAGGCGGCGCTCGTTACTTGGCACCAGTGTATTATCAGTGTGGCTAGCAGTACCACATCTTGACCGGATCTGACGAGGGGCGGTGCTCGTTACTTGGCACCAGTGTATAATCAATGTAAAACATACTGATTATTCCACAAGTGCCAAATAATTAGCAATACGCCATCTTGAAGTTATCCGCCAGAGCCACCTTGATAACACTTCGAAGTTGTAGCCTATGTTGTCCGGAAAATGTTTGCCAGCGACCTTGAAAGGTCATGCCAACTTGAAGTTATATGCTACATGAAAGCTTTAAATGGTGGAGAGGTAGGCAGAGGGGTTGAATCCCCCCAAATTCATGTTCAATTTATCATTTTTTGCTCATGTTCATTAAAGGTCTTCATCATGATCCCTGCATTGTTTCAGGTGCTATCTCGCTCGCATCAAAAGAGCAGTGGCAGAAAAACAATAACGTGGCTCCAGCGTAAATGGAGTTTCTACGATAGAATTTGCAGCAACTCTGCAGTTCATGGTGAGAAGGTTCTAGGCCCATTTTCCATATTTTATCTCGATGTACATGGAAGATGAGCCTGGCATGTTCATGCCTTTTAGGCGCCATATAACCTTTTCATGTGTTGGTGCGCCTTAAAACCCCAATTCAATTCAATTCAATTGTCTTAAAACTGTACGATATCTTATACATGTAAACATTCTCGAAGCTGTATAGTAAGCTACCTTAACGTATTGTGCCATCTGTAAACTGAAAGCCATCTCGAGGCTGTAGGCCATCTTGAAGGCGGTCATTTTAAAGGTGTATGTAATGTTACAGTTGTACGCCGTCTTGAGCACGTAAGCCATTTCGAAACTGTAACACAATTTAAAGTTAAAGACCATTTTGAAGTTATAACCCGTATTGAATGAGTATGCAGTGTTACATTGAAGTCGTGCTTCCCATGGAAAGTACCCGCCCACTCGCGCTTAGAAGTTGTACTATTTAATCCCATTTTGCGTCTTGACCTTTTGTACAGAAAAAAAAAATGAAACCGGAAACGCATGTAATTATTTATTTTTTTATTACAGAATGTTTTGACCATCAACATTTGGTTCGTCGATATAATGAACTTTCCCTCTTTGTTAAATTATTAATTTATTGTCTTTCGGTCGATCTGTATATCTTCGACAGAAGGTGCGTCTGTATCAGCTAATCAGACACGATACCAGAATCTCGGTTAAATGGTTGCCGAGTCAAACGTCTTTTCAGAAGAACAGTTCTAGACGTTTTTTCTTGAAAACAAGCAAACGTCGCATATTTATGATGAAGACTATTATATTACGTATTCAGGTTGTGATAACACCAATTTTAAATATATGATAGCAGATATTTAAATCGAAAAGTGACATTACCAGATAATATTTTTATTAGCAATTCAAATACGTGATAGCATGTATTCGATGTAAAATCACATATTCCAATACCTGATATAACACGTTTGACAGGGAAAGCAGCAGTCAAGGACGGCAGTCAACCACAAAACACAAAAACAAACACGCAAACAGACAAACGAGAAGGCAAAAGTAATACAAAAATGTAAACAACATCACAAACACAAAATGGTTGACAATAGGGCTACCGCCTTGGAACGGTCAGTGGCAACAAAGGCCACTGAGGGTTTAAACCGGTGCTAGGGTGCACCACAC
The DNA here is from genome assembly GCA_037043455.1 of Cyrtodaria siliqua. NCBI lineage: Eukaryota > Metazoa > Mollusca > Bivalvia > Adapedonta > Hiatellidae > Cyrtodaria > Cyrtodaria siliqua. The sequence goes on along the minus strand of JAWPHD010001472.1, from coordinate 70,209 downwards.
CTTACACTTACCCTACTGTCATCCCATTAAAACAGGACAGTATAAATAAAGAAATCCCCGCCATGATCTAATCTCTAACCAACAAGGCAGCATCAATAGGCAATATAAGTAAAACACAAATATGCTCGTGTAAATAGAATACAAAAAAAACAATAGCCTAGAAAGCCACAATGAAGGTACTCAATGACTTGACAGAAGCTAGAGCAACAAGAGAAAAAACCATTAAGGGCACGACAAGAAAGATCATAGACAAACATCAAACGCCACCGTCCCAATGGGCTTTAGGTAGGCGTCATCATAGCGTCCATAGCCTGTCCGATCATCGTACAATTAAAGAGGAAAGCATAGTGGCGAACTGTATTAGGGTCCACCACCAAGCATCCAGTACTTTGCAAAATGAGAGGGTCATAACCTCTTTTGATACACTTTTTAACAAGTTTAACAAAAATAGTATGAAAGTGATCATGACCAAGAATCTTACGAAGTTTATAAATCACATCACCATAGAATTGCTGGTTACACGTTTGAGTTAGGGAACTTTTGAAAAAACATCACCTTGAATTGTGATGATGTTTCATCACATCAAAATTAAATACGCGGACTCGCTACCATGCTACAAGTCCGATCTATTTCCCTGCGTTTATTGCCTGTTGGTATGCTGGTTTATCGGTAGAAGTATAGATAGGGAACCCGTAAGTAGCTTTATAAACGAGAACCGGTCTACATTCGGGTTGATGGCAGAACTCGGTGCAGAAGGTAAACACATGTGTTTCATCCAAATTTTATCGAATTCTGTTTGATGAATGTTATAACATTTTCTAAAAATGTACAGACGAAGAATTCAGCTTTGACTTGAATATATCAAAGTATGCGTTTCGCGACAGGAATGAAGCGTTTCACTTTAATCAAGTTGACAGTTTTTTTCTTGTTTCAATCTGGGTGATGGACAACCCATACATTGAACCTTTGCAAGATTATACTATGTGACGAAAAATCGTTACTTGAATTATTTTCGCAAATGTAGTAAATTATAGTAACATGAAAGATGATGGAAAATAATGACCATGAGAATAAGTGTTTATGATGAAACATCATCACCATTTAAGGTGATGGTTTTTCAAAAGTTCCATGACTGTTTAAATCGCGTATTTGAATGAGTGACTGGAATACGTGATTTCATATATTCGAATAACTATGTGATGTCATGCGTTCAAGATGAATCCGTGATATCACCAATTTGAACTCGTGATATCAGGATTCATCTTAAAAGCGTGATCACGTATTCCGTTTCCGGTCACATGCCTGAATACATTCGAATACGTGATACCACGAATTCATCTTGAAAGCGTGCTGTCAATTATATAAAATGTTATTATGGGTCTTGTTGGTACACACCATACGAGTTAGGATTCTCGCAGCTAAGCCCAGTCAGACCCCTTTCCACCCCCCACCCCCCTCCCCACCCCCACCCCCTCCCACACTTCTCTATTCTATAGCATATAGCATTGACACATTATCACATGCGTATATGCGTAAGAGCCAGGGGAGCCCCTCCATCCACTCCTTCCCCCAACACACACTACTGTTCAATCTCTCACAGAGTCCATTACATTGACATGTATGTGTATGCAAGGATCGGCAACTCTGGGTAGAGATTGACAGATGGTGGAGACGGAGTATGTTTCGCCCACACACACCACACACCCATAATTGAATTGACCATGACAAAATACCCAAGAAATTTGATAAAATACAAATTATGCTACTGTGCTTGCTCGTCATGAAATGGGTCATTCTTGCTTGACGGTTCACTTTGTACACCGACAAGCTGTAACTGAGAGGTGAAATGGAAACGGATTTGCGGCCTTTATATTTCTAACACTGATACTGTGCATTGCGGTATGATATCAAAGCGCTCGTTATCGGAGTACATGTCAAACATATTCAGCCAAAACGAATATATAAATAATTAATAGTACAAATTGGTATTTTCCATTTCATTTCAAAATGTCAATCAATTTATTCCATTTCAATTGCCCCAATTCATCGGTTTACTACGTAATTCGTTGTTAATTTTCATGAGATATGACAATATTCAAAACAAGCTTTGGTATAGATCACCAGAAGAATCGGTTTCCATATGGCGGTTCCATATGATTCCTAAGGCTACAGCCTATAAATTATGGATATGAATTCGATAGCTTGCACAAAGCCAACCGAGATCTTATCACGACATGCCGAAACATGTGATATCGGGAACAATATGTTGCTTTGGTTTAAGCTTATCAGTATCACGAGGAATTTTACCGTACATCACGTAGCGGTCAGTGACAACCATACATCACGTAGTGGTCAGTGACAATCGTACATCACGTAGTGGTTAGTGACAACCATACATCACGCAGCGATCAGTGACAACCGTACATCACATAGTGGTCAGAAAACCTACATAACATTATGACCGTGGTACGCCAAATACCAACGAGACTGAAACATTGTATACAAACTAACAACGGATAATATGATAACTGTTATTCAAATAACATGAAGAGCTCACGAGGAAAACCTACAACGCAGTACAATAAGTTGACAATAGTTATATACGCATGTCAATATATTTATATATGTATAACGATATAGTTATATATGCATGACGATATAGTTATATATGCATGACGATATATTTATATATGCATGACGATATAGTTATATATGCATGACAATATAGTTATATATGCATGACAATATAATCCATGACGATATAGTTATATATGCATGACGATATAGTTGTATACGCATGACGATATAGTTATATATGCATGACAATATAGTTATATATGCATGACAATATAATCCATGACGATATAGTTATATATGCATGACGATATAGTTGTATACGCATGACGATATAGTTATATATGCATGACATATGCATGACGATATAGTTATATATGCATGACGATATAGTTATATATGCATGACAATATAGTTATATATGCATGACAATATAATCCATGACGATATAGTTATATATGCATGACGATATAGTTATATACGCATGACGATATAGTTATATATGCATGACATCATTTTAGGAAAAGCAATGAAAACCTCTTTTTCGGTATAACATCTGAAACTTACAGTTCTTATTATAAAAAGCAAAAAATAATAATAATAATAATAATAATTGAATGCAAATTGTTTCAACAATATAATATGTAAATATCATTTTCTTTATACTTGGAGAGTTTTTTTTCAATCATCAAGCAATTAAATTTGATAGTGTAAAATATGGAAAACAAAAGTATAATGATATGAATGTTGTTATTTGTTAATGAGCTATGGAAATATAAAACAAAAGTATTAGTATATTAAACTACAAATACAGCCAACAATATCAATACATAAAATACATGTACGAGTATATCTTGTATACGATTAGGGCCATCGGGTTGGAACTCCCTATCTGAACCGAATACCCATGATAGATGCTTGTTCTTGCATATCAGAGACATGTTGTGCGTTGACGCCGCCAGCTACTAACGTGTTGCATGTTTTCCTGCATACCTGATGTTGGGGCGCGCGTGACTTTTATCTCGACCCCAGGGTGAGATGGAAATATCCGGTAAAATTACGAATTTCCTTGTCCGGTATGCATGAACATGTGCTGTTATTGGAATGCTGAACAAAATGACAGCTTATTTGCAGGTGTGAGCCTTTTTTTCTTCCCTTTTTTTTCCTTTCTTTAAGACGGTCGGATAAATGTATATATCATTAAACTATATTGTTATACTAGTATCCCTGATACGTCGTTTTTGAACCACCTGATAAGACACATGATGTGCAATCCATATCTTCCCGCACAGGTTATCACCCGCGATTTGCGGCTGATATCCTGTTTCCACCCGCGATTTGCGGGTGATAACCTGTGTGGGATGATACCCCGGAAGTAAGTGATGTCAATAACCCTTCACTTAACTGACGTCATTAACGTGCAAACCGTTTAACGGAAATGGATGCTGTGGAAAAAACGCTGTGGAAAAGACGTTTGAATCTCTAGCCACTTTTATCCAGTTCACGGCAAAAAATGTGTCAACACAGCGCTCGATTCAGGTATGTTTTTGCCTTATTACTTTTTTAAATATTTAAAAAAAATTGTTCAACTAAAGTGCACATCCTTCACCAGAATGAGATCTTTGCGTCTTTCCTCTGACGCAACCGATATTTTGATTCCTCATGTACTTTCTGAGATTAGCCCTTCCAATTGTTCTTTCGTCATTTCAAATACTTTGAAGTCTATATGAATCAAAATACCTGTATTTGTTGGAGGTTGTAGTTTAATGATAAATAAATTACAACTCTTTTTTCCACATCACACCTGCCATCATCCCTCGAACAATATCAATACCTCGGTCCTATATAATATCAATACTTTGGTCCTACGGACCTCGGTATTGAAATTGAATTCTCGGGATGATATCAGGTGTGATATTGAAAAGGGAGAGTGATAATTTATACTTATAGGATGACATACTTTCTAAGTAAATGAAATCCCTCCTGTCAGTTCAAAAAGTGAAATCGACCGTCATATATAACCTTGCATGTGTTGAAAATGACGTAATATATAAACAAACAAACAAAAAGTGAAATTAGGCCTATGTGTCGCATACATTAGCCGCAATGTAGTCATTGCGGCTAATGTAGTCGGTTGAACTTGTAAGGAACGTTATTCTACTCTCCGTTTCACGTCGCTAGCACTAAATCCGTCTATAACATTCATATTAAACAATGATATATACATAATTTTATATATAAAACCAACTTTGGTCAATAACTGAAGTTGCATGGACAAAAAAATAGTATTCAGATCGCCGGGGTATCGGAAAAAAACTGTTCACAAAACATTTCATTTATTCCATTTGTGTCATACCAGGTAATGAGGTATGAGACAAAACGAACTCTTTTGGTATTTACGGCAACGTACACTGATGAAATGTTCCAAATTAACTGGAAACATGTGTTTTATTATACCGGAAATTATAACTGGATAATAGCCAATACGCCGGGAAAAGAAAGCTAGGTGGCGAACTTGCGTGCTTTTGGGTCATTTAAACTGGTCAGGGTTAGTGAACGTCTTTCGCACTGCCATATTTTTCATTAGAAACCACTATTGCCGGTACACACGAATCGTAATGTAATGATCCTTTAATAATAATAATAATAATAATAATAATAATAAATGCTTTATTTAATGATGGTAACTCAATCAATTTACAACAATTGTTCTCCCTCCCTTGAGGCCATCAAATGAAGAAACATGTAACACACACACATGGTTATATACACACAATATGATACAATTCTGAAGAGTTTCCTGTTGTAAAATCAAAAGTCCCTATATAAAAATCTTTTAAAGTTATTTTAAAGTACTTAACCAAATGCAAGCAAATTAAATTTAACTAGTATTACCTAAAAGATAGGAATACTATTTCTTTTTAAATTCTTTGATATGTTTGGCTTGTCGCATTGGTGTCTTCCTGAAACCCCCACTTTTCACTTGAAACACCCACAAAAAAAAAGTGGGTGTTTTGTTTCAGGAATTTTGCTTTTTCCAATTAACACCTTCCTATAGCTATAGTCTGTTTCTTAGGATGATTTAATAAAACAACACAAGTTTTTTTATACATTTATATCATCTTTTTTGGATAATTTAATGGATTTTATTTAATATTATAATGTTAACTTATAAAAATCTTCTTTTTTTACATTAAAACAGGCAATATTATAATTGAACATTAATAAATTAATTATAGTTTTCTTCTTTTTTTTCAGGGTTTCAGGAATATGAAAATTAGAAAGTTTTTTTAATATTTTACATTTATATATATTTTCTATTGTCTCCGTTTTCTTTAATAACATCATCATCGTGTATCAATTATCAGTTTTAATTAAGAAAACTGCTTGCAAACTGTTAATCTTGTCTTTTTCAATGTATCAATTATCAGTTTTAAACTATAACTAATATATTTTAAAAAAAGATCAAAGAAACCTAATTAATCTTAATTAATTGATATAAACTGTTATACTTTGATATAATAATAATAATAATAATTAATTGGCAATTATGATTATTTAATATCAATATTAATTTATGGTCCTATAGGTAAAACAGACTATAGTCCGTAACCATGGGTTACATAAATTAAAAGTGGGTGTTTCAGGAATTTGAAAATTAAAAAGTGGGGGTTTCAGGAATATGAAAATTAGAAAGTGGGTGTTTCAGGAATAAACCGTCGCATTGGAGGTGCGATCGAGTTCCATATGACAGCACCAGAATAACGAATACTTTGTTTGTAACTACTTAGCCTATGTTTCGGGACGAATAGATCATTTGAACAAGTCCTTAATTTATAAGAGGAATGAACCTTTTGAAACAAAGATGTAAGATAGTCTGGAGCAAGATTATTGTTCCTTAATACAAAGTCCTCGAATATTCTTAGAGTTCAGTAATATTTGGACAACGTATTATTAATTTATTTTTTTAATGGGGAAAAAATGCATTCATTACACAATGACGCTAAAACTGCGACAAAAAACAACAACAACATTGTCACAACTTAAATAATATATTATTCCCATATGGCCGCTCCTCATTTCCCTGAATGCCGATGTCATCAGCGTCAGCATCCGCCACAATACCCTACCGATAAACACATTACAATAAGCCCTTACAGCACGCGTATATTTATTTTCACATTAGCAATATTTGAATATGTCAGTATTGTGTTAGGAAAATACATTGTTCCTGGCAATGTTGCATTGATCGTCGTGTTGTCATCAAACACACAATTATACATTCAAAGGTTGATGGCGACAATTGTCACGTTCAATGGTTGATGTGTTCAATGGTTGATGTTAGAAAACGAAATGTTTAGAAATCAAATGTTTCAATGTTCTTAGTAAATGCAATATACGGACTATAGGAAATATTCCGGAGCCAGTCATGTAAATACATTAATACAAGTACAAACCAAATGTCATTTTCAATATCATGTTCTTTTCTGAATTGTTTCAGCTGAGTTTTTTATTCACAGGTGTAACTATATAAATTATGGATTTCGTCCCATCTCTGTTTGGAAAAAAAAGTTTTATCATCATTCAAAGATCTGTCTGCTCTGCTTTAAATGCGACCAGACTCACACTGCTCCTTAATAAGTGTGTTGTATTTAGGTAGATCTTCTATCTTTAAGGGTTAATTATACAAACAACATGTATGAAATGTAAGTCAAGTATACTAGAGAGTAGTAGATTAATAACAGGATCTTCATATGGCTGCGTGTGAGATGATATAAATGCAGACTCTTTCTCATTGGTATGATGCAATAATAAATAAAGGACATATTACATTCTATATGCAAAACATGCACTGCAATGCAAAACATGCGTTGCTAGATGACTTTCCACTTACGAAGATTAATCAAAATAAGATAAATACATTTTATTTTACCTGGTGCACGTTCAAAATCCCCGTTTTTAACAAACGTCGTTTTATAGATAATACATGCAAACACACATCATCTAAGAACTGTATGGATCCGATTAAGCAACAGCTTCTCATTTTTCCAATTGTATTTTTCGAAGAATGATAGAAATTAAATTATCACGACTCTTGCCTTCTACATCGCCTGTCATCCGAAGTGTTCAGCAAAAAATGTCGTCTGCGACTATTTAAGTTGCCGTAAAAGAGCGCCAACCAACGAACGCTCGACAGGTAGTTTTGAGGTGTGGAAATTCCTTCATCCGTTACCGGACCATGTAGAACAGGAGTCAAATGACGGTTCCATAATGCATTAATAATAACCTTCCATCATTAAGCGTATCGAAAATGCGTGAAATATTAAACATTGCAACACTGTTAGGGGAAATCGATTAAAAGAATGCGCGGTTACATCCTAACGAGCAGACGAAACGGACGCCGATGAATACACTTGAAGCTGGTGGAATTATGTGAACGAGATTTTTTGCATTTGTTCAAATATTTAATATTCCACCCAGGAACAAGCCATACGTTCGTTTGTGATTTGAAACAGTGGTCGATATTGTAACAGATAACTGTTTTCATGTATCACGTTTTAAGTATCCTGGCAATACTATCCAATAAGTTCCAAACGTATTTATTAAAAAGCACGTGTTATGACCTGTACCAAGAATGTGACGGTGCATAACGTGTTATCCTTGTTCGGACAGTTCATACGTCCGTCCGTCTGTAACACCTTGGTCAAAGTTTCTCATATTTATTTCCGTTTCTTCTTGGACGTTAGCCTACGTTGATTCCGGTTAAAGTTTCTCGGGAAACAGGGGAATATTGCAAATGCAAAACGTTAACAAATGAAATGATATCCAACAATAGAGACCGTTGTATTCTGATTGCTTTTAGTAAATTCTGGTCACTGGGAAACCACTTGTAATATTATTACACATGTGCAAACAAATGATCTCATGGCGATGTAAACATTGAAGATGAAAAGTCAACATAGCCTGAGTTTATATTATTAATTATTAGTCATTCAATGTTCATTGTTTCGATATTGGACTATCTAACATGGTTTATGAAAATACTCAATGCTGATTGGCTATTGAGCAGTTTTTGAAAAAGTTATATAAACCTCTGACGCCACGTCCTTCAACCGTTAAAACGTCATTTTAAACGATTTTCAATGTCGGAAAACATCCAAAATATTGAGTACGGTATTTTAAGCAGGGAGTAAAGTATACTACTGCATGTTTAATGGTTGACTCATTACGTTCCTCTTTGATTGATCGATATCCGGAAATAGTGTGGATCCTATGATGTTGTCTACCTAAATCCTGAGAGGCATGGTAACATTTAATGTTTGTCTTCAATATGGCCTGGTCGTGCCTTAATGGTTTAGTCTCTTGTTGCTCTGACTTCTATGTAGACATTGAGTACTGACTTTGTGGATTTCTAGGCTTTTTTTGGTTTCATATATACATGATCGTCTCTGTACTGTAGCTGTTTATTGCCTATTAATGCTGCCTGGCGGAGAAAGTTTTTATTCGCACTGTCCCATTTTATTAGGATAAAACAAGATAAGAGGGAGGTTTGGTGCACTCTAGAACCTAGTTTAAACCCAGCGTCCTTTTTGCCACCAAATATTCCAAGGCGGTACCCCTTTCTGCCAACATTTATTTTTGTGGTGTGACATACTTTACGTGTGTTTTTTCTTGAAATTGTTGTTAGTATGCGTGTTTTTGGTTGACTCTATTATGTGAATGCTACATTTTATACCTACTTGTATGCGTGCGTGTGTGTGTGTGTGTGCACATTTCCTGTCCAACTTTTATACCTACGTGTATGCGTGCGTGTGTGTGTGCACATTTACGGTTCGACTTTTATACCTACTTGTATGCGTGCGCGCGTGCGTGTGTGTGCACATTTCCTGTCCGACTTTTATACCTACGTGTATGCGTGCGTGTGTGTGTGTGTGTGTGCACATTTCCGGTACGACTTTTATACCTACTTGTATGCGTGCGTGTGTGTGTATGTGTGTGTGTGTGTGTGTGTGCACATTTCCTGTCCGACTTTTATACATACTTGTATGCGTGCGTGTGTGTGTGTGTGTGTGTGTGTGTGTGTGTGCACATTTCCTGTCTGACTTTTATACCTACTTGTATGCGTGCGAGCGTGTCTGTGTGTGTGTGTTCACATTTCATGTTCGACTTTTATACCTACTTGTATGCGTGCGTCAAAGATATTACGAACACTTTGGCAGAAACTTTCTCTAAAAATTCTTCTTCTGAAAATTGTCAACCAAATTTTCTAAAAAATAAGAAACTAAAAGAACAGAAGAAGCTGAATTTCAAGTCTAAACATTTGGAGAAATACAATAAACTGTTCACTCTCAAAGAACTTTGAGAATCCCTTAAAAAGGCTCATGATACATCAGCTGGTCCTGATGATATCCGTTATCAATTATTAAAACATTTACCTGAAACCTGTCTCTCTACACTTCTTGATATATTTAATAAGGTTTGGGTGACAGGAAACTTCCCCGATTCTTGGCGGGAAGCAATCGTTATTCCAGTCCCCAAACCTGGAAAGGATCATACGGACCCAATAAATTATCGCCCTATTGCTTTAACGAGTTGTATATGTAAAACCATGGAACGAATGATTAATGAGAGACTCGTTTGGTACCTCGAATCCAACAAGCTGATAACAAAGTATCAAAGTGGATTCCGGCGCCAACGAGGCACAACAGACAATCTCATTCGATTTGAATTATTTATTAGGGAAGCTTTCGTAAAGAAAGAACATCTAGTCGCTGTATTTTTGACTTGGAGAAAGCTTATGATACTGCATGCAAGTACGGTATTATGAATGATCTTCATGACCTTGGTCTTAGAGGTCGCTTGGCAATTTTTATAGAGAATTTCTTAGAGGACAGACAGTTTCGTGTCCGAATGGGTTCAACCCTCTCTGACATGCATGAGCAGGAGATGGGTGTGCCACAGGGCAGCATACTCTCTGTCACCCTTTTTAGTATAAAATTAACAGTATAGTTAAATGCATCAATTCTGGTGTGGATTGCTCTCTATATGTTGACGACTTTGTTATATGTTATCGTGCAAAAAACATGAACACTATTGAGAGACAACTTCAACAATGTCTCAATAAACTTCAGACCTGGTCTGATGAAAATGGTTTTAAATTTTCTAAATCTAAAACTAATTGTATGCACTTTTGTCAATTACGTAAACATCATGAAGACCCTCATCTAACACTGGATGGGTCACCAATACCAGTAGTAGATGAGGCAAAATTCCTTGGTCTTATTTTCGACCGTAAATTAACGTTTATACCACACCTTAAATACTTGAAGGCCAAGTGCCTTAAAGCTCTTAATTTACTTAAAGTTGTTGCAAACACTAACTGGGGAGCAGATCGTAAAGTCCTTTTACAACTTTATAGATCTCTTATCAGATCCAAGCTGGACTACGGCTCAATAGTATATGGATCGACTCGCAAGTCATACTTGCAGATGCTCGATCCTATACATAATCAAGGATTACGACTCGCCTTAGGTGCCTTTCGTACATCACCAGCCGAAAGTCTCTATGTTGAAGCTAATGAACCATCACTGTCTCATAGACGGGACAAGTTAGCCCTTCAATATGCCATTAAATTAAAATCTAACCCTTCAAACCCAACTTTCGATAATGTCTTTAATCCTAGTTGTGAACCTCTTTTTGATCGAAAACCGAAGGCCATCCGACCATTTGGTCTTCGTATTAAACCAAAATTAAGAGACACTGAAATCGACCTAAATTTGATTGCCAAGTACAAAGTACTACAAATTCCACCGTGGACTTTGGAAACACCAACAATTATTTGTAACAAATCCAGTACAGACCCTACTGTCTTTCAAAGCAAATTTAATGAAATTAAATCGAAATACAGCAACTTTCAACATATATACACAGATGGTTCTAAAGATGGAGATAAGGTAGCTGCAGCAGCTGTTGTTAACAAACACAGCATAAAGAGCCGCCTGCCTGACAAGGCCTCTATCTTTTCAGCTGAACTTAAGGCAATTGAACTTGCCTTAAATTATATTCAGGAATCTGATGATGACCATTTTGTAATCTTTTCTGATTCCCTTTCATCTCTTCAAGCACTGGGTAATATGAAACATGATAACCCAGTTGTGCTCCAACTTTTAGAAAAGTACAATTCTCTTATAATTGATAATGTTATTATTTTCTGCTGGCTTCCAAGCCATGTAGGAATACGTGGTAATGATAGAGCTGATAGTGCTGCTAAAGCAGCATTAGGTTTACATATATCTGATACCAAATTACCTTATACCGATTTTAAAAGTTGTATTAACACATATATTCGTAACTCTTGGCAAGCCGCTTGGGATTTGTCAGTTAACAATAAACTCCATTCAATTAAACCGTTACTCGGAGAATGGCGTTCTTCTAGTAGACACATTCGTCGAGAGGAAGTTGTCCTAGCCCGGTGAAGAATAGGGCATACACGTTATACTCATTCATATTTATTACAAGGTGAGCAATTACCAGAATGTATACCCTGCTTTGCACCGTTAACGGTCAAACACATATTGCTGGAATGTGTAGACTTTGATCCTATGCGTCAAAGGTACTACAATGTTAATACTATGACCGAGTTATTTAATACTATAGATTTTAGTCTAGTTTTAGATTTCCTTAAGGAAGTCAGACTATATAAATCATTATAATATGTTCTTGTACATAATTACTTTTTTATATACCCGTTTTCGGGCATTTGTTGATTTACATCTATAGTTTATATTACTACCATATCATCCCTTTTTTTTAATAGTTTTATCTTGATATATTTACATTAATTTTTAATAATTCTTCATTTCTTCATCTTTCGTCAGTTTTTGCGCACAATATGACCTATTTATGTGTCGACGTGCCGTAAAACACCATTCATTCATGCATGCGTGCGTGTGTGTGTGTGCACATTTCATGTTCAACATTTATACCTACTTGTATGCGTGCGTGTGCGTGTGTGCACATTTCCTGTCCGACTTTTATACCTACTTGTATGCGTGCGTGCGTGCGTGCGTGCGTGTGTGTGTGTTTGTGTGCACATTTCATGTTCGACTTTTATACCTACTTGTATGCGTGCGTGCGCGTGTGTGTGTGTGCACATATCATGTTCGACTTTTATATCTACTTGTATGCGTGCGTGTGTGTGTGTGTGTGTGTGCGCATTTTCTGTTCGACTAGTATACCTTTGTATGCGTGCGTGCGTGTATGTGTACAATTCCGGTTCGATTTTTATACCTACTTGTATGCGTGCATGCGTGCGTGTGTGTGTGCACATTTCCTGTTCGACTTGTATACCTACTTGTATGCTTGTGTGTATGTGTACAACTACGGTTAATAGTCCTTAAAGAAACAAGCCCAGCAAATAACGGCAAAATTATACTATGTACAACCGTGTATCAAAACTCTATCCAGGTACTCGTGAAAAAATTGTCCCTCTATAAAGTATCAGAGTGCTCAATAAATTGGTTCTCAGCTTACCTCTCCAACAGAGCTCAATGTGTAGTAGTTAGCTGGCGAAAAGGTCAGCAGTATTTATTGCGTTGTTTAAATGATTTGTTATATATGCAATTTGACAATTTGATTACCAATGTATTTATTACCTACGTCAATCACAGTATATGCACGTGTACAATGTTCACTAACTTGACAATCTGTACGTAATTCTTTATGTTTTAACACGTAATTCTCAAAATTTTAATATTTATATTGCTAAAAACATGTACAATTGGCGAGTTTTAAACATTAATCTTATATTGTATACACATCACCTAAAGAGTGAATAAGTCTTAATCAATGTATATCACCACATTTTTAGAAAAAGCATTAAGTTTCTAGACATATTTTATTCATTTTATTATGTTTGTACCATTGTTTTAATCATGTTTGTATAAACTGTAAATATATTATTTTTGTCTGAGGACCATATGTTAGACTGGCTTGTAGCCAAATATGTTATCCTCTTGAAATAAAGATATTATTATTTATTATTATTCATGTCATACAAAAATGTATATGTGCCGATTGAAATTATTTATTTACGGGTTCTTAATATACCACCGACTGACTGTGTAAAATGAATTATGAGTTGGTAACTGTACTGTAAATTCGACGTGTTCGGGTTAAGTCTGACTGGTTGAAGCCGTTCATATTGTGTCCATATAGTTTGGATTCTAATAGTATGCAAGTTATATATATATATCTGTGTGTATATATATGGGGAGAAATATTTGTGAACTACCAAGGACAGACAACCTTCGGACGAACTACGGCAGGGCGCCTAGCTATGATGAGATACACAGAAATCAAACGTATATATTCACTCCTTAAATAAGGTAGTTGCACCACACGTTGATAAACTGTATCTCTACATCATAACACACTCGTCTGAAGGCACAATTAACATATAGACGCATACATACATACAATTATAGCTCATATGAGTGGGCCACATTTAAGCGTTCAACCACACACAGCTATATTGAGACAGTGACAATGAAAGGTGCCGGATCTGGGGATACTGTGAATTCAGGTATATATAATAAAGGGAGAGAATTTGAACTCACTACGGCAACTTTCGAAATTGGGATCTCGTAAGAGATTCATGTTCACAAGGCAGAATTATATATGGGGAGAAATATTTGTGAACTACCAAGGACAGACAACCTTCGGACGAACTACGGCAGGGCGCCTAGCTATGATGAGATACACAGAAATACGTCTATGTCTGTGTGTATATATATATATACTTTATCGTCAGTGTGTTTAGAAACGGTGTACATGTTGTAAAATGTGGCTGTTGTTGCGAATTTCTTAGAATGATTCCTTTCAAGATCAATTAATCCGATATGGACCCTTAAAGCGAGACCTTATGATCTGTTGCAACGCCTATCAAATTTCATACACGAAGGCAAGGAGGCAATTAAATCTTTACATCCAGTGAGAATCCTGTAAGCGGATTAATAGATATGTTGATTGTATATGTGGGACTCGCTGTCAATCAGGGTCGTAATGAACGTGAACATTGCATCGAGCACGTCGCAGTTTGACACGTGTGATATTTATTGTAGCCAGGGTAGGAGTATTTTAAACCAGTGCTATGTAGATCTATGTTTAAACGTACACTAACAAGAAGGATAGGGTAAAGAGGCCTGAAGTCGTTAAACTGCTCTGTAAGGCTTGTTCCAGTTAATATCAAACAACGGTTCAAGTAGCGCGGTGAACCGTTGTTTTGAGGACTTGTTTAGTATTGGCGACCGCTTCATTATTCAGCTGTCGAAGTCAGCTGATCCTTATATGGTTTATGTATTTGTCTATGGTTAACAGACTGTGAATCATGCAGTTAACGATAAGCATGCATTACAACTTCAATACCTAGAACTCGTCTTAAACTGGACTGGTAATAAGAAACTTGACTGGTATAATGGCGTTTTCCTAGATCAGTATACTGAAGTGTAGCATGCGGTAATATTTCCGGGTTCTTTACGTCCGGGAATTTTTACGGAGCATAATGAAAGTGTAAGTGAAACTGAATGAAACCGCAGGTATTGGAATGGAATAAGTGCACATCTGTATTTTTCATATACCCATAAATCCACGAATATATAACGAGAAAGTTTAGTGTTGAATCGGTTTTATCATAAAGCGGTATTCCCGTATTCCTGGTCGTTGTCAGTGTTGTCTGAATCCGAGTTAAAGTTTGTATAAAGCCTTGAAACTCGCAAATTACTTACATAATGAATTGAAACTTCACACATGCATTTGGCATCGTTAGAAAACACCTCAAATCCAGTTTCAATAACTCTTGATTTTTTTAAACAAAAGTATGACCCCTTTAATACTTCGAAAACTTGGTTAAAGTTTGTTCACTGTATGTTAGCCTGGTTTAAGTTTGCATGTAAGCTTGCATCTCACAAACTAATTTACATAATGGATTGAAACTTCACATATGCATTCTGCATCATAAGACAACACCACAGAGCCAGGTTCTGTAGCTCTTGCTTTTTTTAAACAAAAGTATGGCCCCTTTTATACTTCGAAAATTTGGTTTGTACATTGTATGCAAGCTTGGTTTAATTTTGTATACATCTAAACTTGGTTAAAGTTATTATGTAAACGTGTATCTCACAAACTACTTTAGGTAATGGATTGAAACTTCACACATGTATTCTGCATCAAAGACAACACCACAGAGCCAGGTTCTATAACGTTAGCTTTTATTTTAACAACATGATGGCCCCTATAATACTTAAAAAAAATTGGTTAAAGTTTTTAACCTTGGTTAAAGTTTGTATATAACCTTGGAACTCGCAATCTACACTTCACGCATGCATTATTCATTATAAGACTACAACAAAGAGCCACGATACATAAATCTTGCTTTTATTTTAACAAAATTAATTAAATGACTTTAAAAAATGATTTCGTTTGAAAGGATTATATCAATAAAACCTTGGCCAGGTTTCAAAATAAACAATATGACGCATTCATTGTGTAGTTAATTGCTTTTGATAATTCAAAATAACATTTATTTAAGCTTGATAACTTTCATAATTTCAATAATTATCAATCTTATTTAATACCATATCATCCCTTATTTTTAATAGTTTTATCTTTATATATTTACATTAATTTTTAATTACTACTCAATATGACCTATTTATGTGTCGACGTGCCGTAAAACACCATTCATTCATTCATTCATTCATTAATTACTACTTAATTTCTTCATCTTTCATCGGTTTTTGCGCACACAATGACCTATTTATGTGTCGACGTGCCGTAAAAGACCATTCATTCATTCAATCTCATTAAAATCAGACCCTTTATCAAGCTACGATACTCTACACTACCTGCAGCGGAGTATCAAAGCGTAATTAGGATATGGTTTAATGAGACTGAATAATTATTTCAAAGTACAACAAAAACAACTGTTTGCTTTCCTATCAGTTCACAAGCCAACAGTCTTCTTTACGCTTGTATAAAGCCTTGCGTGTCTTACTTATAAAACGTACTATTAACTACTTAATATATGCCGTGGTTTGCAGGAAACTGCACGCACCATATGGTAAAAACAAGGCCAATATGGAGAGAAACACGGCCTGTATGAAAAAACTCGGTCAATATGAAATACAAGCAATCTGATTGGATAAGCCAACACGGCCAATACGACCAAGGCTTTGTTTTCTTTAAGGACGCCATTTTGAAGAAAAAAACACAACGTCACAGCTTTTCGATGATAAACTAGATCGCCTATATAATGTAGACAATCAAAATAATTAAGGTAATTCGGTTACATCGACTACGCTGAAATATACTATTACCAAGTTCGTGTGTGATTTTCCCACGCGCCATTGAGCGGTAACAGTGGACGATTTATTTGAATCAGATACTTGTTATTAAATGTTATATTGAACATATATCTCTTGTTTTTTCTTACCTGTAAATGATATTTAAAACATAGGAATAAAGAGAGATATTAATAAAAATGTCATTAATTAAGTGTTTTCATATTGGCCCAGTTATTGGTCCTCAGACTGTCATATTGGCCCGCGGCCTGCCTTCGGCCTTGGGCCAATATGACAATCTGAGGACCAATAATTGGGCCAATATGAAAACACTTAATTAATGACATCATAATATAATGCACTAGTCGACTTATTCATACACTAAACTTGTATTCGTCCCGTCTTATCTTTTTAAACGATATTTTACATACATATATATATAAATGTGTGCATATATTTGATTATTTAGATGTACTACATTATGTGTATGTAATCCGACGGTTAATAGCCCCGTCGCCCGGGCCGGGCACAATGGAGTCTGGGCTATAAGTCGATGTGCGCGTCTGTAACAGAGGTTTATTAATTAACTACTTAATATATGCCGTGGTTTGCAGGTAACTGCACGCACCATATGGTAAAAACAAGGCCAATATGGAGAGTAACTCGGCCTGAAGAAAGAAATCGGCCAATATGAAATTCAAGTAATCTGATTGGAAAAGCCAACACGGCCAATATGACCAAGGCTTTGTTTTCTTTAAGGACGCCATTTTGAAGAAAAAAACACAACGTCGCAGCTTTTCGATGATAAACTAGTTCGCCTATATAATGTAGACAATCAAATTAATTAAGGTTTGATTATATGTAAATTCGGTTACATCGACTTCGCTGAAATATACTATTACCAAGTTCGTGTGTGATTTTCCCACGCGCCATTGAGCGGTAACAGTGGAAGATTTATTTGAATCAGATACTTGTTATCAAATGTTATATTGAACATATACATATCTCTTGTTTTTTCTTACCAGTAAATGATATTTAAGACATAGGAATAAAGAGAGATATTAAGTAGTTAATTAATAAAAATGTCATTAATTAAGTGTTTTCATACTGGCCCAGTTATTGGTCCTCGGACTGTCATATTGACCCGCGGCCTTCGGCCTTGGGCCAATATGACAGTCCTTGGACCAAATAACTCTGCCAATATGAAAACACTTAATTAATGACATCATATTACAAAATGTCTTTCACACCTTACATACTCTTGTATCAGCTTAAAATATACAAGTTTTCGATATCTCTTTGTTAGTAGTTCACTGATTGGTTTATGGTTTAATAATTGTATGACAGTGTGCAGATGTCAGTATTAGTTAATTACCATGATATTGTATAAGTTAAGCAGATTTGTATTATTATATAAGATTGTGGTCACATGATTTTACAACAAGTACTTAGGTGACAGAAACTCTTACAAACAACTGTGTTGTCAATACACATTAAGGGACATTTTAACGATCAGTGAGAAGAACAGTCTAGAGTGAGTCATGAAAGAGTCCAGTTAGAGGGATGCCCTCGGACTTGCTGTCCGTCGGCCGTCTCATATCATTACTACGGAATACTGTTATTCAAGAACTTTGTCAGTGTTACTTTAAATTTACTTGGAACTTGTTACTTTGATGTGTACTGTAATAAAGCAATATTAAATTTGGAGAACGTTATTATTATTTGTATTTAGTTAAAATACAATTATGGACTGCCCGGCACTTTAGTTAATATCAAAAATAATGTACAGCAACAAATGCACTGCCGATATACGGAGCAAATATATGTTGATCACCTAGTTACATCTATAACAACAATAACTTGCTTACACGTCGTTTATAATTCAAGTTTCAACTTCCATTTTGTATGCCCCTGTCACACTATAGCGCGTTTCCACTGCGTTGGCACGGCGTTGTTTAATTTTCCAGAACGCCGTGAGATCGCAAGAAAAATCTGATATTTTTCGTGAAGATGGAGATGTCACGGCGTCCTCACAGCGACCAAGGCGTTGCTACGGAGCTCCCATGGCGTTCTATCGCGTTCCTACGGAGTTCTTGTTGGCGATTGTCTGCGCTCTCACGGCGCTTCCACTGCGTGCACTGCGCTTTCACGGCGCTCACACTGCGCTGACGGCGTGTTGAAGACGTTCGTTTGCACTACCTATAATTCATTTATACTATTTTGTTCGTTTTTGTCATGCAAACGCCGATGGACGCGGTAGAAGCGCCTTGGGAGCGCAATGATCGCCGTGACAGCTCCGTACAGTCGTTGTAAGAGCGCAGTAAAATAAATAACACTCCGTATAAGCGCCGTAGACGCGCCGTATAAGCGCGGTAGAGACGCAGTGACACCTCAGAGAACGCCGTACAATCTCCGTGCAAGCGCCATCGACAACCACAGCGTTCGCACTGCGACCTCTGTGCGCACCCGCGGAGCTCCTGTGGCGTTGTAGGAGACCTTACTGCGCTGCTATGGCGACCTTACGGCGACCCCACTGCGCTCTTATCAGAACGCCGAGCGACGGCGTTTGTTTTGTGCATGCTCAAAGTGCGCGCCGTCGCTTGGCGTTCTATGCGATCCCAATGCGTCTACTGGCGATACCACTGCGTTGCTGCGGCGATGCTTGCGATCGTACTGCGCGCACCTCGGCGTTCTGCATGTTTCTTGGACGCCGTGGGATCGCCGTGAGAACGCGGCCCTAGTGTGACAGGGGTTTAATTCACTGCGGCGGTGATCTGGCTGTCAACATCCACTATGAGTCGCTGGCCTACGTCCGATACTTGGTAACTGGACCTGCTTGAACGCTCCATTCCTCACCCCTATATAGTAAGATCGGTTGCTTCACACCTCCACTGCATACATTCTTAGATATGCATCCTTATTTAGATGATGCTATCGTCGATCATGGTATTCGAGTCGTTTGTCTTCTCGGCTTTTTTCATTTTGATCGTATCGCCCATGGCACAAAGGATGGCCATTAAGGGAACATACTCTTCTATGCTGGACACGCCTTGAAGGATGAACGGTATGCAGCAATTTAACTCATTGAAACCACGCCAATGTGGCCTCGTTACAGTACGCTGAAGAAAAAATTAACCACCGAGCAGTGTGTGGGTGGGTGGGTGTGGGGGGGGGGGGGGTTGGTGTGTGGGGGAGGGGGCGGTAAGCAGTCCCTCCGGCTATGTGCCAAACGAATCCCTTAAACGACACGATACATATCTAATTTAGTGCGTTGTTGTATCTGTGTGGTTGGTGGTATATGTCGTTTATCTTTGAGTGGCTAGTATTGTGTCGCGAGTGCTCTACGTAGATTCACTGTGGCGCTGAGGTGGATGCCGACGATGCTGTTGCTGGCCCTACAACCACTAGTACAGCATCCTACATATCTACTGGTGATTCACATCCTCTATGGGTCTGGGTCCTTTGTTGTCCATACTGTTGACATTAGACAGCCTTCCTCCATCGTACCGATGTAAGGAGAGTTTATCATTCTTGTACTTACCATAAACCAAACTTCATCATCGTCGCTCCGCTGATAGGCAGCCTGCAGCACCATCCACTTTATGTCCTGTGTACTCGTCTATATAGTAGTCAACATTGCCTGGCTGGTCTTCGTGTTGCTGGAGTTGTCTCGTCGTGCTGGTATCGGTCGTTCGTCGTGCTGGTATCGGCCGTTCGTCGTGCTGGTATCGGCCGTTTAGGGTATAGGTAAGTGATTCAATCGTCGTCCTCTTTTAACACCAGATACCACGAACAGCCAGACAAAGCTTACGTTGTCTCGAAATTCCTATCCATAGCACATGTTCTGACAGACGGATAGACCGACACTGATCTCAGTCACAGCTCTGGGTGATAGCCAACCATGCCTCTAAAGTTCTTATAATGGCTGAGGGATATGCATTTTATTCGCCGTTGTTTTTTAACACACACGTCAATGCCTTAAACGGACAAGCTAGTGTATACATGTGTTGTGTAAATCCCGACAGTCCATGTACCTTGTTTACGTATTGAAACGCAAATAAAGTTACTCCTGATGTTGACCTCCCATACATCGATTTACTTTAATCTGATCATGTGCATTAAACTAGTTTGTCATTGAACGTTTTTCAAATATCCACATTTTGACGGTTATGGCCTCCCATACATTGGTGTTGCTTTAATCTGCGCGATCATGGTACTTAAAAATGTGTTGCCATTCGATGTTTTTAAATACCCACGTGTCGACTGTTATGGCCTACCATACATTAACGTCGCTTTAATCTGCGTGAGCATGTGACTTAAAAAGGTTTATTATTGGATTTTTAAACAAACACAACATTTTGACGGTTATGTCCTTCCATACATTGGTGTTGCCTTAATCTGCGGGATCATATTCGTTGCCAAGTGACAACTGATACCACAGGGAAGCCAATAAATAGACGTGTAAATATTTCATGACCGTCAACGTCACGGTATCATCACAAACAGAATGAGCAATTGTGCTCTCAGCATTATTACCAATTGTTTGGCTCCTGGCACCGAGAAAGGTTTGGGCCTGAAAACAAGCGTGTCATTTTCAATATAAACGGTTTTCATGCACGTGTGCGATATTGACTAAGGTTGGTGGCAATATGACTCTGCCCCAGAATGAATGCATCTAGGTATACCAGTTGTAATGTTATAACAAATTTTGCAAAATAATGATCTTTTATTTTATTAAACGGCGATAAATGGCATATGAAAGGAAAAGGGTGTCTACAACAGTGATCACGGTACAGTTTGGTGTTTCTAATGTACTAGTCCAAATGTAGAACCTGTTTGTTTTTGTCGCGTCTTACACGTAACGAGGCACAATTCAGCCTGCTATATATTGTTTACCCAATACAGGTAACTTGAAGTAAAAGTTTATAATTCAGTTGATTACTTTTCAATATACACGATTTACGGAAAGGGAAAGTTATATCCAATTGTATTGTTGTTAAAAATGAGATTATAATAATAATACAAATAATAATAAGCGTAATATAATAATAATTGTAATAATTGTAATAGTAGTAATAGTAGTAATAATAATAAAAAGTATTAATAATAATAATAATAATTGTAATAGTAGTAATAATAATAATAATAATAACAATAATACATGACCTAATAATAATAAAATAACCATCCATCTAACCATCTAAATAGGCTTCCGGATATCAAAATGTATCTATTAAACTATACCAAAATGATTTATAAATCCTGTACTTTCATTGTTCCTTGTGAACCTTCGATTTTTAATGTTTATTCCCGGATGATGTGGAACGCTGTCTGTTGCTGCATGCATATTGAATTGTTTAATAGAATCCTATTTACACAGAGAGCGCGGCGGCGGTTTATCACATCGAAATTCTGTGGCAACTGAACTGTATCAATAATTAATACTGTATCATAATTGTTAAAACATTATTACTGACATTGCAGCTATTTACAAATAAAACTGGATGTAAACGATCGAATTACTTACAGCGGACATGACAACCGCCAGGCGCGTAGCTGGACCATTTTTTCATCATATGCGATGTAATACATGTACTAATCATTACAATTGCTTTGAAATGCATTATTTTATTTTTCTTGTCACAACTGTCGTACGCAGCTGCGTATTTACTATGCAGCTACATACCTGACCATGTAACCGATTATTTAGTATTTTTTGTTGAATTGTTAATTATTACATGTAGTGACTTTCGTCGGATTCTATGGCTTCTGAAACCATGAAAAGGGAGGTAAGTTGTTGCCTGAACTGCGTATCTCAGGTTTGTTGTCGTACCCTAAATTAGTTTTCTCTTTGGCATTACGTGGTCCGAGTATTAACTTTCAAACCCCATCCAGCCACTTCTCCAAGAAGCGAAAACGGGGTTGGCAGGAGTATGAAATAAAACCTTAATTTCGGCTTAAAAAGTTTGCATATTGTAAAATTAAAACATTTAATAGGTATTTTTAAACAGGTTATCGCATTTTTTTTAAAACGTGTTTTTGTCGAAATATCCATTATAAAATCCTGCTAATATAAGCAGTGGCGTAGCTGCCTATAGGCACTGTAAGCACGTGCCTACACATTGTCCCCAGAAATCAAAAAAATAAAAATGCCAAAAATGCAATAAAAACTGACGGGGATAGCGGGTGGAGGGGTATGGTCAGCTGATACCATTTTCACTCGTGGTCTTTTTAGAAAACATGAGAAAAAATAGACACATTCTTCAGAAAATAATAGAGATTATACTGCTGTGTGGAAATCAAAATACTCCATTAAGGGGTCACACAGAAGAAAGCAGTGCTTTCATGGAAATTTTACGAGCTGTGGCATAAGATGACCCTATGTTGACTGACCATTTACTCAAATCAAAGCAAATGCAATGTACACTTCACCGGAAATTCAGAATGAAATAATAGGAATGTGTGCCGACCAAATCAAGGACAAACTTGTTGATGACTGCAAACTAAGTCCGTACTTTGCAATTACAGGAGTTGAAGCCACTGACAAATCCACAAAAGAGCAGCTATCATTGTGTGTCAGATTTATTGACTCGAAATTTGATGTTCTCGAGGAGTTTCCAGGCTTTGTAGAATGTAAGTCAATTAGAGGCGTTAATCTGGCTGAAAACATCATGACGTTTTTAGAAGCTGGTTTGGACATTCTTAAGATTCGCGCACATGGGCCTCTGACATGTCCGGAAAGTATAATGGAGTTCATGCACTGGTCAGAGAACGACCACCGCATGCTATGTATGTACATTCACTGTCTAAACCTGGCTTTAGTGCATAGCTCTACAATTCCGTGTGTTCGCACCATTCAGGTGTTCGCACCACAGTTCAGGACATCGGATTCGCCTTTGATTACTCTGCGAAACGATTAGATGCCTTTACGGACGAGTTGGCACAGGACGCTGCATCGAAATAGCAGATGGACCAACGAACCAAGCTCAAAACCCTGTGTGAAACACGATGGTCAAGCCGTGCAGATGCTCTGAACATATTCAAAAATGCTTTTCCAGTTGTTGTTCACGCGCTTGAAACCCTACATGAATACGGTGATAACAAGGCAGGACAATACATTTCTGCAATTCTAAGATTCGACTTTCTAATCGCCCTTGTCGTAGCCGAACATATCCTTAGTAAAACCGTCGCGCTGACCAATTTGCTCCAAAAGTCGACATGGACTTGATGGAGGCAGTGGCGGAGACCAAGGTGGTAATGCAAATTATCACTGACGAACAACCTGACCCTTTGATTTGGAATTCAGTATCCGAGAAAGAAACTAGCATTGCACGGATTTCCAAATTGAGCCCAGCAAACCAAGGATGGCAGGCAAACAGCAACACCGAGCCAATCCCGACCTTGAAACACCCTCTGATTATTGGCGGGTTACAGGGCTGCAAGAGACAGAAACTCGAATTCTAAAAAACAAAGAGCGTTATTCGGCCGAATATTTACTGCCAGCTAAAGGACTCACACCACTATTATCTCCCTTGAATACTCCTGCCCTACAGATGAAGGAGGTAGATAAAAAAAAACAAGTTCGCTTTTCTACATTTTACAGGATACATTGATTTATCTTTACCAGGTTCTAAATCTACAGCATTTTAGGAAGAGATCCCAGAAAAATGCATGTTGATATAAGATTTCTAGCTAATTCTGCCTCATTTTACACATCATGGGTCTAATCTCCACGGGGTTGTATTTTTGTCTAAATTTTGATAGGTGTCACGCAAACATGAAATTAAAAAAAGTTCAATCTGGTAAATATTCGTTAAAAGTTAATAGCATGCAGATATTGGATCAATGAAGAATTTAAGCATAAATACATGTTGCAAAATCTTTTTTATCTCTATGCCACGAACGAAAACATTACAATGGGACCCTATGGAAAATTAATTGTGGTGTGAGACGTAAAGAAGCCAATCTACAGCCTGAAATGGCAACAGATATTTATGCTGCCTATGCTACTGATGTAAATGGAACACATAAACAGTTGGCACTGAGTTGGCGAGATGGAAGGTACAATTGAATATAGCCAGTCCAGCCCCACCAAGGATACAAGAAACATTACAACCAACTAATAAGGACGTGTATCCATGTATAAACAGCATATTGACAGTGTCACCAAATCAGCGAAAGATTATTCAGTGCCATGAAACGCATATAAACTATATGCGGTCGCACCATGAGCAGTGACAGGCTCTCTTCTCTGGCAAGGGGCGTCCGTGGCCGAGTGTTTAACGTCTCTGACTTGAAATCACTTGCCCCTCACCGCTGTAGGTTCGATCCCTCTAGGGCCTAGGAATCTTTATGTGAGGAAGCTCTCCAGCTGGCTTGCGGAACGTCGGTGGTTCTACCCAGGTGCCCGCCCGTGCACGAAAATTGCCCGGAGGGGCACATGGGGTCTTCCTCCACCAATGGAAGCTGGAAAGTCGCCATATGACCTTAGCTGTTGGTGCGACTATAAAATCCAATTCAATCAATCTTCTCTGGCGCTCCTTCACATTCACAAGGACATGCAAAATGACACAGAGTGTGTTATAAATGAGTTAGTTGTACAGTGCGGGCCTACGGTGACATAGTCAGTTGTACAGTGCGGGCCTACGGTGCCATAGTCAGTTGTACAGTGCGGGCCTACGGTGCCGTAGTTAGTTCTACAGTGCGGGCCTACGGTACCATAGTTAGTTGTGCAGTGCGCGCCTACGGCGCCATAGTTAGTTGTACAGTGCGGGCCTACGGTGCCATAGTTAGTTGTTAGTGCGGGCCTACGGTGCCATTGAGTTAGTTAGTTGTACAGTGCGGGCCTACGATGCCATAGTTAGTTGTACTGTGCGGGCCTACGGTGCCATTGAGTTAGTTAGTTGTACAGTGCGGGCCTACGTGTCATAGTTAGTTGTGCAGTGCGGGCCTACGGTGCCATTGATTTAGTTAGTTGTACAGTGCGGGCCTACGGTGACATTGGTTTAGTTCGTTGTACAGTGCGGGCCTACGATGCCATTGATTTAGTTAGTTGTTCAGTGCTGGCCTACGGTGTCATAGTTAGTTGTACAGTGCGGGCCTACGGTGCCATTGGTTTAGTTAGTTGTACAGTGCGGGCCTACGATGCCATAGTTAGTTTTACGATGCTATTGATTTAGTTAGTTGTACAGTGCGGGCCTACAGTGTCATAGTTAGTTGTACAGTGCGGGCCTACGGTGTCATAGTTAGTTGCTCAGTGAGGGCCTACGGTGCCATTGATTTAGTTAGTTGTTCAGTGCGGGCCTACGGTGTCATAGTTAGTTGTACAGTGCGGGCCTACGGTGCCATTGGTTTAGTTAGTTGTACAGTGCGGGCCTACGATGCCATAGTTAGTTTTACGATGCTATTGATTTAGTTAGTCGTACAGTGCGGGCCTACGGTGTCATAGTCAGTTGTACAGTGCGGGCCTACGGTGCCATAGTTAGTTGTACAGTGCGGGCCTACGGTGTCATAGTCAGTTGTACAGTGCGGGCCTACGGTGTCATAGTCAGTTGTACAGTGCGGGCCTACGGTGTCATAGTTAGTTATACAGTGCGGGCCTACGGTGCCATTGACTTAGTTAGTTGTACAGTGCGGGCCTACGGTGTCATTGATTTAGTTAGTTGTACAGTGCGGGCCTACGGTGCCATAGTTAGTTGTACAGTGCCGGCCTACGGTGTCATAGTCAGTTGTACAGTGCAGGCATACGATGTCATTGATTTAGTTAGTAGTACAGTGCGGGCCGACGGTGTCATAGTCAGTTGTACAGTGCGGGCCTACGGTGTCATAGTCAGTTGTACAGTGCGGGCATACGGTGTCAGTCAGTTGTACAGTGCGGGCCTACAGTGTCATAGTAAGTTGTACAGTGCGGGCCGACGGTGTCATAGTCAGTTGTACAGTGCGGGACTACGGTGTCATAGTCAGGTGTACAGTGCGGGACTAAGGTGCCATTGCGTTTCGTTGTTGTGGTTTCTAACGGATTTTTTTTTTTATTCTCAATAATCAATAAATGATTTTGATGCATTCAATTCACGAGGTATGCTGCGTGAAATAAAAACAATTTGAATCGTGTGTCATTTTCCAGCACATTTAAGGCTATTTATGAGGGTCGAATTTTAGTGGTGGAGGCAAACCATCCACTTTTTCCTGGATAGAACCTGTACTGTATACGTCAGGCCATCGCTATAGGAATCGACATTTTCTCACTTACAACATTTTCAAACTCAACGGTTTTACCCTTTCGAGCATGGTGGCTAATGAACACATTGAACAACATTTTTTAAAAAGATACTTTACAAAAACGAAGCGTATCGACCATGTTTGGACACAAGGAGCTTAAACAGGAATCATGAGGTCAATTGCAGATACTCGAAAAAAGTTCTAAGCTGCATACATATCTATTGTTTGTTATGCGACATTGTGATTGTAAAATACTAAAACCTCACTGGCTATGTATATTGAATGTTTCTGCATTTTTAATAAAAACTGACTGTTGGCGAAAACGCAATAAAACTGAAAGCATGCACTAGTTTCTGTTTGACGCTTGATTTGGTGCGAACTGTTTTACCTAAAATTATATACATACCCTGGTACCAAAGTTGGAAAACACACGAGGCTAAAAGCTGGATCCGTTATGGGTTAAAATTGACGTAATGATTAGTCAGGTTTGTTTGATATCAGTGCGAAAAGTAGAAATTTAGTACGAAATTTCGAAATTTAGTACTAAAGTTTCAACTTTTCGCTCTGAACCTGTATGTATACCCTAAACGTTACCATTAATTACTCCCCTACGGATGGTTTTGACAATCCAAAATGGTCATAGTTTCTGATTAATCAAGGTCTTGTGCAATTAATCAACATGCCTACCAGAGTGACAATTTCAAGTTCCCTTCAAGTAAAGATCATTTGGCAAATTTGATGAATAAGAATTTAAAAATCAGTTGTATTATTCAGGAATAAATACTGCTGAAACACTCACTGATCCAAATAATTCACTTGACTATGTATACTCAGTATTAAATAATGCTCTTTCTAAACATGCTCCGTTAAAACAGAGACGAATTAAACGCCCAAAACAGCCTGAATCGTACTCTGATAAAATCAAAGAGGCAAGAAAATTACGTGATAAGTTCAATAAAGCGAAAAAAAAAAAATGGCCAGAATATAAAAAATGGAGGAATAAAACTAACTTTTTAATTTCTTTAGGTAAGAAAAAGTTTGTTTGCAAATGCAATTAAAGATAAATATACTCTAAATGTATTTGGTCGCATCTTAAACTTGAATCAATATCTGCACATACCAATCAAACTGTTATTAAAATACCACCAATTTAAATATTAATAATGTTACAATTGAGGGAGAAAAAGTATAGCTGACGCTCTAGATAACCGCTTTGTTAATATTGCTAATACAATAAACAAAACTCCACTCTGTGCAAATAACTACGCTGAATTAAAAAAAAACGTATTGATAATAAATTAAAACAGGCAATATTTAAAATAGATTACATCTCGATTTTCGAAGTAAGGCAAATAATTGATAAATTAGATATAAATAAAGCATCGGGTATTGTTGATATTGGACCTCGTATTATAAAAGCAGCATCGGAGTGCATCATTAATGCTATCACTTCAATCATTAATAAATGCATAGATCAAGGCATATTTCCTAATCAGCTAAAAACATACGTGTTACCTATACACAAAAATGAACCAAAAGATGACCCGAACAATTATAGACCTATCTCATTATTACCAACAATTTCCAAAATCTTTGAGAAACATGTTGCTGCGCAACTGCACTCTTTCTTTCAACAATTTAATATTTTGCACTCGGCTCAATCTGGATTTCGTAAAAATCATTCTTGCCAAACAGCACTTATTCATCTTGTTGATTATTGGTTGAAACACAGTGATTCTGGAAACTTTGTTGGCAGTGTTTACCTTGACATGAGAAAGGCTTTTGATGGTTGATCATGAGATACACCGAAACACAAAAGAAACGCCTCACTGTTATACTTTAAATAATTCGTATTTAAATACAAATATATTATTATATGCATGTAAGGTTTGTGTTAAACAATTAAAATCTCGAAATCATTGATCCGTGAATGCTGGCTGCGCCAAAGAGATAAAAACCACGTTTTGCACGTGCACGCTGTAGGTTAAGTAACTGAGCAGCAAGAAATCGATATACATGTAATCTATTAGAATACTCGCCCTAGAAAAAGAACAAATTAAAATCCTTAGCTCAATCGTTTGTGGTACAAAATGCTTCGACTTTCGGAAAATTTTAGACACCAGACCATTGGCTTGTTGCGGGCGGGAATATCTCAACGGCGTGTTGCTATAATGTTACATTGTCACGTGTCAACTATTAATAGACCTCAACAACGCTTTCTTGCTACTGGCGATGTTCGTGATCGCCATAGAGCCGGCCGACCGAAGGTTACTACACCAGCTCAAGATGCCAACATTCAAACCATTCACCGCCGGAACAGGTTTCGAACTTGCACAGCTACAGCAAGAATTACACACGGGATACACGGGTAATAAGTACTAATTACAATATACATATATATATATATATATATTAAATATTTACATTGTGATAAAATGAGACCCAGCACCGTTTATTACGAGATTATTCACTCCCGTATTTCCATAACTTTCGTTATAAATCCGTGTAAACAGCTAGAACTTACCAAAGTGTTTAAGTTCTTCAGTTTTCACAAGCGTTTTCTTTTCCTATCATTCATGGTTCTGTTTGTTTTATTTTACAGCCGTGTCATTCAACCGATGACCGTTAGATGTCGTTTGTATGCTATTGGTTTCAAGGCCAGCGACCAAAGAAGGGGTTGATATTGACGCCAAGACACAGACAGCAACGATTAGCATGGTCACAAGTTCATCTGCGTCACACGCGACGCCAGTGTGGTGCCACACTATTTTCCGTTGAATCAAAAGTCAACGTATTAGTGTTCTTGGAAGGTAACGTAAACGCACAATCTTACGTAAATAACGTCATTCAACCAGAAGTCATTCCATTCTTACGTCAGAATTTTGGCAGGGGTGGCGGTGTCCTTCAACATGATAATGCGCGCCCACACGTAGCTCGCCTAACCACTAACTTTTTGCAGCAGAATAATGTCCAAGTTATGAACTGGCCAGCGTTATCCCCAGATCTCGCTCCAATCGAAAACATCTGGGCGAAAAATATAAAATAAACCATTCCAGAAAACTTATACTTTCGATAGATAATTGCCTGATACATTCAGTCTTCTCAAAAACTTCTCGGAATTACAATAGATCAACATCTAAAGTGGGATGTTCAGATAAGCAAAGTCTGTAATCATATATCGAGTAAATTCACTCTTTTAAGACAAATATATAAATAGTTGAAACTTGATATGAAAAAGCTATTCTATAATGCATATTTAGTTCCAATATTTGATTATGGATCTATCCTCTGGAGTAATAGTACTAAATCAAATTTTACAAAGGTTGTTACTTTACAAAAAAGCATTGCACGCTGGATTTTGATAAAACCTTTACATACACCTTCTGCAAATCTTTTCAATGAGTTAAATTGGATGTCATTTGAAACAAGATGTAAATTTCAAGTAGGTGTTTTAGTTTATAAAGCAATTCATAATCTTACACCAATATACATAAGTAAATTAATAACATTTCTGAAAATAACAGATATAATGTTAGATCATGCATTAAATATGACATTAAACATCCTAGACCTAAATTCAAATATTTAATGCAATATTTTACCTATGTTGCCATGTGCACTTCGAATTCAATCCCAGAAAATATCCGGACTTCTGTTTCTATTCATGCTTTCAAATACAATAATAAACTATTTCTATTTCAAGATAACAGGTGTTCTGCTCAAATTAAGTTGAGTTAATAGTGAATACTTGTTTTGTATGCCTGCTTGTAACATAGTATTAATGTTATGTGCATGTATTCACTTGATATTGTTTATTAGTTGCTGTTGTTATCAGAAGGCCTTATGGAAAATAAATGTTACGCAATTGTTTGTATAATTTTAATGAGTTGTACCTTCATGAAATAAAGAATTTATTATTATTATTATTATTATTATTATTATAATTATTATTATTATTGTTATTATTATTAATTATTATTATTATTATAAACGCGAAAAGTTAAAAGTTTTTTTTTTTAAATTTTCGTCTTTTCATGGTAGGAAAATATTTCAGTAGGATGATTTATCCGGGGCGATATATACGGCCTTAACGTAATGTGATCGAGTGTAGGTTTACCACCACTAATTACATGCAAACCTCCGAGGTGTATCGAATGTATTTCCTATAATAAAAAGTAATCCCTCCTAATGGGCAGTATAAGAAGGGGAAAACTGCCCTCATCTATTCGACTTTGTGGCTGTATGTATAAGAAGCGTATTAATAGGTTTTACTGGATCACTGATGAACATTTTCGAAATTTCGACTCTATATGCTTACACTTTGCGAGCAACCATTAATGACAACAGCTGTACCCTTTGACCTGTTTATTAAACAAACAAGAACTTTCTTACATGTCTTGTGACCCCACGTTTTCTGTTGATCTTTCAAGTGGGAAATTAGTTTTCAATATGAACATTACACTGCTGCATTATCCATACTTGAGTTGCATTCGCAGCAAATCATTAATATGTGACACTTTAACTATGGCGGAAATAATTAGTGGTTTCATGCCTGTAAGTTCGTATTATAACGTACTGGATGGAGATGAGTAAATTGAATTGAACTGATCTTGTTTAACGGCTCATTAATACATTATAGGTTATTAAGGGCCGCCCCAGAGAGAGGGAAATGTGGTGTTAAAGCTTAGTGAGTGGTGAAATAATGACTAAATACGGAAATTAAATTGAGTTGATTCGTGTTTAACGGCTCATTAATACATTATAGGTTATTTAGAGCCGCCCCAGAGAAAGTTAGAGGTGGTATTATAACTTATTGAGTGGGAGAACATTGAATTAAATTGAATATTGTTCAACGGCTCATCAGCACATTACAGGTCATTTAGAGCTATCCCAGAGGAAAGGGAATGTGGTATTATAAATTATTGATTGGTGAAATATTGACTTAATACGTAAATTTTTGTTTAACGGCTCATCAACATATTATAGGTTATTTAGAACCGCCTCAGAGAGAGTGGAAAGTGGTATTATAACTTACTGAGTGGTGAAATAATGACTAAATAAGGAAATTTAATTGAACTGAATCTTTTTTAAAGGCTCATCAACACAGTATAGGTTATTTAGAGCCGCCCAGATATAGTGTAAGGTGGTATAATAATGACTAAGTAAAGAAATTGAACTGAATTGAATAATTATGGTTTAACACATTTGTATTATTTAGAGCCGCCTCAGAGATAAGGGAAGGTTACATAGGAGACCAGGAATATGACCTACTCTTATTATCGAATAGATTCGTATGGTTCTTTAACGTGTTCGGTGGATAGTCTTCGATACACGTTACCGCCTAGTTTACGTCCCCATCCGACGGATCAAATTAGTAGGTACTAGCGTAGTTTGCCTTTGCTGATCGTTTGGTATACTTGTTCGCTGCTGTTCCTTATATGGTTTTCATAATTGCAAATGGTAAGGTAGCAATGATCAGTTTCTTTGAGTTTTTCGCTTTGATAACGCAGTGAACAGCTTACTTATGTTGTGATGCACGCGCTAACGCACACGCATCCCTTACATGTGAACAGTTGTATTTCTGTGCTGATGGTGAATATGCAAATGTGAAAATGTAATCAATATGTAACACATGTCATAGTATCTGGTAAGAAAAAAACGATCGTGGCATGTTTACGCGTTTGTGACGTTTTATTTGTGTTTTTTTAAATATTGTTTTAACACACGTGACTTGATTTGTTTATTATGTTATCTCTCGGCAGCTAATTTACGCTTGCGTAAAACCTTGCTTGTCTACAAAATATATTGTCATATACATATTTATCTAAAACGTAATATAGACCTCCTTTGGAGAGTCTAAACACAGCTTACACGCAGAGCTCAATGTGGACTGTGACACTGACGCTAACGCCGAAGTGATTACAATAAGCTCTGTTATTCTGCCAATAGAATCAAACTTGTCCATGCTCCGACAGTCACAAAGAAGCAAAATCTCCAGTCACTTTCATCAAAAACTGTCTCTGGGCAAAATATTGACACGGATTACTCCGCTTCCTTCGCCGCACAAAATGCATGAGTGCATGCGTGCGTTCGAATGTTCAATGCAATGCTAAGTTCGAAGGTAGAATGCAGTATTGGGTTCAAATTTTGAACGCATGGCTAGGTTCGAAGTTGAATGCTGAGCTGTTCGTCGAAAGAGTTTTCGGAACGAAGGTTTCGTTTAGCGCCGCTCGTGGACGAAATATTCGTTCTGAATTTTCCTTTGTAAATAGAAATATGTGTTGTACCCTACACGTTTTTGCACAGACTGGCCTGGTTGTCCAAGTACCAGATCACTGCGCTTCCTGTTGGCCGTTTGTATCCCCTCACAACCTTTAAAGCAGCTATCCCGCCAAATAACGGCAACTTACATTTCAAAACCGTTTATTAAAAACTCTATCCAGGTGTTCAGGTCAAATAATAATGTATATGTGCGATTAATTGTAAAGGATTTTTCTGGGTTCTTAAAATACCCGTGATTGAATATGCGTGAAATGAATTAGGACTCTTAATTCAACGCTCCAGTTTTGGGGTTTGGCGTGGCTGGTTTACCGGTCACGTTTTACCAAAACGTATATAGGAAAACATTAGGAAATCTACTTCTCTGAAACCACAAGTCGCAGAGGTCTCATATTGCCTGCAGCATACTCGTAAGCTTATGGTCTTTTCAATTGGTAACATTGGAGTCATTTAAAAGTTGTGAGGGGTTACCTTCTCTACCAAATACTACATATTTTCCCTTGTTTTCTTATTTCATATTCAAACCATTTAGGTATATGAATTAAATTGAATTGGGCTTTAAGGCGCACCAACACATGAAATGTTATATGGCACCTAACAGGCATGAACATGCCAGGCTCATCCTCCATGTACATCGAGCTGCAAATTATATTGTAGACACTCCATTTACGCTGAAGCCACGTTTATTGTTTTTCTGCCACTGATCTTAGTGATGTGAGCAAGATGGCACCTGAAACAATGCAAGGGTCATGATGCAGACCTTTAATGAACATGAATAAAAAATGACAAAATGAATATGAATGGGGGGGGTGGGGGGGGTGGGGGTGTCCTACCCCTCCGCATGTGACGGTGTGTTTGCAGTGGTTGTATTCTACCCCGGCAACCACACGGGGGGTTAGGCATATGAATACCTTTTAAAATGTTTATAATTAATGTATTAAAATGAAAATCGTCTTCATATAGAAAAAAACATTTTCTATCATTAAAACTTCTTTTGTGCCTGAAGAGCGTCGGTTTCATGCTCAACATTAACTTTTGTTTTGTGTAAGAAATATAGTGCAGAAATAAAATTCCGTGACTTTTCTTTGACTTTTGCATTATTTTGAAATTCCCCGAATTTTCCCTACAGTGAATTTGCTTTTGTCATTTCCCCTGTTTTTCAGAGGCTGTGGCCACCCTGCTTTATGTACAACCGAAACAAGTCGCGCAATCAGAGTAAATCTTGATTATACAGTACAGTTGGATGTTGGACGATGTACTACTAACCTTGAATTAATTAAAACAAGACAAGTGAGAAGTTTAAGTTTGAAAATAAGCATCCGGTGGCGGCAGACATTTAAAAGCCCTAATAAATGCAAATGAAAGAAAATCAGATTTCCTATGGCCTGATAAATTATAACATTGTTAAAACTTCGACAAATAAATAACATAGGCTATTCAAGTATAAAACATATTACATGTTACCACTAAGATCATATCATCTACTTATGGAAGAAGAAATATTTTCTCGTAATTACAACGCAGGGTTTGGCACAGCGTCGAATCAAACAGAAAAGAGAAAAATAAATTTATCGTGAAACGATAATGTAACAAAAAGTTAGATCATTAGTGAATAAATCCTCTCTTATACTAGGGTACATATGTCTTATAGGTTACATTGCACCATTGATTTTCCTTCTTCGTTGTATATAGGAATGATGTATGTCAAGAGACAAAAAATGCCCATTTTCTCCGTAGAAAGTTCTTAAACACTATCAATCAAAAGATATTACTTTGTGCAATAGAAAAATTCAATAAAAACAGGGGGTCATGCATGATGTAAGAAAAAGCCATTCCGTTCAATTCTATTTTGTCAATTCTGCGCATGCTCAAACAGCCTGCGGACCAATTCTCCCTGGTTTTACTTTCACTTTCATAGCTAGGTCAATTTTACTGAAACAACTCAAATAAAGACTAGGAAATGTTCCCAATACATCATTCTATGAATAACAGGTTAAAATGATAACAAATAATCACAACTGTACATTTTGTGGCATAATTTGCAATGGTGCAATGTAACCTATATCAGCATGCTAATGACTGTTTATAATCTATACAGTTTCGTCCATATATCACATACGACAAAACATATTTCTGTATGAGTGTCGATAGAAAACTGTCCGATTGTTTATAGGTATAAATGCCAATTTTCGGCAATAAATTACTTCCCATAGCAATCTATTGTTCGGGACGCTTGTTTCAGCCAAAGTTATTTTTACTTTTAAGACAAAATTCAACTAGGACCCGACTTAAAAGAATATAAGTGGAATAGACATTTTAGTGGTAAATAAGATAACTTTTCCAAATTTGTTGAGAAATAAAATATAAATAAAAAAAAGCACAGACTAAATTTTTTTCTGATGGGGCATGTTCAATGCAAAATTCTGCTGCATAAAAATATTTTTGTTCTAGAATTTGTATTCAAAAATGGTTTAGTGTGATGGATAAATGTAAATTAAGACACTCTGAAAGTTTTATAGCAAAATATCTAACATGATTTATGAAAATACTCAATGCTGACTGGCTATTGAGCAGTTATACAAAAGCTATAAAAACGTCGGAAAACATTCAAAACAACGATTACGTTATTTTAAGGCAACGTTACGTTCAAACAACACATTGAACTTGTTAGACACACGATAAAGCTGTATAATTTCTTCTTTTGATGCGGAGAAATGGACGTACAATGTAAGTTGTGAGAATGTGTGTGTATTATGAACAAAGCTGATAATGTGTATATAAAATACATAACAATCCATGTCAGATAAGAAATAAAATATTTCCAGCGAGTTTATATTGTGAGAGATCAAAACCTCGTGTTTGGGATTTGAAACACACTGGAGTTATTTGAGATTTCTTAAGTTTCTGCTACCCACGCAACAAGGAATTTACAATTTATAAAAAGCCCTACCTATAAAGTATTTTGGCTGCAAGATATTTATATCTCAACCGATTTTCAAAATTAATGTACATGTATTTCTATTTACCACTGAAAATTCTAGTTCTAACGATATATATTTTATTTACGTATTTTTAAAATTGCTCATTTTAATGCTGAAAAACCTTTGGCTGAAACAAGCGCCCGAACAATAGTCCTGCCCTGGGCCCAGTTGTTCAAATATTGGTTAGCTTAATCCTTGGTTAGTTGTAAACTTACATTTTCTCATAAAAAAAGTTTTGTACTACTAAAAGTATTTAATTTGCATTTCTTCTTAACGAAATGCTCTCATGTCTGGTAGAAATATTCATTTATCGGAAATTCAGAGAGATTTGAAATTTTGACAACGCTCGGTTAAGTGAACCGATCTTTGATCAACTGGGTCAATATTGCTGCGTTGCGAGCTACACAACCCTACTCCACGAAGGAGGGGAGGTTGGATTTTTCCATGCTCTGACGAGTTTAAGAGATTACTCACCTTTCTAGCAATACTGCTTTTGATGCAGTAAGAACAATGTAACTATTTATGGGTAAATATTAACAGTTGTAGTATCTGTATTGTATCACTTTTTAAAACGTTTTAATAGAACATGTAAGTGTACTCATATTAGGTAATTATTGTTTTAAATGTTAATAAATATATTTGTGTATACTTTTCCATAAACAATATACTAATTTTAGTATAGAAACACTAACACATAAACGCTCATGCGTTGTACATCATTCATAGAAACAAATTATTTCAGTATAGAAACACTATGTGTCCCCATAAAAAAATTCATGGATGATTGGAATTGAAACAAAAGCCAATTATAAAATACTAAAAGTGCAGAAGTCTGATGGTACATCGTGTCAATCAAATACGAATCTTTTTTTTTTTTAAATCTTACATTATTATAATGATCACTGGATAGAAACATCTACACAATGACATTTCGATATAACTGATAAGGGCCATTATGTCCCAACTCCTATCATACTAGCTACATGCTGAAATGTTAATGATATACTCTCATATTTTACATGGTGTTATTTTCAGATTGTTAAAAAACAACGACAATTGAATTGAAATGAATTGGGTTTTAAGGCGCACCAACACATGAAAGGTTATATGGCGCCTAACAGGCATGAACATGTCAGACTCATCCTCCATATACATCGAGATAAAAAATGGAAAATGGGCCTAGAACCTTCTCACCCTGAACTGCAGAGTTGCTGCAAATTCTATCGTAGAAACTCCATTTACTCTAGAGCCACGTTTATTGTTTTTCTGCCACTGCTATTTTGATGTGAGCGAGATGGCACCTGAAACATTGCAGGGATCATGATGAAGACCTTTAATGAACATGAACAAAAAATGATAAAATGAACCTGAATTTGGTGGTGGGGGAGTGGGGAGGGGGATTCTACCCATCTGCCTACCCCTCCAAAGGGATCTGCAGTGGCCCTATTCTTTGCCCTGTGTCCAAACGGGGGCCCCGGGAACCACACGTGGAAAAAAACACGAGAAAAATCTATATTCATTAGATGCAAGTATATATGTATAACTTAATCATTTCATTGTTAGGAATAGAAAATAATAAAAGTTACAAAACAATAACAACATGGATGAAATGAACATGCAAAGCTAACTTTAAAGATGATAACAAAATATTATGGAAATAACATTACCCATCTGCCTACCCCTCCGAAGGGATCTGCAGTGGCCCTATTCTTTGCCCCGTGTCCAAACGGGGGCCCCGGGAACCACACGGGAAAAAAAGCACGAGAAAAATCTATATTCATTAGATGCAAGTAAATATGTATAACTTAATCACTTCATTGTTAGGAATAGAAAATAATAAAAGTTACAAAACAATAACAACATGGATGGAATGAACATGCAAAGCTAACTTTAAAGATGATAACAAAATATTATGGAAATAACATTGTGTGAAAGGAAAGTATTTATGGAAAATATACAATAAAACCGTGTCATATACCATTTTGGCAGATGTATTGCAAAATCTTAAATATTGTAATATTAACAATAATTATGATGCTTAGCAAACGCAATGGGTTTACGGAATTAGAATTTATTTGGATCTTAAGACGCACCAGCACATAAAATGTTATATGGCGCCTAATAGGAATGAACATGCCACGTTTATTTTTCTGCCACTGCTCTAGTGATATGAGCGAGATGGCACCTGAAACAATACAGGGATCATGGTGAAGACCTTTACTGAGCATGAACAAAAAATTATAAAATGAGGTGGAGGTCGAGCGTGGCCGGGGGGGGGGGTGTCTACCACTCTGCATAACATAATCATCTAACGGGATCTGCAGTTGCCCTATTCTTTGCCCGGGAACCACACAGTGCGCAATGGGTTTACTATGGGGTTTTAAAGTAAAGGGCGGCATTTATTGAAAACTATACACAATTTTCATACATTCAGTTTCATTACAAAATCTATATCTTCTAAATTAAAGACAATATTAATATTCCGAGTATTACCGTGTTTTTTTAAACAAGTGCGGTAGGTATCAATGTTATTCTTTCCTGCCGGAAAAATGTACACTCAAAAATATAATGGTATTGATCACCTAACACGTGAACTACACAGTTCACAGATAGGATTATACTTAGAAATACCAATACATCTTCCCTCCCTTTTGGTAATTTAGGATTAAGACACCTAACTTTACATAAAATTATTCTCAGATATAATGGTAAAAATCAAAGTATTTCTGCTAACAACGTTCAGTCTTAAATATGTAATGGTGGAGACATTTTGCATAACCATACAATAATTGTTTGAACTGGTCGATTACTAAATTTTAACAAGTTTATCACGACACAATTCGAAAAGATTTACTGATTATTGCAATATTCAGAAAATCCACAGTCATTTAA
The DNA here is from genome assembly GCA_037043455.1 of Cyrtodaria siliqua. Taxonomy (NCBI): domain Eukaryota; kingdom Metazoa; phylum Mollusca; class Bivalvia; order Adapedonta; family Hiatellidae; genus Cyrtodaria; species Cyrtodaria siliqua. The sequence continues at coordinate 30,926 of JAWPHD010001472.1, read as the reverse complement.
AATATTTTCTATGTGGCATATTCACTTAGAGTGAACGTATCATTTATATGCATGTACTATCTATCTATCTATAGATACTGCAACACCCTCTTTCGCTATCTATCTATCTATCTATAGATACTGCAACACCCTCTTTCGAAGATTATGTGCAGGTGCGCGTCTGTGCAGTGTGAGAAAGATAAAAGGGGTAAAAGATGTCTTAAAAACAGGTGAAGGTGAAATAAAGATAATATGGTTAACTATTAAAAGTCTGAGCAAGACAAAGTGATTTTTAAAAGATAAAACAACGTTTCTTGTTTAAGGCATGGAGTGGGAGACGGTGCAAACGGCCAATTTGAATGAATCCAAACTTGGAAGCTTTGCTACATAAACTACAGCACATGTATGTCCTTTCTTGTTTTCTGCAGACAAGTCTTTTCTAAAAACCTATCAATTTTGACTTAATATAAAAATCAACAACTGCAATATTTTCACATATCATTATGTGTAAAAAATGGTTTTCTCTGCCTTCCCTTTCCGAATATAATGACTTTATTTTTAGTCGGGTTCACTTCTAATTTCCAAGTTTTGCAGTATATATACATCATAACATGACGAATAAGCGGCTTATTAGGCATCTTCAGTTGAATAATTATATAGTCGGGTGTAAGTTACGTTTACGTTCGCACATAATATACTCATACTATCTAGATATTGGTTTAATCTATTATTTAGCACGGCTGATTAAGTTTAAAAAGGAACTTAAAACTGTAATGCCGCCGTAATTATATGGAACAACAGCATCACCTTTGTTTTTCTGTTGTTGTTTTTTATATAAATATAACATACATTTTATAATGCCCTCAGCCAAGATTCTGGGATAATTCCAGATTTAACAAATATATTAACAAGTTTGCATATGTGTTACGTTTATTCGGCATAATGTTCATCAATAAATATCTGTTCTGCCGTTGGGTATCTACTACGAGTCACTTAACGCGCGGCACTGACGTTGTATCAATTGTTGATACTGTTCACTGCTTTTAATTTTCTTTTAGTATATATTTTTCGTTTTTAAGAATGCTCTTCCCACGTGTTGTGTTCATTCCACTGCAAATGGGTCCAAATCATATCTGTTTGTTTTATATGTGCACACAGGGAGTAAGTATTCCCTGGTGCACATCATTGACGAAACGATCCTTGTTTATATAATATCACACTGATATCAAGCACTCATGGATTATGAAGAGTTACCTTTTATTCTCACATATCCTGGAGTATGATATCGCTATTATAGTAAATTGCCAGTTAGTAGACGTGTCACCTTTGGCATTGCAGGAGATTAACATTGAGCAGCCGACAGAGATACTCAGGCATTGAATCCCACTATCGAGTGTCTTACTATGCGTGTTGTGCCTGAAATGAAACAAAGCACAGTACTTATTTTGTCAAATATGATTTAGATTACCGAAAGTTATCGAATACCGTTGAAAACTATTATTAAAAGCATCTCTATGAAACTACGACAAAAACCAATGTTTTTATGACTAGAGTAATGTGTGCTGGAAGTTTGTATCAGGTGGACAGGTCATATCTGCAGGATCTCAGGAGACTTCAGGGCGGCTCCAAATAACCTTACAAATATGTACTTTTGTTTTGTTTATACAATGTAGCATTAAGATGCACTATTCTTTTTCTCACTAAAGCTTTTCGTTTCACTAACGTTTACTTAATTTCACCTCTATACAGCCTTTTCTTCATCCACAGAACACCATTCAGTCAAGTTTTCGGGCTAATTTCATGCTTTTAAGGTTGAACTTACCATTGCGTCTTGTGGTGTTGCTTATTTGAGGGAACTGCATATTTGTTTCAGATTTCACTTTGGCATTATTGAGGAGATACTGTCGTATATTTCCGAAAGCACGTCCAACTAACGTCCATCGTGTGGGAATGACTTAATTCATTGTTGATTGTTGTCTCCATACATGTCACCCGACTGTATGGCCCCTAAAACCTCCTATTAGTAAAACATAAAACAGAACAGTATACACGTTTTCTAATTAATAACGTATTTTATATTCAGCTTGGTTTCTTGTCAACAGTTTCTTTTTTAAAATTGAATTATTTGCAATTTATACTGCCTTTTATGTCATTTTGTTATCCCGTTTCTGTATATCTGTTGCTGGTTGATTTCAAAACTAAATTATCACAACTTAGGACATTCAGTTTGTGGCTGATTCGATTTTCTTAATACATGGATACTAATCATTTAATCCTATCACTTACAAGAAGCACCGCTTGTCAGTGCAGACACTTGACTATATACAGTGTTTATTTATTGGGAAACTATGCTGAAGGGCAGACGACGTAGACGGCGAAGTGATGACAATAGCTAAATATGTGAACATTCACAACTAATGACATGGTTTAGTGCATTCTCTCTTTAAAAGAAATGAGAGAAATGTTCCTTACCATTTTGTGTTTTCAACGTCCAGAACAACCATTCTCTTGGAAAGTTGAAGCTGCCCTTGGAATGTCGAAGCTGCCCTTGGTCTGAATAGGCTGATAGCGATTAGAGAATACCCTTGGACGTTTGTCGTAGTCGCCCAGCGCGTCCCACAGTCTGAACCTCGAAGGTCTGGATCATTGCAAGAGTGGGACTGAAGGCCAACCAAATATTCTGTCAAATTAAGTACCTTCTCTAATTCTCCTATATTTCCAGGTCCAACAGAATCCTAAGCAAGAAAACATAGTCATCAGAATCACCCTCTACATAAATTTACAATCAATGCACTTTCTTAATATTTTCTCAAGAGTTTCGTATTATTTCCGGAAACAACTACTTACATCAGCTTCGACGGGATCCAGAGACGTTGGCATACTTTAGGACAGTGGCATCGGCTTATTTATGAAAATAAAAATAAAAAAAACTTGCTAAGAGTGGAGAATAATAGGGTCGAAACCTACTTGTCTGGAAGGCTTTCATCTGTTTGCCTTGGTTGTACCTCGTTGTTCTGCCTATTCGAACTCCGTAGCTGAAACAAAAATAATATAACAGTTGTCATACGTCCGTTTGAAACGCACTAGTTAATGTATTCGACATTCAGCATTCTTGAATAAATCAATGACCTGTCGAGGGAAATATAATCACCTGCTTTTGAAAGTTAAATATTTTATTATTTACTCTAAAATTACTAATACATTATAGTCTATTGCATAACTTACGGTCCGGGAGTGTAACAATATAAACAATTATGTTTTCGGTAAAGCACTAGAAGTATGATATCAGTGACGTTATTTAGAGGTAATAGAGGTTTGCCTTTTTATTATATACCTTACTATAAATGGAGAAGAAGAAAAACAACACGATACGATTTAAGCATATAAGTAGTTTTAAGGTGAAAACAATTGTTTTGCAAATAAATGAATTACGTAACGTTATGTTAAATTAATAAACTACTTTAAAATCAGTTTTCTGCCTTGCCTGTTTTTAAAAACCACGTCTGTCACTAGATCTACAATGATTTATTTCGACGTTTCAACGGAACTGGGCTGTGAAAACTGCAGTCGAGATTCCTGCGCTCTATAGCTCACCCCTATGACGTTTTTGGTGCTTGATGACGTTTAAGTCATGTTGCTTGATGACGTCGACGTCATCGCGTGCGGACAGTCTGTTGCTACTGTGCCGATTTTCCATAATCCATAGTGCTGGATTTCGAAAAAGGACTGTCAGATAATCTTTGTTTTTCTACTGAAATGTGTTACTATTTATAGTAAGGTATGTAAAAAGTAAGATTATATATCGATATCAGTTCTATTGATGACATCCGTAGAGTGGGTTCGGGTCAGTTCGGACGTCGGCATCGCCCGGACACTTGCTACAAATCACATTCCTTTGTTGTATTTAGATGTTTTACCGCGCATGTTTGAAAGCTCCTCACGCGTCATTTTTAAAAACACGTTGAAAGTCGCGGTAAACCGCGTGTTGAAAAAATAAGTTGATGTCCTATCTTCGACACACGGTTTATTGGTGTTATTGTCTTACTTCGTAGTTCATGTGTAAAATGTCTGAAGCTTTTACCTCCCTTGATATAAAGTCGAAATGACTGGTCCGGTAGTCGAAACATCCCGAATACATGTGCCAATCGTCCTCGGTGATGCCGATTGAAAACGACAAGTTCTGATTCGGTATATTTGACATCGGTTGGTAGAGCAGCTGTCTTTGACGTGTATAAAACAAGCGGATCGGGTTCAAACCTGGGCCTGGCTAATTTTTATTTTTATATTTTAGAACACTATAAAAATCATGTAGATCTATAAATAATGAAGACACGCACCATGCTTTTCTTCTTCTTTATTTTCCTTCTTTTTTTCTGCAATAAAAAATAAATAAATAAAAGTTAAAATTGTTAGTGATTGTTTAAATCTTTAGTGAAACACTGCGTATTAATGGTATTTTACCTGTGTATGCGCATGGGACTAAAAGTAAGCCGATATCATATTTGTTTATTCTACGTCCGAATAGACCCGATAGTCTGTCCGAATAGAGACGACATGTCCGTAACGACCCGAACGTGACGACTATACGATACTGTCACTGGCTCCCGTTTTTAAAACGGTACATTGATGAAAAATATATAGAAAGCTGGAATAAAGTTTAAATGCGTATATTTCCGTGACCTTTGCACTTTTTACAGCGTTGATTGTATTGATTTTTAATTTATACCGTAGGTGTCCGGTCTGACCCGAACCCACTCTAATTAATGTCTGCTATTTACGAAAATAAGTGGAAAACTTACTTATACGTGTTTTGGTATTGCGTTCTTCAAAATTGATTGATCTTTCTTGTCAGAATAAATTGGGAGGAGGCTCCTAGCGGGCTATCACATTGATGGAACTGCTGCAACAGTTGTGGCAGTGGACTCTGAAGACTTGCTGAGATTGGAAACTAGGGTCGACACCCGCTCGTCTGGAACACCTCCCACAGATAGCAATGGTAGCTACCTCCTTCTGTCTTGGTGTGGCTTCTTCGAACTCAGTCGATGTAAAACAAATCATACAAACGTGTATAAACAGTTCTTTGAAACGCTCTAGTTTATTCTACATTTAGCATATTCTTGCAAGAAATAATATGAACACAAGTTTAAAAGTTCCAGAAAAGAATATTTAACTGCCAGAATCAGTGTTGTATTAAGCACTATGGGTTAACATCCATGTCCGTAGCTCTCGAACATTACGGAAAAACAACAGCAATGTTATCTTGAAAACCCGCATCGAGAATGAATCGATACAGTAAAAGTACAGAACTTACTAATATTGCCTGAACTAATTTGGAGGATATGGTTCAGATCTCCTTGGATCAGATCTCCTTGGATGGGGTAGACGAGACATCTGGATCATAAACTGCTAGAAGTTGCAGTGGAGGGATTGCAAAATCCTCCAAATGCTCATCTACAAATATCAGCTCCTTCCTCCTGGTCACTGTCTACTTCAGGGCATATGTCCGTCTCGAATGCGGGGTGTGCGTCATAGGTTCGATCTCCGGCCAGGTCGACATACCAGACTTTATAAAAAAAAATGGTATAGTAGAACTCTTGCCTGACGATCAGCATATAAAGATTCGTGCTAGGACGTTTTCGCCCAGTTGTCAGAGCTTTACCAGACTGATGATGTTAATACTCCAGATCAGTGAGTTCTCCTGCAATGACAACACAAATAATATTTTTAAAACAGAGGCAAAATCTAAAACTTCAATATATACAATTACGAGCTTCGATCCTGAATTAAGCATTTAGTCATTTGTAACTAGAGGGTTGTTTTTGAATTGTCAATTATAGGTCGTGTAACATATGTGTTTGTAGCTTTTAGAAACAAACTGGTGCATTCCATTTTCCAGTGAGAGGCGCATTTTAAATGTATGACGCTTCCTTAATTTTTTTTGAATTTCTTACAAAGCTTTTGTAGCAATTAACTGAACTCTATTTACACGATATATGCACGTGTTTAAGATAAATTTGTGTTAATATTTCCATTGGGGCAAAAGTTGAAACAGTACAAAGACCCTTTTTACAAACAGAAGCAAATGTCCATATTACCATTCAGTTCAAATTATGTAGATATAAAATAAAACAAAAGCGATAGCCTCCAACCTAATTCATGATGGAACAAAGAGTAACATTTTAAAATTTCCTATAAAATTTACTGTGTATTTCCTTGGACTGGATGAACTTTTTAATAAGCAACGGTTCTCTGAGTATGTTTTCAGTATGACGAGGAAGCCAACGTACGACTGAGACTCTTCATTAGTATGGAAGGTCGCGGCAGTACGACGGTCCTCATTCCATCTGGCTATCAATCCACACTGTAGGTCGTGGCAGTACGACGGTCCTAATTCCATCTGGCTATCCATCCAAACTGTAGGTCGTGGCAGTACGACGGTCCTCATTCCATCTGGCTATCAATCCAAACTGTAGGTCGTGGCAGTACGACGGTCCTCATTCCATCTGGCTATCCATCCACAATATATGCACGAAAGCGGCTCTCACCAGCCAAAGAGTTGAACAATAGAGAAACTATTTAACTGGACAGGACGCGAGGGACTAAAATGTGGTACGCGACGGGACGTGACAAGACGTTACGGACAACCCGATTCATGTATAGCCCCTTATTCACTTTGTGACAGCAGAGGTTATTGTAAACAACATTTTGATCAGAAAATGAAAACACTTCCTATTGCGATGATTCAACCTCTCGCAAACGTCCGGGCTGCATCTAGAACAAAAATCATAGTTTGCAAATGTAACAGTTGAAATATGAATTGGGTTTGATGGCACCGAAAAACATAGGTTATATGGCGCCATGATGGATATGAACTTTCTGGATCCAAGACATAAAACCATATGACATGGATCCAGAAACTTCACAACCGATGTAGAAATAAGAGTTACTGAAACTCCAACTTTTTAAACCCTATTAACGCCTCTTACGATCATGCAAGAGTCAAGCAGTCATATCAATTCTTGTTTTTGTTTAACCACACCAAAACCACACGGATCTGTTTGTTGGTTGTAAGTCAAAAATGTAGGACAATATTGGTAACAATGACCTACTTTTATAGGAATAGATAAATGCCATTAGTAAGTAAATATGTATGAAGTGTACAATATGTATGAAGTGTACAAACTACATAAACTAAAGAGGAGAGTTACTAATTACAGTTTATCTGTGATCCAAACTGCCGAATTCACTATCCACCAAAAATAGACGCTTACGACGGGACGCGACGACACGCGACGGAACGTGATGGTAGGGGCCTACGTCATGGAACAAAAAGGTTTTATGCGATGAGACGCGAGATACAAACGTGTTACGCGATGGGACGCGGCAAAACGTTATGGACCACCTGATTCCTAGATAGCTCCCGATTCACTTTGTGAAAGGAGGGGGTTTTTTGTAAACAAAATTATGATCAGAAAATTGAAATATGAAAATAAAAACGTTTCCTACCTCCTACTGGGATGATTCAACCTCTCGCAAACATATGGACTGATCTAGAACAAAAATCATACGTTGCAATGTAACAAATAAGGCATTCTGAGGTTGGTGCAAAGATACTTTTGTGTTTTTACAAAACAAAGTTCATCAGACATGCTTCATGCATGTTTAATGCTAACTAGTTATTTTCTCATTTCATATTTTATTGAGTGGTTAATTTTAAAACATACAGCAGTAAATGTATTCGGAACTGAATATCCTTAAACTGGGCTCAGGTATGTCTTGATTGTAAATCATACGCGTTATCATACGGTAGATCATAATATTTTATGTGGAAAACTCACACTTATGGGTGTTGCAAACACAGCCTGGTTTTTGTCTTATTTAAGCAATAGAAAGCAAATTGTTAATGTCAACAATACACAATCCGATTTAGCTGATGTGACATGTGGAGTTTCTCAGGGCAGCATTTTAGGTCCCCTTTTGTTTTTGTGTTATGTGAACGATATGTTTTTACGCATAGACCCAGACTGCAAACTTTTATTATATGCCGATGACAGCGCAAATGTATTTCCTCACAGTGACCGAACTTTTGTATCTGCATTTTAGAAACTTGTTCTTCCTGGCTGGTTGACAACCAATTATCTACAAAATGTCTAGGATATCTAGGATTGTCAATTGAATTATTGATAGTATTTAATCTGGGGGTGGGGGTGTAAAGATCCCTTTGAATGTGAATTATTTATTTATTATTTTATTTTTGTTTTTATACAATGGAGTGGGGGAGGGGACGATGGGGTGGGTGTGATTTATTTATTAATCTTATTTTTGCTCTTTATACAATGGCAGTAAATGAATATTACACTATTTTCTAAATCAGTGACAACACATTTTAAAACTAAATTGAAACTGGAAAGTACATGACCATATCTTCTATGTCCAAATGTAATGAGCTTGATCAAGAGTGGAAGAGATATAAACCTATAAACATCGCTTATCATATAAATACGCTAAGTTTTATGTGATATTTGACATGGTACATGGTGTGGACCATCACCATTTGGTTCCATGTAAGCCAAGGGATGCTAGGAACCAAAAGTGCATAGGTAGCCATTTAAAATACTATAGTATACCCAAATGTGGTAGAACGAGTAAAATACATTAGGTAAACACAGCTTATGTGCAAAATTCGAGGAGACTGTAAGATTCCCACGCCAATCAACCCCGCGTCGATCTAAAATGAAATTACCTCGATAAGTTTACTTGTTTTTGGCAACTGAGGAAACATACGCAGATGTGGCGTTTTCATGAAGTCGTAATGTGGGAGTGTTGCCCATATAACATAAATACACGCACAATAAAAATGATAAGTAATGTTTTACTAACCGTAATATCTGTAATTCTCAGCTCTCCACACCAGATAAAAACAGTCGTTGTACTGAAGACGTTGGAATGTTGAAGTCGGAATGATCGACAGCCATTGGCTTCATATAGCTACGGTTGTTGAGGTCGAATTCATTCACGTTGTCACGTAGCAATGAACCACAAAGCTCTCACATGGAAACCTGTTTAAAACTTGCTATAGGGAGTAATCTGACATAATTCGCCGACTATCAGACGCAGATCAATGGGTGAGGTGGGATAGCCGACTTGCGCCACATTTAAATATAAAATATAGTACAACACCTAATCCTAAAAGGACTGCAACATCCCTAAACGTTAGATATATGTGCCCATTTCGTGTTCTGTTTAAAACTGCAGACGGACGGCCGACGTTTTAATCTTTGTTTTCTGGAAATGACCGATTCAAGTTCTAAATAGAAAAGACTCAAAATCATCACAATAATTCAAGCCAAAATGACGGCTGAAAATATAAAATAAGTTCAAGCATGTTTACAACTAAAGTTTCGGAAAAGGACGGAAAATACACAGATCGGGTATGTATAGTCTAATCATATTTGAAACCCCACTTGATCCACCTTTAGCCCACGTGCACACAAATTCCGTAAACACCGATCGGGGTGATTGAAATATTCGAACAGAGACACGCTGTCAGTCAGAATAATAACATGCTTTGTCACAAAACTGGTCGAGCAACCAACAAGTTCGTCATTGATCGTATTCAATTCAATTCAATTTTATATATTTTGTATACGATCTTGGTTTGAAATTATTTTATATCAAAGATAATGTACTCTACAAATGTTGCATTCAATAATAAATGAATCGGAACGAAGGCAAAAAGCGCATTTAGATCCTGTTCATGCATAGATGATTTTTGTCTTGCCGTCGAAGAAAGGGATCACTGCGACGACGGCGGCGGTGGCGGCGGTGTCAACATTTAAGTTACATTTTTGCAATACGTGTTTTACATTCTAATAACTTCAACATTTCATTCAAACTTTGCATTTGTCTTCAGTATCATCAAGGCCACACAGACACACACTATAGATGGAGTGTGCGGCACTTTCTGGCGAGGTTTCTGAATACATCACGCGACAACTGCCGTTTTATTTACAATTTACTAAATATAAAATACCAGACGTTCATGCATAAAACGGAAGTTTCCAAATACAGAACGAGATTCGATCGACCGTCATATATAACCTGACATGTGTTGAAAATGACGAAAAACATCATACAAACAAACAAACAAAAAGTAACTATGATCGGTATGATATCCTTCTCTTTGATCAGTTCTTTGCATGCAATGTGATATTTAAGGTTGAGTCAATTGAAATGGCTATGTTTATGTAGGCATTGCGTGATGTTTTCAGAACGTGTGGATGGGGTCGGGCAGGATTCTCTACCTTTTATTTTCCATTGGCCGCTTCATAACTCTATGGTAGGTATCTTAACAAAGTGTCTTTTGCGGAGTTAACTTTTATTCTCACACCTAAGCCATTTTAAGTTAATTCATCTCATGTATATAAGAGTGACGCTTATTCTGTAAATGTTTCTTTTACATATCAACTGACTATTATAATTGAGAGATCAAACGAAATTAATTTTCTTACTTAATATCTTACCTGAAGCATGTCCAGACTTTGTTCTATGTGCATGATTTCGTCATTGTCAAAACTCAACTGAATCTTAAATGACAAAACGGGATTACCGTGAATAAAAAAAAAATATATGTTTTTTTTTTCAGTATTCAGTAATTAAAGGCAACGTAGAGATGGCTTTTATTTAACTTGATATAAGCATTATTATCATCATCATTTACGACTAGTTACATCACAATCTTGAATATGAACATGGAAAACAAAACAGAAAACAGATTTTAATTGCGATTCGTTCGTCCGTTACAATGTTCGTGCGCGCTGCATAGCTCACACGTGCATGCACGGATTTTGAATAAATTGGCACATATACTCATCTCATCAAGACGACGCGCAGAACCCAAAACCGGATCTGTGTCATCAAGGTTAATGTCATAAAGGTCATCATAAAGGTCATATAAAGGTCTTAGATGCATATATAATAAGGTCCATTTCGTGTCCGCACCATAACGTGTCCGCACCATAACTTTTTCGTGCATGGAGGTATTTTGAAATAAAATTGACACAAATACCCATCTCATCGAGACGACATGCAGAACTCAACACCCGGGTCTGTATCTTCAAGGTCAATGTCATAAAGGTTATTCAGCTGATTCTTATATGGGTTTTATATTTGGTTAACAAACTATGAATCAGGTAGTTGAGGATAAGCATGGATTACAACTTCAATTCCTAGTTAACTCGTCTAAAAGACTTGAATGGTATAATACTATTTAAACACATATTTTGCAATTTTCAAAGGTTACCGTTATACTTCCTGAACTGACGTTTTCGTAGTGTATCATGCGCAGGGTGACTATACCACATGACCTATGACGTCATTATTGCTAATTCTTGAAGAAAAAATTTGTAAACATTCGCCCACATTGAAAGCTTCAGAGTGCGATAAGATTTGTATTTCTTAACCATTTTCTGCCAAAGAAAGCGCATTCGAACGCAAAACATGCACGCTACCCTCGACTGATATTATTTTTTGGTGAAAGTTGGTACTTTTGGAAAACACTTTGGAAAACTTCTGAAAATGCACCAGAACAAATTGCTAATAATCCATGAAGCGTACTTTAATTTTGCGCATATTATGAACAAAATTCATGCATATACCCCGTTTTTATCACGAAAACGTCCACAATATTATTTCACATCAGGTAAGCGAAAGGGTTTTGTGTCAAAGAACCAGTTCGCAAGAATTAATGCATTTTCAAGTTATGCTAATCCGTGAAGTCGATTATTTTATGCTAAACCGTGAAGTCATTTGTGTCGTCAATTATCTAAAACTTGATAAACCCTAAGTTTTTATCGCTATTTTGTCCGTCGTCAGACTTCGTCCGTCGCTGTTGACTTCCGTTGTCATCGTAAACATTTAAACAACATCTCTGAAACTACTGGGCGATATTGCATAAGACTTCACAGGAACGATTTATGGGTGGTTATCTCTCAATGTTATTCAGAATCTGGCAATCAACCCAGAACTCGGGTTGTCATGCCAACAGAAGGAAAATATAGGAAGGTGGGATATAGTCCTGCAGTTTTATATTCCAGAAAAGTCCATTATAAACCCTTACTAAACACAGGGCTTTATATATGACGGGGATATGACACGGCAGTACAAACGCTTTATTCAACTGAAAAAACTTGTCGTACAGGTAAGTTTATCGATTATACGCTGCATTTATCGATTTTTACTACTCTTATCGTGGCGGTATGCGAGAGGCCTCGATGTACGGCGCACTCATCTTCATTGCAAACAGACATTATATATCCTTGTTTTGCTTTTTTTTTTATATATTTTAGATTGCCAGAAAGACAAATAAATAACCTTTCTAATGGTGTAATTTTATTCCAAATAACGGTTAAATAAATAGGCAAAATCTCGAGTTGGAACGGAAATGTATCGCATTTTTGATTTTCTTAAAGCGTTTACGCACATCACCATATGTTTATTCTTTCGATCATCAAACACTTATTGTTTCATAAATATTTAAATAAGATGCATGGTTAGAAATCCATATAAATAACCTTTCTAATGGTGTAATTTTATTCCAAATAACGGTTAAATAAATAGGTAAAATCTCGAGTTGGAAAGGAAATATATCGCATTTTTTCTTTCCTTAAAGCATTAACGCACATCACCGTGTGTTTATTGTTTTGGTTACATGTATTGTTTAATGTATATTTACATAAGATGCATGGTTAGAAAGCCAAATAAATAACCTTTCTATTGATTGATGTTATTTCGAACAATTTCTTCAAAGGTTAAATGAACGAGGAGAATCTCGAGTCGGTAAATAAAAGCGTTGCCGCAGTCGTCAAGCAGTTCTTTTTGTTTCAGTCCAGATAATGTTTGGATAACAAAACATTTAAAAGACTTATTAAGCGAACAAACTTAAATTATCTTTTTAACTTTTCCATAGATGTTTGTTAACAACAACTGGTAAAATCTCGACTGCATTGTGTGAGCAATTAAGAATCGCGTGATTAATGTATTCTATTGACATATCGATTGAGTAATTAACAAACACACATGTATCGGTAAAAAAAAAAGTAAGACCGGCAAACGTGGTAATGATAATTCGAACTACACATTATTAGTGTTTGCTTGTTTTCTTCGCGGTTTTAAAGTCGGCTGATTTAGTCTTTCATTTAAAATTGTTGACAAAATCTAATTGCAATGATTATAAAATGCTCTCATTTCCAAGTTAGTTGCTACAAAACGTAATTGTAAGTATCCTTTTCACGATTTGCGCGGGTTGTTCGTGTTTTTAGCACATTTTAATGGCTTTATTTTGTGTTTTGTTCTCAAACCAGGATGTGTGAAATTGCGATGAAAAAAAGATGACCGACGTTCGTGCAGTTTCTTTTTTTTATACGCCTTTCACGATTTTGTATATTTGTCGATCTTTGTTTATCGTACAAAACATATGCAATTCGTGTTTGGTGTAGTTTTTAAGTGGGTTATGATTTTGATCTGAACAATATATATATATATTTAACTTAGCATTTTGAACGTGTTTTTTTCTCTCTACTGGATTAGCATGTATATTTTATGGAAGGGTATTTTTGTTTTCTCTCAATTAAACCGTACCTGTTGATGATTGCAAGTAATAACATACATATTGAAATTGTGTTTAGGGTAGTTTTTAAGTGGGTAAGTTGTTAAAATCAAAGTCTTAATAACCCACTTAAAACTACCATAAACACATGCAATCATCAACAGGTACTGTGTAAGTGAGAAAAAAATTACCCTTTCATAAAATACACATGTTGATCCAAGAGATTTTTTTTTTCAAAATGGCCAAGTTAAAAAATGTGTTTTTTTAAAATCAAAGTCATAATCCATTTAAAACTAAAATAAACACAATTTCAATATGTCTGTTATTACTTGCTAGCATCAACAGGTACTGTTTAATTGAGAGAAAAAAGATTTCCCTTTCATAAAATATACATGTTGATCCAAGAGAATTATTTTTTTCAAAATGGCCAAGTTAAAAAAATAACTATTTTGTTAAAATCAAAGTCACAATCCACTTAAAAACTACCCTAAATACAATTTCAATATGTCTGTTAGTACATGCAATCATCAAAAGGTACTGTGTAAGTGAGAAAAAAAATTGTCCTTCCATAAATTATATATGTTGATCCAAGATATTTTATTTTCAAAAAGTCACACTTTTCCAATATCTACACTAAAGTCACACTTTTCCCATATCTACATGTAGATATGGGAAAAGTGTGACTTTAGTGTTTACATGGGTCGTTTGTAATTGCTTATTGTGGTTTAGTTCTAGCATTGCCCATGAAAAAAATAAAATGAAATGATGTAAAAATGATTGAATTGGTATTTCCTTTTTATTTTATTGAAAAACATTCAACCCATCGATATATATAACCCAAAACGTGAGCGGTGTAGTTAGCAGTTTTGAGAAGTGTATGTTGATCCAAGATCTTTTTTCCTTTTCAAAATGGCGAAGTTAAAATATTTTTTTTTGCTAAAATCAAAATCATAATCCACTTAAAAACTCTAAACATAAATTCAATATGTATGTTATTACTTGCAATCATTAACAGGTACGGTTTAATTTAGAAAAAAAAATACCCTTCCATAAAATATACATGTTGATCCAAGAACTTTTTTTTTCAAAATGGCAAAGTTAAATTATTTTTTTTTGCTAAAATCAAAATCATAATCCATTAAAAACTACCCTAAACATAATTTCAATATGTATGTTGTTACTTGCAATCATCAACATTAACAGCAACCATCATTAATTGAGAAAAAAAAGTTTACCGTTCCATAAAATATACATTATAATCCAAGAGAGAAAAAAACACGTTCAAAATGGCCAAGCTAAAAAAATAAATATATGTTGAAATCAAAGTCATAACTCACTTAAAAATTACACCAAACACAAATTGCATATGTTTTGTATGATAAACAAAGATCGACAAATATATAAAAAGCATGATAGACGTATAAAACAAACAAACAAGAAACTGCACGAACATCGGAAATATTTTTTCCACACATTCTGGTTTGAGAACAAAACACTAAAACAAAGCAATTAAAAACGGGCTAAAAGCATGAACAACACACGCAAATCGTGGAAAGGATACTTACAATTATGTTTTGCAGCAACTAACTTGGAAATGAGAGCATTTTATAATCATTGCAACAAGATTTTGTCAACAATTTTAGCTGGTTAAAAGACTAAATCAGCCGACTTTAAAACCGAGAAGAAAACAAAACAAACACTAATAATGTGTTGTTCGAATTATCATTACCACGTTTGCCGGTCTTACTTTTTTATTGATACATGTGTGTTTGTTAATTACTCAAACGATATGCCAATAGAATACATTAATCACACGATTCTTAATTGCTCAAACAATGCAGTCGAGGTTTTACCAGTTGTTATTAACAAACATCTATAGAAAAGTTAAAAAATATAATTTAATTTTGCTCACTTAATAAATCATTTAAATGTATTGTTATCGTCACAAACATTATCTAGACTTAAAAAAAAAGAAATAACCGATTGATGATTGCGGCAACGCTTTTATTTTGTTTACCGACTCGAGATTCTCCTCGCTCAGTTAACCTTTGAACACATTGTTCGAAATAACATCAATCAATAGAAAGGTTATTTATTTGGTTTTCTAATCATGTATCGTATGTAAATATTCATTAAACAATACATGTAACCAAAACAATAAACACGGTATGTGCGTAAACGCTTTAAAAAAAGAGAAAAACTGCAATATGGTTCCTTTCCAACTAGAGATTTTACCTATTTATTTAACCGTTATTTGGAATAAAATTACACCATTAGAAAGGTTATTTATTTGGCTTTCTGGCAATCTAAACTATATAAAAAAAACAATAAAACAAGGATATATAATGTCTGTTTGCAATGTAAATGGCTGTGCCGTACATCGAGGCCTCTTGCATACCGCCACGATAAGCGTAGTAAAAATCGACAAATGCAGCGTACAATCGATAAACTTACCTTACTTAACCTTGCTTGTTTTATGTATTTTTTTTAGTATAGTACGATGTTTTGATGATCAAAAAACGACGGAAATGCTCGATCATTGAATCTTGTACCAGTTAGCCTACTAACAATACAGAATACACAATATGTGCATACCTTGATACCATAGAACTTATGAGCTCAATGAGGGTACCCTTCTTTTCAAATCTCATTTTGACATATTTACGTAAAACTGATTACATTTTATATAATAACAATTTAGTAGAAGGGTCACAGAAAGCACTTGAGTTTTATTTAAATATTGTTTACGCTCATTTTTCGTCAAGCCATTTAAGTACCGTGATACCACAGAACACCATGCTTTATCTTTTACTTATTTAGTCATTCGTTTAACAATCATTGAGTTATATTGTTAGTTTGTGTTTATCAAATATATCAATATCAAAGCAAATGAAATAAATAAATTTATCATGCAGACATGCACTTTTCTATGGTGGCTGATTTCTGCAATGTCGTCTTTTCGTTATTTCGCCGCGAAAAGACGACAAAACGAAAAGACGCCAAATACAGAACGAAAAGACGACAGAACGAAAAAAAGACATTTCATGTGCGAAAAGACGACAGAACGCCACGCGAAAAGACGAGAGACGACACTTCAGCCGCGAAAAGACGCCATTTGATATTGTCGTCTTTTCGTTATTTCGTGTGGCCTTCTGTCGTCTTTTCGCGATGCATTTGTCGCATTTTCGTTCTGTCGTTTTTTCGTTCTGTCGTCTTGTCGTTCTGTCGTCTTTACGCGATGCATTTGGCATCATTTCGTTCTGTCGATCTGTCGTCTTTTCGTTCTGTCGTCTTTTCGATCTGTCATCCTGTCGTCCTGTCGAATCTTTTTTAATTTTCTGTTTTCCCAGCAGGGAGGAGTTTACATGGGAAGAACCACATCAAAACATCAAAACATCAAAACAACTATGTTGACTCAAAAATGTATTTCTCAACCGATTTTCAAAAACTGCCGGGAGGAATACAGTACCAAGAAAATAGGTGGGATTGTGGGTACCGGTTGGATCTAAATCTACCATAAAAAAAGCTACGGGCAGTTCAACCAAATCAAATCAATAATACATTTTATTTCAGGTCGACAAGATATGTAAGTTGCAACTCGCACACTATAATGAGTTAAAATGGTTTGATTTTAATGAAACTTTACATGTGTGTTACTCTTGGGTGAGGTATGACGCATTTTTCTACATGTTGGCGTTATTTCGTCAAAGGTTAATGTCAATGACATTGAAATTGGTTTCCGTTCACTATCTAGATTACGCATGGTCTGGTTTTAATGAAACTTTTGCATATTATTTTAAAATGTGCAAGACCCTTATTAATTTTCTGTGCCAGCTGGTCAAACATTAGTCATAGCGCCCCGAAAAATTACATTTGAACTGACTTCAGCTCAACATCTGCAGTTCTAATGATCTGATAGTTATGACATTTTGCAGGAATGTTAGTTACTTTTCTCCCGTTGATTTCGTTGTCAGTGAGCCTGTCTAGCAGACGTGAGAATCATGGCTCTGTGGTAGTGTGTACCTACCATAGTGTGTACCTACCATAGTGCGTACCTACCATAGCATGGCTCTTATGGTAGTGTGTACCTACCATAGCATGGCTCTTAAGGTAGTGTGTACCTACCATAGCATGGCTCTTATGGTAGTGTGTACCTACCATAGCATGGCTCTTATGGTAGTGTGTACCTACCATAGAGCCTTATGTAGTGTGTACCTACCATAGCATGGCTCTTATGGTAGTGTGTACCTACTATAGCATGTCTCTTATGGTAGTGTGTACGTACCATAGCATGGCTCTTATGGTCGTGTGTACGTACCATAGCATGGCTCTTATGGTAGTCTGTACCTACAATAGCATGTCTCTTATGGTAGTGTGTACGTACCGTATCATGGCTCTTATGGTAGTGTGTACCTACCGTAGCATGTCTCTTATGGTAGTGTGTACCTACCATAGCATGGCTCTTATTGTAGTGTGTACCTACAATAGCATGGATTTTATGGTAGAGTGTACCTACCATAGCATGGCTCCTTATGGTAGTGTGTACCTACCATAGCATGGCTCTTATGGTAGTGTGTACCTACAATAGCATGGATTTTATGGTAGTGTGTACATACCTAGCATGGCTCTTATGGTAGTGTGTACCTTCCATAGAGCTTTATGTAGTGTATACCTACCATAGCATGGCTCTTATGGTAGTGTGTACCTACCATAGCATGGCTCTTATGGTAGTGTGTACCTACCATAGCATGGCTCTTATGGTAGTGTGTACCTACAATAGCATGGATTTTATGGTAGAGTGTACCTACCATAGCATGGCTCCTTATGGTAGTGTGTACCTACCATAGCATGGCTCTTATGGTAGTGTGTACCTACCATAGCATGGCTCTGATGGTAGTGTGTACCTACCGTAGCATGGCTCTGATGGTAGTGTGTACCTACCGTAGCATGGCTCTTATGGTAGTGTGTACGTACCATAGTATGGCTCTTATGGCAGTGTGTACCTACCATAGCATGGCTCGTATGGTAGTGTGTACCTACCATATCATGGCTCTTATGGTAGTGTGTACCTACAATAGTATGGCTCATATGGTAGTGTGTACCTACAATAGCATGGATTTTATGGTAGTGTGTACCTACCATAGCATGGCTCCTTATGGTAGTGTGTACCTACAATAGCATGGTTCTTATGGTAGTGTGTACCTACCATAGCATGGCTCTTATGGTAGTGTGTACGTACCATAGCATGGCTCTTATGGTAGCATGTCTCTTATGGTAGTGTGTACCTACCGTAGCATGGCTCTTATGGTAGTGTGTACCTACCATAGCATGGCTCGTATGGTAGTGTGTACCTACCAATGACTCTTATGGTAGTGTGTACCTACCATAGCATGGCTCTTATGGTAGTGTGTACCTACAATAGCATGGCTCTTATGGTAGTGTGTACCTACCATAGCATGGCTCTTATGGTAGTGTGTACCTACAATAGCATGGCTCTTATGGTAGTGTGTACGTACCATAGGATGGCTCTTATGGTAGTGTGTACGTACCATAGCATGGCTATTATGGTAGTGTGTACCTACAATAGCATGGCTTTGATGGTAGTGTGTACCTACAATAGCATGGCTCTTATGGTAGTGTGTACCTACCATAGCATGGCTCTTATGGTAGTGTGTCCCTACAATAGTATGGCTCTTATGGTAGTGTGTACCTACAATAGCATGGCTCTTATGGTAGTGTTTACCTACAATAGCATGGCTCTGATGGTAGCGCATACCTAGAAATAGAGCCATGATTCCCAAGCATTGAATAGGTAGAACCCCGTACCGACCCCATACACACTTTTCCGACGAGTTTTCTGAAGATGTAATGCCTGCATAAACAACTTCCGTATTTTAATAGAACAAACCTTAAATACCACACTTGCATGCATACAACTCACAAAAGAAAAGAATGACACGCCGATATAGTCGGTTTTTGTAAGCCACTGTTAAATTCGGAATGTTTCATTGTATGTTCGAAATAATCTCGTTCTCGTGTGACGTCTCGTTTCGTATTTGGAAACTTAACCCCGCCCTACTCACACACCTGACAATTTCCGGTTAACGTTATTTTTTGTGTCAGTTGAGGGTTTGAGTTTCCAAATACGGAACGACACAGCGCGAGATATTTGCGAAAGGTAAACATTCCAGAAACGAATGTCTGCTGAAACATGGACAGTCGTACAAAATAAGCCTAGATCGACAAGATATTCTTCTTTTTGGTGAGTTTAATGCATGTACGCGCGACGTTTAAGTCTATTGAAATACGGCGGATGTTTATGTAGACATTGCTTGATGTCTTCAAAAACCTCACTTTGGCATCTACCTATTCTATAATGGTACTCTGTGGTAGCTACATACCATAATAGCTATGACTGTCTATGTGACGGTAAACAAAAAGTGACATTAAAAAAGTATATGTGAAGATTAAAAGTATATGTTTATTCACGGGTTCTTAGAATACCCGCGATTGAATGTGTGTGAAATGAATTGAGTTGGTAACTCTTAATACAGCGGTCCAGTTTTGGGGTTATATAGTTCTGGGGTTATATAGTTCTGGGGTTATATAGTCTTGGGGTTTGGACTCTCAAAATATGGAAGTTATGTGTATACCTCGTCGTCAGTATGTTTAGAAACGGAGTACATATGCTGAACGAGTACATACGCTGAACGAGTACATATACTGAACGAATACATATGCTGAACAAAAAAAGAAACGGCCGACTTTTTTGCTGGTATTTCCATAGGTTAGTATTTGAGGGGTATAAAAGCTTAAACAACGTTTTAAACAATGCTTGATGCTTGTAAGCTTCGTAAGTGAGTACTAAATATCCCATTAAACGGTTTCAAATTTGCCAATCAATGATCTTTTATGGATGATATGGAAATGTTAAAGGAAGCTAATTTGATGACTGTTGATAATCAAAAGCTGTCATCTACACAATCTGTGTTACGTTTTTTGTGATTTTTTTTTTATAAGGAACACATAGAGAATAGTGTCTCGGACAAGTTTTGGTAATTTTCGAAGATTTAATTAGTTTTTGTGGCTAAAATGCATGTTTTAAGAAAAAGGTGGCTAACTCCCTTGGGTACTGAACTTTTCAAAAACATCTTTGTTTGGACTATTTTTGGAAGTCTATCTAATTATTCTTATTCATTCATTTTTCCCTGTTTTGCTGTCTAGACAATCAGCATCAACATCAGCGGAAGTTTTTTTTTGTTCAGTATATGTTGTAACATTTGTCTTTTGTTTGCGGGATATATCTACCCGACACTCGTTTATTTCATGTTCTCTCTATTATATGGAATGCTCATTTTAGCAACGTGTTCTGTGTTCTGTATACATTTTATTGATTGCAGTCACCACGATTCCTGATCTTGACTCTTACCTTATAAATAATAGACTAAAGTAAAAGCATTTTGCCAATCTCAAAAAGATCATTTTTGAACATGAATTAATAATGTACTTTGCTCAGCAACCGTGTCATGAAAGAAAAGGCAAATTGTCTGACACATGAAAGGGTAATGTTTATATGTCCTTTGGGAGTTGCTATTAATTATGGAAACGAAAACGAAAGCAAAATGGGTGTGCTGAAATTTCTGTTGAAAGAAGATGGGGCTGCTCAAAGAACGTTACGCTGGAGTGATAACGTTATCAATCAAACGCGCGGGTTCCGACGATGCTATGGAATGGAAGTAAATGAAATTCAACCCAGTTACTAAAATGATTACTAAGGTCATATCTGTAGTTTTACCCAATTTTGGACCGACCTAGTTTAAAGTAAATATTTGACGCAAGATGTTTTGAAAACAGTGTCATGTTGAGGCAAATGTCATTATGAGTATTTGCTGATTTTGGGTATATAAGAAAAACTTCCAGAAAATAAAGTGCCAAATACGAAGTGAAGACAAGTAATACGACTGTGTTTGTGTATTTTTGAGAGCAAATTACTGCTTCAGTTGTGTAATATTTGAAATAATTAGTTTTTCTAGAAAACGTTGATGAACGATATACCGACCTATATGCAAACTGCGATCAAGTAACAACATAAACAATATTTACCTCTGTTATATATCTTGATTAAATCTGAAGTATATCTAAATACTATAGAATGCACCCAGTGGTATATATCTAAATACTATAGAATGCACCCAGTGGTATATATCTAAATACTATAGAATGCACCCAGTGGTATATATCTAAATACTATAGAATGCACCCAGTGGTAGAGCGTCGGACTCGATAACAAATAGATAGGAAACAGTGAATGCGTCTAATATCAGGTGACAGTGCGTAGGGCTTATGATGATTTCAGTGGTTCATGTAGGGAGTTTCCAATCTGTTTGTTATTAGGTCAGTGGTTATTTATCCTACAGCAAGATAGTTAATCACATTGCTAAGTACTGGTTCTACCCAGGAAGTCACCGAAAGAGATTAAAATAAGTTGCAAGAATTTGTTTCGCAATCGACGTAAAAGAAATATGTTTAAAGGGAATGTAGCGCCACAGCCAAACTATCTTTATTATTGAGAGTTCTGAAAAAAAATGAATAAGGTGAAAGAATTTCCGAAATCGGATGATAAACAAAGAAGTTATGATTATTTGAAGGTTCTGTTGAAACGGATATGGAAGCCGCCATTTTGAGAGCTATGACATCACAGTTCTAATGACCATATATGGAATGTTTATAAATATGAAAAATTACTGATTAGTAGGAAAAATTGACAGCTACTGTATGAAAAATATGTATACTTAATGGCAATAATGCTTTATATGACTAGTAAAGGATTTTGCATTCATTTGCAGCAACTCTCTTTGCTTTAAATGATTTTGATCAATATTCCATATATGGTAATTTGGAATTATGACGTCATAGTTCTAAAAATAGCGGCTCCCATATTCGTTTTAGAACAACCTTTAAAAAATTTATTTATCATCCGATTTTGATAATTCGTTCACATTTTCCCAAGTTTTACAGAACTCTCAATAATAAAGCTTGTTTGGCTGTGGCGCTACATTCCCTTTAAACTAAAAGACTATTTATTCACCCCATACGTTTCAGGTTATTCTATTGAGCAGGCGTTAAGTTAGCGGGGTTACGTTACTGTAGCGGTAACATGGTATACCATTATACCGTATGGTATGGGGTTTGCCTGTCAGTAAGCAGTAACCTCAGCAATCATATGTCAACCAATTGATGAGGAGCAACTCACGCATGCGCAACTGGTTAATCTGATGCTGTAAGCTGCGTGCGGCCATTGAAAAAAAGTAAAAAACAAACAGCCATGAGTCGCCGGTTGCATTTAACAAGGAAGCTTCCTAGACTAAAGAGACCATTTTATGACCAGAATGGAAGGAGAATCGAGTATTTTAGACTGCAAACAGCTTTACAAAATGTCGCCAAGACCGAGTCGAACATTCAGACACCATTGGCATCGGCCGCTGCAAGTACATCGAGTATCTTGGATACTGAAGCCAATCTTCCCGGTCCGTCTAAGGGGTCTTCTATATTTGTCGCAAACGGTAAGATCATTGTTAATTCTATTCGAGACCTCTCTTCTTTAACCATCTTGGGCACAATTTGTATTTGTTTTATGGATGTTGGACGATTGATTCGGACCAGGGACTATTCGGACCTTAATAAAGTGTTTCCCACCTGTCTGTTGCCAGCTCCCCCAGGATCTTGTCAGGATATAAGTTAAACTAGTATTTATCAGTCCTGTCGTAGTCAGCGTCTCGTCGGTATGGCTTCCTACTCGCAGACCGCGCTCACATCTCTCTGCGGGCGGTCACGTGGTGTCATTAGGCGGGAATCAGCTGGTTCCCCACAAGTCCAGGAACCCGACCGCAAGGTCATATAGGCCCCCCATCGACAGTCACTACACTCCCCCCCCCCCCCCCCCCCCCCACTTTATAATAATGGTCCTTCTGCCTGGGGGGACCCCTCACTCCACTCCTGAACCCAGAGTGTCATCGGTGAGCGCTAACTTCCCTTTTCTGGCGTTTAGCCCTAACTGTCATGGGCCTCCCCTGGACTTGGATACTACCACATACGGTAAACCTTCCACCAAAGCTATGACCAAGGGGGAGCCTCCCCCAACATTGCCCGTAAGTGACTCTTTGCCCCGCGCGGCCGCTGAGGCGCCATTAATAATAAAAATAACATCCCTATATAAAATAATAATAACATACCGTCAATGATTCCCCTCTACAGATGACCCTGGTGACCAAACTTTAAGATTAATCCTAATAGCCCCTGTTGACCATACCTTAATCCCTACCCGCACTATTTCCCATGAACCCTATGACCAAACCGTAACTGGTTTATGAGCTTTATTTGATAATGGTCCCTAACAATATATATTAACCCCGGTTAACCATCCTTAACCTTACAAATTAATCTAACACTTCTTCTTTAGTATAAAGGTAGGGAGGCAACGCCTCTAACCATGCCTCCCCTTATTCACTATTCGGTGGGGGTGCGGAATCGCCCTACTGGGTAGCAACTCTATAACAACACCCCCGCTAACCCTCAGGAATCCAACTCCTTGCCCCGCACACCCACGTGCAAGATCACAGCCAGCAGATTCCCAGGTGGGGAGCCATGGGCGTCCCCTACACCCATCCCGGAATCACAAGCCTCTACCAGCCTACTCACTTCGGTTTCCCCTTGGGTCAACCTGACCCTGAGGTCGCCAGGGCTGCTGTGGTCCCCTTCCCCATGGGGAACGGGAACAGGCGCCTGGACCCCCTGATGTCCCAGTGGTCCTTCCCTGCTTTTCCCTTCCGCCCTTGAGGACGGTGCCTGGACTTCAGACGGTTCCCGTCCCCCGGCACCCGACCTCAAATCAAGTTCATCCGGACCACTCAGCCTCCGGTCATACTCATCCGGCCTCCTCAGCCTCCGATCCCCACTCTGCCTGTGTGAGCTGATTGCCCCGCTCCGAACCAGCAGGCCGCAACACCAACCCCGTTAGATGCCCGGCCGGAGAGTAGCTTCACTCTACCCAGCGCGGCAGGCTACCTTCATTGGTCGGAGTACTGAAATCCTTTTCAAAAGCTTTTTTACCAGCTGTCCTCTTGGCAGTATTAAAATCTATGTATGTCTTTAACCACTCTGATTCGTCAAACTGTAGTATTCGATGTATTTTGTCACCTTTAATCCTAGCGTTTTATACAATTCTAAGTTTCTAAAATGCACGACATATTTTTCTTTATTTTTCAACGTCGTAACAAGTTTTTTAACATTACAATGTCCTAAATTAAACTTTTGTTTTAAATTTTTACAATGGTCTGACAACCACTCATCTTTTATATTTAGACTTTCCGGAGCAAGAGGATAATCATTATGTGAGTCATGCAGTTTCTCAGGATGCTCGATATCGCACTCAACAATGTAATTTGATTTTCCTTTTTCAAACTCATCAATCCACTTGAAGTTGCCAGTAGGCAACGGTTGACACATGGCCCACCCATATAAGTTATTAGCATCGAGATATAGTATGTACTTGCTTTCTTTTTTCTTGCCATAGTTTTTCATATATTTATTGTTAGCCTGTGAATATCTGTTTGCAATATAACTCGTGCCGCCTCTTAATCCTTTTTCCACAAACAAATATTGGTCAATATCAGTGATTAAGTCAAGTTGAATACCAGTCATCTTGAGGCATGCATCCCAGGCTAAACCAGGACTACTGAAGTAATGGCAAGGATCTAATGTGTAATACTCAATACACATATTTCTAAAGTTTTCAAAAACGTCTGCAAGCATCAGCACATCAGTCTTAAGAGACAGATCATGTGATATTCTCCCATATTTTTAATCTTAAATGTATTCCATATGTTTGTAGCATGATCGTAATCTGCATCTGAAATGTGTTCATCATTTAATTGAGAATAAAAGCTATTTTTGCCAGGTAACTTAGTATCCTTGAAGCGTTCAAAACTGTTCATATAATCATAAGGATAAACGCCTTTTCTTTTTAGCAAGTCTAACTTTTTACCGCTATATTTTTGAGATATGTATTGAAACGACGGAACGTTTTTTACTAGATTATCTAATGACTGAGACATAAACTGGAAACTGTCAATAAACACTAAACGTTTTCCTAACATGAAAGCCATATACTTTTCCATGTTATTCGGTATAACATTTATGTTTTGTTTAAACTTTCCGATGTGTTGCATTATGAAGTGAGAGTCATATCCTCTCAAGTTATGAAACACAACAGGTATTTTTCTAGTCAACCTGAAATTAATATTACATATGGCATGAGCGCTTCCTCTATACTTTCCAGTTATATGACAATGATCTCTAACTTTTCTAACGGAGTTTTCATATGCTACTGTACGACTTGGGTCATCTTTTTTAAGAGTTATTGAAAAACCATTACCACAAATATGACATGATTTAGATTTTTGGAATCTAGCTTCTTCTTCCTGTGACATTACTAGATCTTTTTTAAAGTTTGCATTTATAGTTTTCTTGCACCACTTTTCTTCTTCTATCATTTTTTCTAAAAACTTGTAAACAGTGTTTGGTCCTCTATACGTTACAACTGATTTTGAATACTGATCATCATAGCAACAAACAACCTTATACCGATAACTGCAATCAGTATGCTTTTGATATGCTTCTGTATGGGATTTTTTAGGATTGTTTGATACTGAAGAAATACTTTCGGTTACTGCTTCAAAATCAGCATATATAACAAACGGAACCATTAGCTGTCTGTCGTATTTTTTAAACTTAACTTTTTCATCTTTGTTTGGCATCTCTACTGCTTGTTTTCCATTAAGTGAAGGACAAACAGGTTTATGTTTTTCCAGAACTCTTTCTAATGTAAAGCACTGCAAGCATGTTTTACAAAACCATTTTCTTTCCTTGCGCGCTGTTTGATTATACATCAAACTGTTAAAATCTTTTATCCACACATAATGTTTTTTTTTCCTCTTCGACAATCAAAAGCATATCACATGTTTTTTCTGCTTTATTTTTTGATATGTACAAAGGGTATACTTGATTATCTTCATATCCAAATATGTTAAAACAAATGTTTTTCTATTTTTGGGATTTGCTTGATAGTAACAGGAAATATAATTCCTTTATAATTTAGATCCCCGATATGCTTTTTGTACTTTGTTATTCTTTGGGGATTTGTTTCAACAGGGAATTCAAAAGCCAAATGACACCATCTAAAGCATTCGTTATCTTTTTCATTTTTTATATTATTAAACCTTTTTTGTGGTGTTGCAGTTCTTTTGGTAAATTCAAATAAGAGCTACCTCGCAAAGGCTTATACGTTATTCGATTTATTTATTGTGCGTCTAGTGTCTCAATTACCCAACCACTTCCCATCTGAATCCAATTTCCAACTCTATTTATAATTTCCTCACGTGCTTTGTTCAGCGCCTCGATAATATTATTTTCGGTTAATATTGTTGCTGCTTTAGAATTAAAGTAAGCTGTTTTGTATGTGGTTGCAGGACCTGTTGCTATGTCTCTTATTGATGTTTTTTTAAAAGTATGTTTCACATCAACACTTAATTTAAATCCATCTGTTTTTCTGAGTTCTTTTTTAAGAAAGTTTACAACACTTGATTGTGTTTTCTGCAGATGAGTGAGCGGGTCATTACTAACAACATTTACTTTAAAAACCTTGCTATACTGTTTCGAGGATGTTTCAATTTCTCGGATACTCATTATATAATATTACATGAGATTATTTCTTTAAGCCCCTATTAATTAATTAATTATTTTGAAGTAAAATATTTATTCCCCGGTTAGATTATATTATTTTTTCTTTATCCATACATAATGATATTAATTCCTTTGTCTAGCAAAATGCTGTAGTAAGGAATAAAAGCAGCCTCAGTTACAAAACCATGAGTTGCCTCTAAAATGTGTTTTTTACAAAAAGCATGCAGCTTGTCTATATCTGCTTTTTTATTTTCCATGATAATTTTAGTTGTTGTGTCATTGTTATAATTTTTTCAGTCAGATCTTGAAAGTTTGTAAAAACTATTAACTCTTTGTCGAGTTTACTCATATCTTCAAAATCAACCGTTTGGGCATATGTCATTTGATCTTTCTTAAAGTTTTTAATTTTCTTTTCTACTTGTTCCATTATAATATTACGTAAGATAATATTTTTAAGCCATATTTAAATATATATTTTTATAGTATAATATAATGAATTGCAAATATTGTGAAAGAGTTTTAGATATTATTGATCCCCCTGGAGTATGTTTAGATTGCATCTTATTTTACATGACTGATCAAAAGAAGCTTTGTAAATATTGTACCAGAGCCAAGCTGTGTTACAACTTACAAGTGTACATACGCATATGTGAATTGTAACGATACTTGTGAAGTTTTCGATAACGAGCGTGTTTGTCTTAATTATGGCACTCACAATGGTTATAATCTTATCACAGGTTACAACTACAACCGAAAGAAAACTATTTACCACAGAAAGTACCATTTAGATAAATACTTGGTAGCATTTGATTTGTCTTCTAAAAATAGGCAAAGATTTGAAGATTTGTTTTGCAAAATTGTAAAGATTTTGGATAAAATAGAAGGCCGAAAAAGATCAATCAAATTTGAATATATTTTTCAGAAAATATTTAAAATATTAAAAATAAAAAAAGAAACAAAACCGATTAAAACAAAATCAAACAGAGACAAGTACGATAGGATATGGAAACAAATCAAACAAGAATTACGACTGAATGCCATGGCCGTTTAACTTGAATCTTTGTATATACATTTCCAGAGGTTCTGTGAAATAATCATTCTTTTGAATTTCTAATATTTTATTAAATACAATCCTAGTTATCTCCTCATCATTTTCTAGTCCTGTTGTTGTTTGGACATATGATAGAAGTTGTTTGAAACTCCTATGATGTGTTTTTAACAAAGTCTTTTTTTCTGCTATTCTTGTTTTACTCACTAAAACAGCAACTACTGGAGGAACTGCATCAACTGCAGCCGCGAAAACAGGAATTGCCGGAACCAATGCCAATACGGCAGTACAACCAACTATCCCGCTGGCAATTTGTAATGTTGTGTTTATAATACCGCACAATTTATAACTGCGTCTGTATGCAGCCACAAGTCGCGTCAAGTGATCAATTAATTCGTCTTTGGTTTTCATCTATAATTAAAGTTAGACAATAATTTAATTAAAATATTTAGACAATAGTTGCTCGTGTTCGTTGGGTGACATTTCGCCTATTTTTAATAATTCATCGATTATGCTAATACCTTTATTCATCAGCTGCGGACTATAATTTCCTGATTCGATACTTCCACATACCAACTCTAGATCATCCATCAAATCATTAGGATTATTGTAATATTCAACATCAACACAACCTCCTAAAATCTTTTTGAACTTTGAAGAACCCTTGTGAATTGGTCAATCAGATAATTCTGTTAGTTTCTTAAAAGCATTTTGAGACAGCTTTGAATACGTTTTTTTATTATTGTAACGCTTTGTTATCAAGTCTATAAAATCATCATCCACTTTCATATCAAGCACAACTGCTTCTCCTTGTTTGGCAATAAGTTTGTGATGACCAGCAAGCCCAGATAAATCAATTTGTAACATTCCATAGTAGCCATCTTTGTCGACTTTATATGAATTTCTTTTTTGTTGTAATCCTTTGCCTGAAAATACTTCACTATGCACAAGCATTGCATCAATTCTTTCTCTATAATATTTTAAGGCTTCTGACTCGTTTTTATGTTTTCCCAGGCCCGTTTATAGTTTTCTTTCGTGATTGTAGTCTTTTCTTTTCTAATCCGGTTAGCAAGAGCAGTCATGTTGCGACCGTTATCTTTGATTATCTTACTAACATCCCCGAGTATGATTCCGAGTCCTGTATCTCCAACTGCACTCGACGGTAAGGGTAAGTCATATTTATCTATCACTTCTTTATTGATTCCAGCATCTAGATCACCAGTAGTTAGTTTACGAGTTTCTTCAGCAAATAACTGGGGTAATCCCTGGTACGTTTTTTGTTCTTGTACTTCCTCGTCTATTGCTGCTGGAAGAGCGGCTAATTGCTGACTTATTTTCGGAAGAGAAGCTAACTGCTCGGTTAGCTGTTCTGACTTTTTATTTCGCCAGTCACAGGTTTAAATATTTCTTTGTACAAATCACGACTAGCTTATTTTTCTAGTCTTTTCTGAGTAACTTTATTCTCGTATTCTTTGACAAGCTCACTCGCTTTTCGCTTTTTATCTGCTAATTCTTTCCATTTTAACAAAGACATGTATAATATAAGGTTAGATTAAAATAAGATAAATTAAGATAAGTTGATATGAGTTAAACCAAGTTAAGACAACTTAAATCAAGTATTATGTAGTTTTTGTTTTCTTTTTAGCCGGAGGCTTAACTGCTTTCTTTTTAGCCGGAGGCTTAACTGCTTTCTTGACCGCAGGTTTAACTGCTTTCTTGGCTGCAGGTTTAACTGCTCTCTTGACTCCAGGTTTAACTGCTTTTAATTTTTTTCTTATGAGTCTAATATTTGCATGTGCTTTATCAGACTCATTTTGTATTTTAACCAACTTCTTTTCCAGACGTGTTACCTCGCCGGGAGATTCAGTTTTGCTTAACATTTTATTTATATGCTTCCTCTCTGCTTCTAATCCTATCAAATAAATAGTATTTGGTCGTTCTTCTGTTTTCGACAGACTTCCTGGATTTTTCATTGCCGGTCTCCAGGCAGGAACTGCATCTTTTTGTTTAGAAGGTCCTGGGATATTCATCTTAACTTTTTGTAATCCGTAATATCTAACTTGATTAGCCTTAAAACATTCTGCTTCTGTTCCAAGTTGTTTATCACGAGGAATTTGTTTTATTCCACAATACACTTTAGACATACATAATAAAGATTAGACAAGTTTTTGTAATCCCATGGTAAACGCTCCCAGTCATAAAGCGTAGGATCAATGGGTTTTTGACCTTTGTACCTAACCCCGGCAATTACATTTTTACCTTTAGGTATAACTGCTTTCTTAACTGTAGGTTTAACTGCTTTTTTAACTGCAGGTTTAACTGCTTTCTTAACTGCAGGCTTAACTGCTTTTGTTACTGCAGGTTTAACTGCTTTTGCGACTGCAGGCTTGACTGCTTTTTTAACTGCTTTTTCAACTGCAGTCTTAACTACTTTTTGTAATCCGTAATATCTAACTTGATTAGCCTTAAAACATTCTGCTTCTGTTACAAGGCGTTTGCCGCGAGGGATTTGTTTTATTCCACAATACACTTTAGACATATAATAATACTTAG